>SJYQ01002396.1:6652-77172 GCA_006410935.1 Redunca redunca | reverse complement strand
ATATATATGTATTTTATATATATATATGTATACACACACACACACACACATATGTATATACAATGGAATATTACTCAGCCATAAAAGATAATGAAATAATGCTATTTGCAGTAACATGATGGACCTAATATCATACTAAGTGAAGTAAGTCAGACAAAGAAGAACAAATATTATATATCACTTATATGTGGAATCTTAAAAAATAATATAAATGAGTTAATATACAAAACAGAAATGAACTCACAGACATAGATAACACACTTATGCTTACCAAAGGGGAAAGGGTGGTGGGGAGAGATAAATTAGGAGTTTGGGGTTAACAGACACAAACTATTTTACGTAAAATAGATAAGCAATAAGGATTTACTGTATAGTACAGGAAACTGTATTTAATATCTTATAATAACCTAAATAGAAAAAAATCTGAAAAGATATATATATAATTGAATCACTTTGCCTTACACCTGAACTAATACAATCTTGTAAATCAACTAGACTTCATTTTTTTAAAAAAAATCTGACTTGTATTACTCCATACTTATAAGTCATGTTCCTATTAAGAAGATTCATCCAGTTGCATTTATAGAGGTCAAAAACTAACCCCTAATCAGACTGCTACCAAGACAAAGGTATGAGTATGCGTTTTCTCTCCAGTAGCTCACTG
Organism: Redunca redunca; assembly: GCA_006410935.1. NCBI lineage: Eukaryota > Metazoa > Chordata > Mammalia > Artiodactyla > Bovidae > Redunca > Redunca redunca. The sequence continues at coordinate 76,508 of SJYQ01002396.1, read as the reverse complement.
CAGTGGACTGAATGGTTGTGCCCCCTTCAAATTTAGATGTTGAAACCCCACACCACATGTGGTAGTTTTAGGATGTCGGACTGTAGGTTATAATTCGGTTCAGTTCAGTCGCTCAATCGTGTCCAACCGTTAGGGTTAGTTAAATAAGATCGGGGTTTCCCTAGTGGCTCAGACTGTAAAGAATCTGCCTGCAATGCAGGAGACCCAGATTCAATTCCTGGGTCAGGAAGATCCCCTGGAAAAGGGAATGGCAATCCACTGCAGTATTCTTGCCTGGAGAATTCCATGGACAGAGGTGCATGGCAGGCTGTAAGTTCTGGAGGCTAGAAGTCTGAGATTGGTGCAGCACACTCGGGTTCTGCTGAGATCTCCTTCTGGACTACAGACTGTGGACTTCTCATTTGTCCTTACATGGCAAGAGCAGACGGGAGGCAAGCTCTCTCGTGACTCTTGTAAGGGCACTAATCCTAACCCCGTGGACAGAGGAGCCTGATGGGCTAGCAGTCCATGGGGTCACAAAGAGTCAGACACCACTGAGCAACTCACACACACGCACACACAGGTAAGATCATGAGGGTGGGGCCCTCATGAATGGGATTGAAGTGTTAGTAGCTCAGTCATGTCTGACTCTTTGTGACCCCATGACTGCTAGCCCATCAGGCTCCTCTGTCCACGGGGTTAGGATTAGTGCCCTTACAAGAGTCACGAGAGAGCCTGCCTCCCCTCTGTTCTTGCCACGTAAGGACAAATGAGAAGTCCACAGTCTGTAGCCCAGAAGGAGATCTCAGCAGAACCCGAGTGTGCTGCTCCAATCTCAGACTTCTAGCCTCCAGAACTGTGAGAAAATAAATGTCTGTGTTTTATAAGCCACCTGGTCTCTGGTATTTGCTAGCGCAGCCCAAATAGACTAAGACATTCATCTTCCTTTATACTTCATTTCCACAGTCAGTGCGCGAGAGTCAGCTCCGTCCCCAAGTGCCCATCAGGACGCTGGGCTATAGCATCTATTTTCTTACCAATAACAAAGATCCTCCTGTTCCACTGTGAGCAAAACTAACCTGAACCTCATCTCCCCTCAGGTAAGAATACCCCGCAGCAAGAATTTTCCCTTCCTTTCCTTTCCCTTGGGCAATGCTGACTTGCAATGTAGCAATTTCTCCATCTGCAAGTGGGGAAGAAAGAACTCCTCCCCTTGCAGCTCATCCCAGCACTTATCTCAGAAGGGTGGGGAGCAGCTCCTCTCCTGCAGGTGGTCCCCAGAGGCAGCTTAATCTGTAGCAGGCCTTTTCTCCAAGAAATCCACCCGCATTTCTCATCTTGCAGCAGCTTTGGGCTGCAAGAAATGACCCGTCATTTCTCACAGACATCTTGTTTCCTAAAGCAGGAACACCCCAGAGCAACCCCCAGATTGTGTATCAATAGAGAAAGGCAGAAACCCTTTTGGCCCACAACTTTAATCAATTTCTGTCCCTCCATGGTGCCCTGGGACCAGCGTAAATGCTGTTGAAAGAGATCTCAGACTCCCTGATTGCTCCGGTGAGACAGGCCAGGATTTCAGGAAACAATAAACAAGAAAGAGATGAAAAGTTAATGACGGCCCCCTTAAGGGTAAAAGTTCACAAAACTGCAAAGAAGGGGAGAAAAGATGCAGGCAGGTTGTCATGGAGCGTCACCGATGACCAAAACCCTGGGTCAGACCAACATACAGCACAGCCACTGAAAAAGAAGGAGATAGAAGTAAGTTCAGGAGTCCTCTGGGAGCTGGTGTGATTGCACCAGAGATGTTCTCCAGCCTCACATGGGTGTGACTTGTTTTAGCTCCTTCCCCAGGAAGTGCCTCGCTCTGTAAGAGGAAGCAAGGAAGCCCTTTACTAAGTCACTACTCCCCAGCCAGAGCCCCACAGAAATATGACTTAGGAAAAGCTTAGCGCCACAGGGACTTCCAAAAATTTCAGGTTCAACCCGATTGAGCCTAATGTGCTTCTAGGAAGCCCTTCCCTAGATCACTGGAAAGGGGTCAGCAACACTGCTATTCTAGAGCAGAATAGAAGAAGTTGTACCCAGACAACTAGGCAGGACCAGGAATAAGCCAGTGCTCTAGCTCTTCTGCCTGAGAAGCAGGTCAAGGGCAATGCCCCACTCCTGAATCCTCGGGACATGCCCACACCTGCATCTCCACAGGCCAGTAAAGGCCCTGCTGCACAGGCTGCAGCCCTCCACAGGGCAAGGGCATGGTGTTCTCTGCGTAAGATATTAGAGAACTTGTACACAATAATTTACACCCATTTATTTTGCATCTACTCTTGTTGCTGTTCAGTCACTCAGTTGTGTCCGACTCTTTTTGACCCCATGGACTGCAGCACGCCAGGCTTCCCTGTCCATCACCAACTCCCAGAGTTTGCTCAGATGCACATCCATTGAGTTGGCGATGCCATCCAACTATCTCATCCTCTGACACCCCCTTCTCCTCCTGTCCTCAATCTTTCCCCGCATCAGGGTCTTTTCCAATGAGTTGGCTCTTCGCATCAGGTGGCCAAAGTATTGGAACTTCAGCATCTACTCTACCTTGTTGCAATTTAATTCTTTGTTTCTGATTTCCTTCTGTATGTCAATCAAAGACATTCTGCCTGAGAAGTTAGGCGCTTTAAACTGTACCCACCACCCCCAATTTCATCCAAATTAATAAGAGCTTGCATCCTTGAAATGATCTGAGATATAATTGATGACAATCACACTCCTCCCAGAAATGCCTGCCACAGAACAAGCATTTTTTTCCACAAGAAAATAAAATAAGCCGGTGCAAATAAACAGCACTTGGCAGCAATACCAACCAAGAATTTTCAAGTACCACAAATTTTCAAAACTACTTACCTCAGCCAGAGAGAGCTGGACAATGCCATTCTGGTCCTTGTCCAGAAGTCTGAACACTTCTAAAATGTCAGAGAAGGAATGAAGTCAGATAAGGATGCTCCTGGACTTTGGAACAGCCGGAGAGCTGCCTCTGTCCACCCCACACCCACCTGGCACCCTCCCTCCATCTCCCACACCCTCTCCAGCTCCCACCTGGCTTCAGGGACCCCGGAAGGCTAGATCTGGATCCAGTGCCCAAAGTGTGGGCTTTTGGTAGCTGATGTCCACTCGCCCAATTAGACAAACTTCCAGTTGTGAGCAGAAAAGTTCCTTTTGCCATCTGCACACCCAGAGCTCTAGAAACCTGCAATTCTTTCAACAGGGGTGGGGGCTGGGGTCATGGAACAGGGGTGGTTGCCCCACGTGTGGGTAATCCAGATATGAAGCTTGGCCTCTAATATATCCTTAAAAGGATATATTAGCATAAGCATAGGGCTTCCTCGATGGCTGAGTGGGTAAAGAATCTGCCTGTAATGCAGGAGATGAAGTTTTGATTCCTGCATCAGGAAGGTCCCCTGGAGGAGGAAACGGCAACCCACTCCAGTATTCTTGCCTGAAAAGTCCCAAGGACAGAGGAGCCTGGTGGGCTACAGTCCATGGGGTTGCAGAGTCAGACACAATTGAGGGGCTAAGCATAGCATTACAGCGTAAGCCCAAGCGGGAAGAAGACTATCCACAGCCTCCCAGAAGGAGACCCCTATTCCCTCTCTGGGAGATGATACCTGCTCTCAATATGATCCCCATAGATGCGAACAGATACCAAAAGCCATTTAAGGACCATTGCAGGACTCGTTCATTTGTTGCAGTGACTGCACACAATAGGTGCACAAAAATCTCCCAGAGAAGGCAACACCTTGGGCATGGTCAGCCTGGACTTCCTCACCCCTTCAGCTTCTTTTGTCCCTCCCCCAAGGATGCCACAATTACCTAAGCCTTTCTGGTTCTGCCTTCTGGCCCTGCCCCCTGCCCCTTCCTATATACCTCGGGAGAAGTGGGGTGGGTCAGGGTCGGGGTGAGGGGGCTTCCTTGGTGGATCAGATGGTAAAGAAACTGCCTGCAATGTAGGAGACCCCGGTTTGATCCCTGAGTTGAGAAGAACCCCTGGAGAAGAAATGGGCAACCCACTCCAGTATTTTTGCCTAGAAAACCCCATGGACAGAGGATTATGGTGGGCTACAGTCCATGGGGTCGCAAAGAGTCAGACACGCCACGACTGAGCAACTAACACTTTCACTTAAAGGAGAGCATGACTCACTGAAGAGGGTCTCCAGGCGGATCATACAAGCAATGAAGCTGTCAAAGTCCATGGTGAGTTTGCTGCATGCATACCGCATGGCGATAGTCTGCTGGACCTGGTCACTGAGGGTAAAACCTGTGGGCAGAGGGGGGGCAGGGTCATAGACGGAATGGGGGGCTCAGTTCTATCTCCAACAGAACTCAGGGCTAACTCTGGCCTGAAGCTTCCCCTTCAAAGGATTCCAGAGGATTCTGGTCATCAAATCAGTTTCGTTTTAGAAAATCCTCAACAGGGATGAACCCCACTCCCTGGTCCAAAAATAGGCCTGGAACTCCAGCACTAACTTAGCTTTGAATCACATGGACCACAGCAAAAAAAAAAAAAAACAGGGAAGGTGAAGGGACTGCCTCTCCTGCCCATCCCCTTCACAGCCCAGTCCTGTGATTGCTGTCACCTTCCCAGGAACAGGCAAAGTCCTTGGAAAAAGTCTAAAGAATCCAGCAACATTCCCTGCTCCCCAGATAAGGAAGGTACTCAACACATCTTTGTTATCACACTGACATCCAACATAAGGTAATTACCACTGATGGTCATTAGCAACCACCACCATATTAAGCACATTTTCAATGAGCACATCCCAGTCTCGGGATCTTCCCTGCAGCATGTGTCCTCACCTGCCTTCTTGAGGGCTGTCCTCATCTCATGGGCATCGATAGTCCCCGAGTGGTTATGATCAGTCTCCCGAAAGATCTCCTAAAGCAGGAGAAAAATTCCAGGTGAAAACAGCTGTTTGCAGCCCCTGCAGAACCATCTCCCTCCACCCCACTGCTTCCTCAACAGGCCAGGGACACCCTCAGAGGCTTCACTGATTCCTCCCAACAAGTCTCCAGAACAAAAATAGGAGCTTGTGCTGAGAGCCAGTGCTAGTCCTTGTGTTCTGTGAACAGTGGGACTTCCTCTGGTGGCACTGGCGCAGGGCCCTGCTTAGTCCTTCCTGGACAATGCATCCAGGTCTGGTGTTCTCTTTGACCATGATGAAGGATCTGATTAGACCAGTGCAGGAAACTGATCAGGAATGGGTGTCAGGAAGGGCAAGGCGCTAGAAACAGAACAGAGGAGAGTGACCAGAGCACAGAGGTTACCCAACAGGGAGAAAAGGGTTACCAGATACTTCTGGATCTTCAACCAGAGTGTCTTGAATTCCACCAGTTCCAGGGAGCCTGTCCCATTGCTCTAGGCGGGTTAAGGCCAACACGATCAAGCCCAGATTCCACATGCTTTATGGATCACATTTTCTGTGACCTTGCACAGTGTCTTAAGACTTCAGTGAACATCCATGTCTGCAGTAAGCAGGGCCCTGGGGGTCATGGTGGGAAGGATTGGTGGGAGACAAGTTCAAATAAAGATTAGAGTCAAATGCTCACAAAGGCCCTCATTTGAGGTCAGGCACAGAGCTAGGGGCAAAGGGCAAGTCAAGAGCCTAAAGCCCTCCTACAATATCATTCATTTAGTGTCCAGCATCCTCATCACTGTGGGGTATTGAGAGGGTGGAGCTAAACAATCTGTAGTAAATTCTCTTCCAGATTTAAATGTCTGCCATTGATATTAGAGTTGATGGCAAAATGGTACCAGAAGAGTCCTCAGGAGCACGGGATTGGGATTCTTAGCCACACACAGTCTACACATATTTGTCTGGTGCTTTGAAGAGGCTCTGAGCTTCTCAACATTGATTCCCAGGGCTCTTGGGACATGGTCCCAGCAGGACAGCTGGCTCAGCCAAAATGGGCCAGGGGTCTGTGTCCAGTGACTACTGATTAAGCACTGGGCTAGACCTGGGGGGTGCTTTTGAACTGTTTGTGAAGTTCGGTCTCTTTGAAACTACCCTTTTCTCAGCCATCCCAATTAATCAATAGACACCAGCGTGTTATAACTCAGGTGTTAAAATTCTGAAACAGACCATCATTCTCACCTCCTTCAACTAGCCAAGCAAAAAGTCATGTTTGCACTCAAGACTGTAAACCTCACCCTTTAAGCAAGTCTGTGTCCTTTATCTCCACAATGTATGCTGAGTGTCAGATGCACCACAACCTTCCAATCCTCACTAATATGTCTACCAAGATACCTGAGGATAGTAACCCACAAAGAGGGCTAGCGCTATGGTCTAGCCAGACCTGTGTATGCTTGTGTCTCATTTCAGCCTCACAAGACCACAGGAGCTACATTCTGTTATCCCATGGAGAAGACATGAGGTTCACGGTATTCAATAACTCTGGTGGGGCCAGAACTTGGATCTCCTGTCTGTTCCAAAGCCCTGTCTCGGAGCACCAACATATCCTCAATTCCAGATGGAGCTGCTGACTCCTAGGCCTTGTCCCAAATGCCCTGAATCAGCATCTCCAGGAGCAAGACCCAGGCAACTGGATTTTTTTTTTTTTAACTCCATGATTTTTCAGTGTTGATACATGCTACACCAGACCACATGCTATATGATTCTATTAACATGAAAATATCCAGAAGAGGCAAGTCTATAGAGACAGAGGTGGCTTCCCTCGTGGCTCAGAGGTTAAAGCGTCTGCCTCCAATGGGGGAGACCTGGGTTCAATCCCTGGGTCGGGAAGATCCCCTGGAGAAAGAAATGGTAACCAACTCCAGTATTCTTGCCTGAAGAATCCCATGGATGGAGGAGCCTGGTAGGCTACAGTCTACAGGGTCGCAAAGAGTCGGACACGACTGAGCGACTTCACTTCATAGAGACAGAAAGTGATAGTAGGGCAGAGGGTTTGAGGTTGTTGAGCAGAAAGGTGAGTGACTGCAAATATGGGTGCAGAGTTCCTTTTATGGGTGATAAAAAGCTCTAAAATGGATGGTGGTGTTTGCACAACTCTGTGAATATACTAAAAAATCATGAAGTTGTACCCTTTAAATGGGTACATGGGATGGTATGTGAATTATGTCTCGATATCGATAGCTCAACAGGTAGAGAATCCACCTGCAAGGCAGGAGACACAAGAGACATGGATTCCATCCCTGAATCGGGAAGGTCCCCTGGAAGAGGAAATCACTTCCCACTCCAGTATTCTTGCCTGAAAAAATCTCATGCACAGAGGAGCTTGGTGGGCTACAGTCCAAAGGGCTGCAGAATCAGACGCCACTGAATGACTGAGCAAAAACATGCAAAAAGCTACACAAGGTTCCATGGGGCTTCCCTTGTGGCTCAGATGGTAAAGAATCCACCTGCAATGTGGAAGACCTGGGTTCGATCCCTGGGCTGGGAAGATCCCCTGGAGAAGGAAACGGCTACCCACTCCAGTATTCTGGCCTGGAGAATTCCATGAACTCTATAGTCCCTGGGGTCGCAAAGAGTCGGACACAACTGAGCAACCTTCGCTTTCACCATGGACAGTTCTGCTGTATTTTCTGGTTCAAAACCACTGCACCCCAAAGCATCCAAATGGTGAAACAGACACTCTTGAAGAGTGATTGAGTCACAGTCCTCTTAGAGCCATGAAAATGCAAACACCCCTGGGAACAGTGTTTGAGGAACCACAAGGTCACCCTCAAATCTAAGTGAAAGTTCACAGGCAAGTTTGAGAAGAATGACTCAGAAATCAAGGAACTGTTGGCAGAAAAGTGAATCAACAGTTAACAGTTCTTCATGGCCCATGGCTTCTTAAACATGGACCTCACTGAAGGACCACACTGGCCTCATAGAAGGCCGCAGGGCTGAACAGGTCCAGCATCGAAACTCCGGGACCACAAGGATAGAACCAGCTCTCCACAGTTGACACCCCCAGCAGAGGTCAGCACACTCAAGCCAGCTGTTCAGGCCCTCTGTGCATGGCCACCGGGCAAGTACAACTCATTCCTCCCACCCCAGAGGTCATCATATCTCATCACAGATGAAGCCCCCAGAGCTGAAGTACATTCTCCAAAGCTCCAGTTTTCAAAGAAATCGCCTTCACCAGCAGCACCATGGGACACGGTAACCTGGACCCACCCAAGACCAAGTTTCAAGGAAGGGGTGCCCTGCCGTTCCCCACTCTGTGCTCAAGTTTTTCCTTCCACCTAGAATGCCCTAACCTTCTCCATTCCTCCCCAAATCTTTTTCTCCTTCTTCAACATAGAAAAGGGTCAAATCAGGTCAGAGCAAACAAACAGGTTTTAGCCTGTGTGATCAAATTCTCAACAATTGGTGTCAAGGCTGGGAGACAGAGACAGATGGGGATGGAGAGAGCCAGGGAGAGGAAGGAGAGGAACCGAGCCCCGTGGGAGGAATGCCGTGATAAGTGGGAGGAAGGCCACAAATGCCATTTTTGCTATCTCTGAATTATTGATATGTATACACTACCATGTGCAAAGCAGATAGCTAGTGGGAAGCTGCTGGATAGCACAGGGAGCTCAGCATGGCGCTCAGTGATGACCTAGTGGTAGGATCAGGGTAGGGAGACATTCAAAAGGGAGGGGATATATATGTAATTATGACTGATTCACATTATTATACAGCTGAAACCAACACAACATTGGAAAGCAATTATGCTCCGATAAAAAAATTAAGTTCTTGGTGAAAATGGAAAAAAGAATGTGAATCACCAAAAAAAGAGGATTTTAAACAAGTCATTTAAACATGGCACACCTCAGTTTCTTCACCTGTAAAACAGAGAGCATCTCAGGCTTACTGAGGAGCAAAAATGAGATGACATTTTTCTTTCCAGCTCAGGCAGGTAGCTGCCATATGCTCAGAAAATGCTGGTTCTCTTCTCTCTCTTTCCCCTGCCTCCATCTCAGGTGGAGGAGTCGAGAAAACCAGGATCAAAGTAAAAATAATGTGACATTTAAAGGATACATCCATCAGGCTGATCATCTCTCTGCAAGTGTTGATGTCAAATCCATCAAATTTGACGTCTGTTCCTAAATATTTAAATAGAAAGGGGTGGGGGGGAGTCAGGATCATTTGAAGGCACGGGAAATAATCGCCCTGGTAGGAGGCCATCTAGGACAACAGCCAGAGTACAGAGCCGAACGTGAGCTCCAAATAAACAAGCGAGCTTGGTGGCGGGCTCCTGGGAAGAGGCCCCCTGGAGTCCCAGAGGTGGATGCTGGCCTCGGGGTTCAGTGTCAGAATCTCAGCTTTGCTACTCACAAGCCACGGACTTCAGCAAGCTAATATCTCTGAGCTGTGCTTTTCTGCTCCATCAATAAGAACAACAATAATACTTCCCCCCAAAGCTAACTGGTGATAAAATTAGATAATGTAAGTGAAGTTCTTAGCATGGTGCTTGGTCTATGACAAGTACTTAATAAATCAGCTAACTTTTTATTGGCCAGGTATTGTTTGAAGCACTCTATTTTGTTTAGTCTCTACATCAAGTCCAGCTCTTTTGAGACCCCTTGGGCTGCAGCCCAAGTAGCTCAGCAGAAAAGAATCTGCCTGCAATGCAGGAGTCTCGGGAGATATGGGTTTGATACCTGGATTGGAAAGATGGAAAGAGGGCATGATAACACACTCCAGTAGCCCTGCCTGGAGAATCCCATGGACGGAGGAGCCTGTGTCCATAGGATCACAAACAGTCAGACACGGCTGAAGTGATTAGCACGCATGCATGGACCGCAGCCCTCTAGGCTTCACCATCCATGGAATTTCCCAGCCAAGAATACTGGAGTGGCTTGCCATTCCCTTCTCCAGGGGATCTTACCGACCCAGGGATCAAAGCTACGTCTCCTGCGTTGGCAGGTGGATTCTTTACAACTGAGCCACCAGAGAAGCCCTCTAAGAACTGTACCCCATGTGGTAAATACCTTTTACATGTGGTAAATACATTTTATAGATAAGGAAACAGAGGCCTAGAGAGGTTAAATAATTTGCTCAAGATCACAGAACCCAGGCAGAGTTGGGATCTAAACACAAGCTCTCTGGCTCCATGGCCCAAGCTTTTAACCACAACACACAGTCTCTCAAACAGTAACTGCTAATGTTACTGCTAAATTGCAGGCATCTCTGGGATCTACAGCCATGCCTGGCTCCATGCTCAACTTGCTCACACCTGAAAGCCAAGGCAGGAAGACGCCAAAGACCCTGCAGCCCTCTCCACTTCCCTGGGCTCTTTCTCTGCCAGGCAGGAGGAATAGCTGGAGCAGAGGGTGGGGAGGGCCTCCAAGCCTGGGCTCTCAACCTTGGGGAGGTGCTCAGACCCAGGGTGGGATCACATCTGGCCTTGCCCCTGTGCCCCTCACGCTCGGACCCTTTCCAGCTGCCATGGGTGAACACACCCATCACTCAACCAGCCAGAAGCCTTAACCTGGCCCATCCCCGGGCTCGGCAAGAAACCAGCTCCATGGATCTGCAGTTCATAGGGGAGGAACATGCTTTTCCTCAGCCTGGGTGCAGTTTGATCCTCTGCCAGCCCTCAGAACTTTAGCTAAAGTCTGAAGACGGAGAACTGTTATGATCGAGGACAGACAGAATCCTCCCTTCCACACACCTTCCCCAGAGGGGCACTACAGAACAGGATTTTCAAGCTGCGTAGCTTCCATGGTACCAAGTTATTAATTTTGTGGGAGAATTTCATTTACGTCAGTCTCAGCCCAATTTCTTTCCTGCCAGGACTCAGGACTCTTTGCTGTAGGGCCGACTGGCCCCAGCATCAGCCCCACTCTCATCCTGCCCACCAGCCCTCTGCTCCAGCCTCTCCCATCTGCCAGACGCTCTCTCAGTACAGATGGAATCAGGGCCCTGGTCCCCATCTGCAGTGCCCCTGGCCCGGTGCCCACCCCCACCCTCACTGGCTCCCAACATCTCTCTTAGGCTCCCAGACTTCCTGAAAAGCCCCCAGGAAGAACTTACGTTTGGAAAACACTTCATTCAGAGCTGTCCTGAGTTCATTGGCCCTGATCTCAGAATCCTAGAAAGAGGAACCCAAATGCAAAGCATGTCAGACCTTAATGAGTGTTTCAAGACACAAAATTAACATAGGTTCAGATACCAGGTCCACTGACCCTATGATTTTTAAAAGACTATGATAGCTTTAAAAAAAAAATCGAATTCACAGCTTCTCTGGGGCCCCTATAGCCCAGTGAGAAGTGTATGTTAATGGCATGAGCAGGGTACACTCATAGCAGAAGGCTGCACACAGGGCCTACTGCCTTTCTCAGACTTGCCCAACCCGAGACCAAGACGGGGCAAGAAGCAGTAAAGGAGCTAGTGTTGACGGCCACATGCCTGGGGTGGAGCATCCTCAAAAGCTCACAACAGCTCTGTCCTCGTGTTAGGGTGAAGGAAGCTATGACTTTGTAAACTGCTGAACACGTTATGGGCTTCCCTGGTGACCCAGTCAGTAAAGAATTTGCCTGCAATGCAGGAGACCCAGGTTCAATCCCTGGGGCAGGAAGATCCCCTGGAGAAGGCAACTCACTCCAGTATTCTTGCCTGGGAAATCCCATGGACAGAGGTGCCTGGAGGGCTATAGTCAATGGGGTCACAAGAGTTGAACATGACTTAGCGACCAAACCACCACCAAATGCCATATACCTTTACCATGTAATTGCCATTTGCCTGCAATGTAATTGCTGGAGTTCACAGTCGCCAGTGGCAGAACTGGCATTCGAAACCTAAGTCTGTCTCACCCCAAAGCACTCGCTTTCCCCACTGCATCTATGGGAGCTGCTGTTTCACATAATGCCTACCTCATCCCGGAAGTAGAGATTTGGGGGACTAGGGTTTTTCACCTGCATGGGGCGGGGGATAAACATTGAGCCTCAGGATTACTGATCCCTTAACAACAGCTGGAGGACAGACCTCAGGCAGGATGCCGAATGAAGCTCAGAGACAGTGAGGCTTAGAGAAGGGGCCCCAGACTAAAATCTGGGTTCCAGTCATACCTCCCCCACTTATTCGCCATGGGACCTTAGCCAAGTCACTTCCCCTGGTGAGGTGTGGTCTTAACACTTGTCTGCATGGGGCCCCATTTCTCCCCTCTTCCACCAGCCAGGCCCAGGCTGCTCAACTGGAAATAAGCAAGGTGGGAGCTGTGAGTTGGCCGTGAGTGCAGCTGGCCTCATTCAGGCACAGAATGGTCAGTCTCAATAATAAGACCTGGGGACATCCTGAAAAGCCTCCAGGCCAAGAATGGGCTGTTGAGACCTTGACTGTCCTTCACAAGGCCTCATGCCCCAGCCAGCTCCTTAACCTCTCTGGGCCTGACCCTGCACCAGGAGAATAGCGACAATGATTGATATTGCCCCACCAGGGAAGAGAGAAAAGATAAGGTACATGAAGAACTCTACAAATAGGAGCTTTCATTTTGTTATCAGTCTTGATGTTCCAAATAAAATATGGTCCCTTGGAAGCGAAGGCAACAAGGTTTTGTTAGCAAAAACATTGGTCTAAGTGTCTATCTAAAACATAAATTGCCTCAATTTTGCAAAGCCTTCTTTAATGGCTATATAAAGGAATTGTGTTCCCAGGTTTTATTTTCAGCAAAGGATTTTAATGTATTTTCTTCTACTCTGTCCTTAAGTCTATAAAGTGGCTCAGAGCTTTCCAGAGCTGGAGAGCATTGTTTTTCTCCTTCTGTTACAGAATGAATGTTTGCATCCTCCAAAATTTGTATGTTGAAATCCAACCCCCAATGTTAAAGTATAGGACGAGGGACCTTTGGGAGGTGATTAGGTCATGAGGGTGGAGCCCTCATGAGTGGAATTAGTGTCTTTACAAAAGGGACCCCAGATGGATTCCTGATCCTCTTCCTGCCACATGAGACAGTGAGACGTGAGTAGGCAAGTTAGAAGACAGCCCTCCCCAGGATCTGACCAGGCCAACAGCCTGATCTCAGACTGCTAGCCTCCAGAACTGTGAGAAATAAATTTCTGTTGTTCAAACGCTTCCCGGTCTGCGGTACCTTGTTATAGCAGTCCAAGATGATGGACGCCTTTCCAGGCCCTCTGGCAAACCTATTATCCGTCAAAAGAGCAGTGCATTCACTGTATTTATGGGGCCAGTTGGGACACTTGGAGTCCTGAGTCTACTCTGACTTACAGCCCCTCGGGACCAGAATCACAATAAGCCAAGTCAGCAGGACGAGGCGGGAAGGAGCAGTGGGCACACGAGCTCCACAAGCCCCCAGGCAGCGCTGGCACCTGGGCCAAGCTTGACTTCCACAAGCCCAGCTCCGCCAGTGTCCCTGGGGGCAGGCGAGGCAGCAGGACAGGAAGCACTTAGGCCAGGCCTGGTTGACTGAGCTGCCGGCCACCTGGGCTGGGCGATTCCTCTCACCTCTGAAGGATATAGGGAAGCTTTGCTTCTTGGTTTTCTAGTCAGGGCTCTGATCCGCCAGGGTCAGTTTACACACAGAAAGGCTTTTGGCAGGACCTGGAGATTCAAATTTTCTACTTTCTCAAAATGCAAGATGACACAGAAAGAAAACTGGCCGTGGTCAGTCCCACAGTCCTCTTGCCAGCAGTGCAGGAAAGACCTCAGGCTTCAGACAGGAAGAGGCAACAGACAGACCTGGAAGGCCTGAGACCTGTGGCCCTTGCTACTCGAGGAGATGCAAAGGACAAAAGACTCAGGTGACCTGAGCTTCCTTGAACACGCTCCTGCCCATGTGGGAACTCGTGTTCGCCCTCCACTCACCTTCCCAGCAAACTTCTCAAACAGGTTCCTCAGCTGGCCATCTTCTTGCTCCACCTCGCCAGGTTGTGGCTAAAAGGTGGGGCAGTTACAAAGTTAAGATGGGACTCACTAAGAAAAATGAAAGATGAAAATTTAAAATTCATCCGTGCGTCATTCACTACATCTGTCTCGAGTCTGTTGTGTGCTGGGCACTAGGTGGGGATGGGGGGGGGCATGGTGATAAACAGGAGGGGTCCAGGGTCCTGGCCCCAGGAGCTTCCCATCCAGCCAGCCTCAGGGGTTGAGGGGATTCCTAGGCAATCAATAAGAAGCCCCAAATGACTGCTACAGGTCAGTGTCAGAGCTTGGCATTTTAAAGGCGGCATACCTCATGTGGGTTTCCAACTACCACATCCCCAATTTCCCTGAAACACAGAGAAAGGAAATAGCAAACATGGGTAAGTATTAACAAAACGTATAGCTAATGGCTAGGTTCTTTCAGGAAGTCTGTGGCCCAGCTGAGGGACCAGCTTCCCAACAGAAGACCTGGTTCCTACTATCACCAAACTGCATAAACTGAACCAGGATCCCGCCCTTCATGCCTCCAACTCCCACCCCACCCTGAGTTTTCACCAGAGACAAGAGTTGCCAAGTTCAGTGGGCCCTTCATGGAATCCAGAATGTTCACCCTGGAGGACTACTCTTCTGAGGAATTCTCTCCCCACCTTTCCCAGTTACTAATCTCGTCTTCCCAGCTATGTGAATCCCTGCTGAAATGGTATCTGGGGAATGAGTCACCAAGCCCACAACCCAGGAGTCCATGCATACATGTACATGGTATGTGGTGCAATATGTGTGTGTGTGTGTGTGTGTGTGTGGTATGGGGGGGGTGATACTACGTGTTAAGTATATGTATGTGGTGTTTGTGTGTGGTTTTATGTGTGTAGGTAGTATGTGTGTGGTATGTGTGTGATACATGTGATGTGTGTATGTACAGAAAGTATATCAGGTGTGTGTACAGGGTGTTTGTGGTGTATGTGTAGTATATATATGTAAGGGATATGTGATCTGCATGTATGTATGGCATGTGTGTATATGTGCACGGTGTGTATGTAGTGTGTGGGGTATGTCTGTAATGTGTTGGTAGGAAGGTGCACAGTATATGAGGGGTGTGTGTGTGTGTGTGTGGTATGTGTGTGTGTATGTAGTGTGTGTGTGTGGTGTGTGTATGTGTGTGGTGTGTGTGTGGTACGGGCAGCTATATTATGTGTTAAGTGTGTGTATGTGGTGTTTGTGTGTGTGTGGTTTTATGTGTATATGCAGTATGTGTGTGGTGTATAGGTGTGTGGTATATGTGATATACGTATGTCCAGAAAGTATATATCAGGTGTGTGTATGGTGTGTATGCATGGTATATATATGTAAGGGACATGCAGTCTGCCTGTATGTATGGTATGTGTATATATGCACATGATGTGTATGTGTGTGTGTAGCGTGTGTGGCATGTCTGTAATGTGTTGGTATGCAGGTGCACAGTATATGGGATGTGTGTGGCATGTGTGTGTGGTGTGTGTATGTGAGATGTGCATGCATTGTATATGTGTGGTGTGTGATATGTGTGTGTGTGGTGTGTGTAGGTGATGTCGGTGTGCATGGTACATGCAGCATGTGCGTGGGTGTGTGATGTGTGTATGTGGCGTATGAGTGTGTGGTGTGTAAGATAAGCGTAAGAGAAGAGGCAGTGTTCTCACCCAGCTCCTCCTCTATGTGGCGCCCATCCCCACTGGGAGGAAAAGGCTCTCACCCAGCTGTTACTGATGCCCTCTCTTGATCTTTTAAGAAGGAAAACTCTCTCCCTCCTGCAGACCACGTGGAGGGGCAGGAGGGGGCCTCCCTAATGAAGAACCCTCACAGGGGCGACAGATTTCCTCCGGGGGCCGGGGGTGGGTCCCAAACACCGACAGCACCCTGCACCCTCGCGGGGCCAGGTCCCTCTGCAGCCCCCGCCACCAGCCCGCAGGGAAAGGACACGCACAGGGCCTCGGCCTTCTTCTCCGAGAACACCCTCAGGCAGAAGTCGCCGTCCTGGAAGGGCTCGAAGGTGGCCGGCACCACCACATACTCCCCGGGGGGCAGCCGCACGCGCGCGGAGACTTCGCGCAGGTTGACGTAGGTGCTGGAGCGGGTGGCAGGCGGGCGGCCCAGGAAGAAGTCCCGGCCCAGGTGCGCGTCCGTGTGACTCTCCAGCTGCGCAGAGCAACATCAGGGTCAGTGTCTGCCCACATCCTGGAAGATGAGGGCCGCGGAGCTGGGCTCAACTGCGTTGATTTTGGGCTCGCTGATTTTTAACCCTGGGCTGAGAATCCTGGGTGTTCATTGGAAGGACCGATGTTGAAGCTGAAACTCCAATACTTTGGCCACCTGATGCGAAGAGCTGACTCATTTGAAAAGACCCTGATGCTGAGAAAGATTGAGGGCAGGAGGAGACGCGGACGACAGAGGATGAGATGGTTGGATGGCATCACCGACTCAATGGAGATGAGTTTGAGTAAACTCTGGGAGTTGGTGATGGACAGGAAGGCCTAGCGTGCTGCGGTTCACTCCTTGCGGGGTCGCAGAGTCAGACACGACTGAGCGACTGAACTGACTGGCTGAGATTCCATAGCCCTTGAACTCTGCGAACTCACCCTGTGTCCAGCAGCACGTGCATTCTGAACACCTTCTGGGTGTCCAGCCCCGGTCGAGGCACTGACCTTGACTACACGACCTTGGCCAGACCCCTTGCCCTCTTCCCAGCTAAATAAAGGTTGGTCAACAGGGTCTCCATTGTGTGCTTGGCTTCTATCTGCATATTTGTCCTTGTGAATCACCCCTCACTGAATCCAACAGACTCTTTCTCTGCATCTATACCTGGGGAGTGGCTCTGAGCTACCCAGTACAGGCCTGTGGCTTAAATCCCAGTTCTCAAGCATCAGCAGCCAGAAGGGCCTGTTCATCTTTATCTGGCTGGGGAAATTGCCCTGCCAGGTAACCAGGGCATTAGGCTGGACGGTCAGGGAGGCAGACAGAGGAGGCGGCCACAGCCAGACCTCCCTTGGTGCCTTGGCTCCCATCTGAGGGAAGAGATGCTCCCATGACCCACTTGTTTGTTGGAGGGAGGCGGAGGCTAGGAGTGATGACACCAGCTAATTAGTGGCTGCAGAGTGCTTCGAAAACATAGGTGCCCATGTTATTATTGCTGTCATTAAGCCTCCCCTTTGCACTGTATTTTATGATCAATCTTCATCAAGATACTCTGTGGCAGAGGGCAGGTGCTGGTAAGCTACAAGGGCAGTGACTTCTGTGTGACCCGGAGCTGGATTGCCCACCCCAGAGTCACAGTGTCCACTCATGGTCACCAGACCCTCTTTAGATCCCAGGTCTGCTAAAGAGGGGAGGAAGGCAGAGCCAACCAGCCCCCACTTCCCTGGTCAGGACCCCACAGGACCCACCAGCGAGCGCCTGATGACCTGGGTGCAAGGGCAGCCACAGCCTTGGGATCCCTCCCTGAAAACTTTTATACTCTGGGGGCATGCCAGCAAGGTCTTGGCCAAATCTAAGCATTACTGGGCTAAATGTCATTCTCGCCATCCCTGATGACAGCAATCAGCAGGGGGAGGTACCAGTAACATAGAAGTAGGGGTGGGGGTTGTGTTGGGACAAAGGCAAATCGAGTTCTAGTAAGAACCGAGGGCTGGGACAGATTACAGAAGCCTCATTCCGGAGACCAGAGTGAGAGATGGAGAACACAGAGGAAGGAGCTGGCACCCCTCCGTCTTACTGGAGACTCCACACACACGTGCTCCAGGCCCCCGGCTCTTGCACCTCCCCGTGGCCTGGCCCAGCCACCACTGTGTGGGCCCAAGACCAGCATGAGCAGCCCTGGGGGACTCGCTGGAAACGCAAGTTCTTGAGCCCCACGCCAAACCTACAGACTCAGAGATTCTGGGGTGGGGGGCAGCGGGCTAATGCTTTCACAAACCCCCAGGGGTTTCTGAGCGGTGGTTTGGAACCACTGACCAAAGATTCCACCGCACTTGGGGATCACGGGATCCACAGAGTCACACAGAGGGCACAGGGAAACTGCAGGTAGAGGCTCCACCGGGCGTGCAGAGGGGCCCCTCCCAGGAACCGGCCATTTCTGATGGGAATCGCCACCCATCAGACTTAACACAAGTCTGAGTTTAATTATTTTTGAGTGGTGACAAGGGCTTGCCTTGAATCATCCATACCCTCTTTTCTGTAGCCGCCATAACCAATAACATGCATTTGGGAGTCAACGGGCGGGGTATATCAGTGGTCAGCACCTTTGGAACAAGGCATGGGCTGGACCTGTGAACTTGGGCTTCACTGGCACACGCTACTAGGTGGCCAAGGTTGAGAACCCAGGCAGTAGGGGTAAGCACAGCAGGGCAAATGTACTACATAACTAGAATAACAGACTCTGGCTGGGGGAACTCCAGACAGAAGCATTTCCTAGCCTCAGCTGCACACTGGAATCACCGCAGAGGTTCTGCTACAATTGCTCAGGGCATGAGATGTCTAAGAGTTCCCTGGTGTCCCCAGCGTGCAGCCAAGGAGAGGCCTGCCGGGTTGGGATGAGCTGGGGCCTAACTGGGTACCAGCTGTGTGGACAAGGCACTCTTATAAGTGTGCCCTGCCAGCCCCTGCCCATGAGGCCACTGGCATTGCTGGCTGAGGTCTGGGACGGCAGCAGGAAATCCCAGAGGTAAGGAAGACCTTGAGGATGTTTCTCTCAAACCCAGCTGTAAATCACTAAGGAGCACAGGAACAGCCAGGAGCCAAAAAGATAAAACTGGTGCTTCCTTTTCTTATCAGACATGAGGGCATTAACTCCTGTTAGCTAGATAAACAGGTGAGCTACAGTCATCTTGTTTGGATCAGAGCACCAGGCACACCAGGGGGCAAGGGTTACCACTGCGCCCTTCTTGGCGGGTGGGTCCCAAGCATCTTTACCAGGTCTCAAGGGTACCAGCTCACCAGATCCTGTAGAGTTGGTCTGTGGGAGAGCCAGCTTCCATCAGAGGAAGCTGATGTTGCCAGGTGCCCATCTGTAGAGGCCGCCCAGCTCTTCTTTACCAAAGAGGGGACATCTCCATCAGCATGAACATACCTCTTTGGGTATCTACAGGAAACGAGAAAAGAACAGGTCACCCAAGGGTGCCTCGCCCCTCCCCTTGTGGTGTTTTGTCCCTCTCCACATCTAGCGCCGACCGTGCAGCCCGGGTCACTGGGAGGAAGCCTGTGCTAAAGTGAGAGACTCATCAGCATTTCTGAACCTCAAAAGTCACTGGTGAAGAGCAAGACCATCTGTAGGCTACTGAGCCCTAGAAATCTGAAAGAAAGGGAAAAAAAGAGTTCTACTTAATTTTCTCGTTGTGTAATCTACCAGGATCCCAAATGTTTTAAGAGGGTTTACATGAGAACTAACATCTTACAGGCCTACAGACCTGGCCTCCAGATCAAGGACTTGTCCAGAAGAGGGTGTCACTCAAGTCAAGACATAATTTAATCACCATTCACTATAGGGATTGGTCCAGGAAGAGGCACGTGACCCAAGTCGAGTCCATCAGAGACTTCTCTATGATTTTCAAATTGGAACTAAGGGAAGAGGGTTCTTCTTTTACGTGGACGACATTAGGGAGATTGTGCAGAAAGCGAGTCCAAGAGGATGGCATTGACACCAGAGGGCAGATGTGGAGAGAAAGGGTCCTGAGAGCAGGCAAGTCCCCTGTCCCAAGCATTCCTGTCATTCTCTGGGTTTGCTTACATGAGCTGGTAGATTCCTTTTCACTAGTCTGTGTGCGTGCTTAATCACTCAGCCGTGACAACTCTTTCCGACCCCCTAGACTGTAGCCCACCAGACTTCCCTGTCCATAGAGATTCTCCAGGCAAGAATACTGGAGTGGGTTGCCATGCCCTCCTCCAGGGGATCTTCCCAACCCAGAGATTGAACCCAGGCCTCCTGAATTGTGGGTGGATTCTTTACCATCTGAGCCACCAGGGAAGCCCAAGAATACTGGAGTGGGTAGCCTATCCCTCCTCCAGGGGATCTTCCCAACCCAGGGGTCAAACCCAGGTCTCCCGCATTGCAGGCGGTTTCTTTACCAGCTGAGCCACCAGGGAAGCCCCTAGTCTAATTGGGTCTGTTATTTGCAGCTGGAAACCGTGATGCCCACAGGAGATCTCGGATGCAGAGTGGGAGGCCTCACATGCCCAGATAGGGAAGGAGGTTCAACCCCCAACTTTGCCCCTGCCACACAGGCTGTTTAGACCAGAAGAGCAGGAAGGGCATTGTTTGTGGCTTCGGTGTGTGTGCAACTGCCAACGCTGAAGGAAAAAAAAGGAAATTTGGGTCAGCTGGCATCCTCACTCTGGAGCCCCCGTTTATAATTGGCAGCAGAGGTGGAGAAGTCTGGGGCCACCGCCACTCCTCTGCTTTGCGTCTAAAGCTGAGATCTCCCATGCAGAGGCCCTGGCTGTCCGGGAGAGCAGAGGCCCTCAGGGGACTGCCTCCTAGTACCTGTCTAACCGCCTTCACCACCCGCTCTGCAGAGACTCCCGTAACCACCTCCGGGCTCTTTCCATTTAACCTGCCCACCACCTCGGGCAATATCCTCTGAATCCACAGCCGAGAGTCCCTGGACAGGAACTGAGCCAGCCAGCCAGGCAGGCAGCATCCAGGCAGAAGACAAGGCCAGCCTCGCCCAGTGATGGATGGAAAGGGACAGTCACCTTTGAAATGTAGGATCCTGAATGCAAATGACAGGCCTGTCTGGCAGGAGCCTGTTGTCACCACAGGAAGATAACAGGGGAGAGAATCGAGGCCAGACAAGCAGGGCTCTTTAGCCTTCGGGGCTTTCTGGCTGCTTCTCAACCAGTGTCAAGTTTCCAACCTCAAGCCAGACTCCAGTTTACAGAGAGTTAAAGCCAGAAAGCGGGGGCTGGAGGGAGGGGTTGCTTCCCAGGTAGCACTAGCAGTAAAGAACCCACCTGCCAATGCAGGAGACATAAGAGATGGGGGTTCAGTTCCTGCATTGGGAAGATCACCTGGAGAAGGAAATGGCAACCCACTCCAGTCTTCTTGCCTGGAGAATCCCACGGACAGAAGAGCCTGGTGGACTACAGTCCATGGGGTCGCAAAGAGTTGGACATGACTTTCAAAGCCAGAGGAGGCAGTTCCAAGGGTCAGAGAACAGTACCCTCTACAACCCCTGCGCTTCCTCTGTTCAACACCAGGTCCTTTGAACAAGCCCAGACACTGCCTCCACCCTCAGACATCCTATAGTGCTGCACATGCCCTCATCCTAACCCTAAAGTTTGTGTTCACAGATGTCATGCTCTAGATTAGAAGCCTCTGGCTATAAGCAGGCTATAAGCAGGTCCACGGATCACATACATGGCGTTATTTTAAAAGCAGCTATAAACTGATGTCTGAAAAACTGACATGCTGTATATATTATTTATGAGAGCAAATGCCATGCCCACAAAGCTATTTCCTTGTGTTAGCTCATGTTCCAAAGAAAGAAAGCTTTTCTGATCCTGTTATAGAAGGTAGAGCCTGTGGATGAAAGCTGGTGGCCACAGTCCCTATTGCAGCCCACCCTTCGGCCATACCTGCCTACTGCTCGCTCTCCAAATCTGTCGCTTTCTCTCCTGCTGTCAAGAAGCACACGCTGTCCCCTGTGGCTGGAAAGTTCTCCATCATTCATCTTTGAAATCCAGCTCACTTTTTGATCAAAGTCTTCTCCACGAAGCTATCCTCTCTGCGGAGGCCTCAGCCCACAGTGTAGGTCCTCATCACAGCAGATCTGACCACCCTGCAGTTAGTGGGGTGTGTGTGTATGTGTGTGTGTGGTTTTCCCCTTGAGATTATGAGCACCTTGAGGGCAATAACCTTGTGCTATTCCTCTGCATCTCAGCCTTCAGCAAGGCACCTGGTAGATACACACTAAAGATGGGTTGAATTGATATGCACAGGCTAAGTGCTTCCTCAGTTTTGATAAAGAATCTGCCTGCAATGTGGGGAACCTGGGTTTGATCCCTGGGTCAGGAAGATCCCCTGGAGAAAGGAATGGCAACCCTCTCCAGTATTCTTGCCTGAAGAATTCCATGGACAGAGGAGCCTGGCAGGCTACAGTCCATGGGATCACAGAGAGTCGGACATGACCGAGTGACTAACACTTTCACTTTCTATAAAAAAAGAATCTGGTTGAGTGCTACTTACATTCTAGGTGGAGGTGGAAGGGCTAAGCTGGAATAGAATTGGAGCTTATTTATTTGAAATTCTTTTCTCCAGCCATCAAACAGCAATTATTTTTCAGTTCCCCATTTCTTCAACACAAAATACATACACACACACACACACACACACACACACACGCCCCAAACTCTAAAGCCCTAAGTTCCTAAATAAGAGAAAGAAAGGGGCTGGAAGTTGTATGAGCTTAATAGTCACAATTTTCCTTACTGTTTTCTTATTATAATACTTCTTTTTCATGCAGTAATTTATACTGAGGTGTTGGGCCTCCAGCCAGCTCTTGGTCCTTCTGATTAGAATTGTAATTTTCCCAAGAAATTCATTTTTAACAAAATTCTATAAAAACAACCACCACGAATCCCTCCAGAATTCATTATAGAAAGTCTTTGCCTGTATTAAAAAGTGGATTCCAATTTGATCCTGGCTAGGCTTATCAAGACCCAGAGGTCTTGCTCAAACATATCTATGAGGCTGTTAAATCTATACTGAGGTGGTTACCAGGGCAAATTGGGGTATTAAGCCAGGCACTGCAGCCTGGGCCAAGAGCCAGCTATGACCTTCAGTCCAGAGATACCAGAACTGAAAATGACCTGTGGCTCCTTTTACCCCAGCCTGGTGTGTCCCAACAAGTGTCTTGGGGTTACCCCGAGAGGAGGGTGTTTGTCTTTGGCTTCCATAACCAGCTTCCTTTTCCCTACTCTGTGATGTCCTCAAACTCCTGTATCACCTTCTTGGCTCCTGTCCCCTGAGAAGCCTATACCTGGAAAGAGTCTAATAAGTGTGTTTACACTGAACAGGCAATGACAGGGGAAAGTTTAATGAATTACACATCTCGATGTTAATAATAGAGATTTAAGCCAAAGGAATGAATCTCTAATTGTGAAATTCAGGCCTCAGTAAGGCCATTGAGAGAAGCATTTTAGGGGAGCAAGGAAAACCCTTGATTAGGAAGAGCCAAACAAAAAGAAAGATGCACTTCAACTGCTGACCAAAATATTCCAACCAAAGGCATTAGGTGTGCCATGATGGCTGACCCCAGCTGCAGAGTACCTTGTAGACAGCATAGCCGATGCTGAGCATGCCCTGTCCCATCCTCTTCTGTCGCCGGCGATTCTTCTGCAACAGCCCCAGCAGTACCGTGCAGCAGGGTTCACTGACGCTCTCCTCCTGGTGATCGTCCACCTCGTCCAAATGGATTTTGAACTGGGGATTGGTCCAGTAAGTGGCTGGAAGTCACCCAGGAGATGGTGGTTCCCCACAAAGCAGGTGAGGAGATCAGGAAGAACAGAATGAAAGGGAGGAACTGTGATCATCCCCAGAAAGCATAACTCTGGCCAAACTGTGCCAGGTAAGCAGGCCTCAGCAAGATTGCTTTCCAAGGTCGTCGGCATTTCCTCCTATCTCCCTACCCTGCCCACATACCAGCACACACACACACACCCAGCATGTGCAAACTTTGCACTTGTCCATTTCATCAACCAGGGGCCCTGATATGCTTGACTGGGATATTCAAGGTCCCGAGGTCCCAGGGCTACACGAGGTCCCTCTGCAGAAGGCCACGTCTTCCTGGGGAAATGGTTAATATCTCCTTGTTCCCAGCTCCTGGCCTGTGAAGATGAGCCCAACTCCTGGAGAAAGGAGGTGTCTGGGGAACAAGCGGGTCTCTGGCTCAGATGAGAACAAAAGTCCAGTGAAGACTAGGAACCAAGGGGGCATCTCCTGACAGGCTGTAAAGATGACCACTCTTGCCCCCAGGAAGCCCCATCTGATGGGCCCCTGCTTCAGATCACAGCTTGAAACAGGCCTGATTACAGATCCTCTGTCCAGAGGCCCCAGGGCCCCTCTAGATGACTCGGCACTGCAGCCAGTGATGAGACACACTCCCTCAAGAGTACAGTGGAGGAGGAAATGGCAACCCACTCCAATGTTCTTGCCGGGGAAATCCCATGGATGGAGGAGCCCGGTGGGCTATAGTTCATGGCGTCGCAAACAGTTGGACACGACTGAGTGACTAGCACTTTGTGGCCCCATGGACCATAGCCCACCAAGCTCCTCTGTCCATGGGATTCTCCAGGCAAGAATACTGAAGAGGGTTGCCATGCTCTCCTGCAGGGGATCTTCCTGACCCAGAGATCGAACCTAAGTGTCTATGTCTCCTGCACTGGCAGGCGGGCTCTTTACCACTAGCACCACCTGGGAAGCCTAATTGGCAATTAAGAAGCATGTCTGCCACACCACCTGTGGATATTTTAAAAGACTGCTTCATTTCAAATATAATCTTAAAAAAAATAATCTCTCCAAATAGCGACTATACAAGCTAAGGCACAGAGAGGGCAAATGGGTCACCCAGGGGCAGACAGCAAGTCTATGTCAGACTCAAGTAGCAGAACATAATTGACGAAGACGGGCTGATGGGCCATCTCCATGCCAGGGCCTCAACAATGTCAATAATGATGTGCCTGGGGGCAGGCGGGGCGGGGAGTAGTAGGAAAAGAAGGGATCCTCTAAATAAGGGTCCAACTTGATGAAATAACAAGGCTTTCACAAATTACCAACAGCCACTGGTTATTATATTTTCTTAACAATAAAATTACAATCCCACCTTCCCAGAACCTCCACTTTCTTTTTTTTTTGGGGGGGACACAAGTGTGTAGATTTTAAAGCCAAATATCTGCCGACTCCAGAGGAGCCAGAGACAATTCTGTAATCTTCTGTACTTACATCATTACCAAAGGGCAGGAACCATCCATCTCTTCTCGACAGCTAGCTGGCGGCACAGATGGGGTCCCGATTTCGTGCATACAGATACCTTAGGCACCCCCTACAGTGCCAAGCTCCCAAAACGATCCATGCAAATTTCCAACACATTTTCTAAGAGCTTGCTAATGGTGAGCATATTTTAATTTCTCCCAAATGCAACATCACTGCAATCCCTACATATTTTTGTTTACTCCTTAACGGAGCTCGAAGAAGAGAATGGGTCATAAAAATAATACATCCCATTTGTATAACACTGCACCGTTTACAAAGCACTTCCAAAAGCTGGTATTATCCCTCCACTTTGACGATTGGGAAATTGAAGCTTAGAACAGGGAAATGACCCTCCCAGGGTCCCAGAGGCGTTAGACTGAGCGTCTGAGCAACTGTGGCATGAAAGGAACTCCCTCCTCCCTCTCTGCTCAGGGTTCATCTCGGCCATCAGAAATGGGAGTTTAGGTTGGAAGGGGACAAAGGACCAGAGACCCAGTCAAGCCCCAGGATTCCACCCACGTGGGACTTGGTTCTGATGCTGCTTCCGCACCCTGAGCACAGGCCTGCACTGAGGTCTGTCGTGAGAACGAGGCACAGCGCTTACGTCCATCAACAATGCCAACATCAAACTAGAAGAGGGAGCATGGACCCTGGGGAAGTGGGAAGTGGAGAGGGTGGGCTTTGCTTTCTTTCATTTCTCTTGAGAGGTGTGGGGCTGTTTTTCGGAGTTTCTTCCTCTGCTGCTGCCTCAGGTGATTCGACCTAGGAGGAGCCTGTATGTGTAGACATTAGTGATCTCCCGCCAACGGGAAGGCTTCCCACCTTTAATAGGACGAGGGCCCAGGTTAGCACAGCAGCAGCGGTTTGCACCAGACCATCCCCACCAGGGAGAGTGCTCCGATGACTCTCAGGGGGAGCAGACAGTGGCCATTCCCACGCCCTGCGTGTGACCACCCCTGATCAGGCTGTCAGGCCCCGCCACCTCCAACTTAGGTGCAAACAAAGCAGAACAGCCACTTGGATGCGGTCTACCGACACAGTGAAGCTGCACCTGTCCCAGGGCACAGTGGGCCAGATGCCAGCCAGCTTGGCCAGGTGGAGATGGAGGAAGCCCCGGAGAAGAACAAGAGACCTTGGTGCAGGATGCCAAGTGCACGGTTAGTACAAAGAAGAATAGCCTTTGGGGGCAAGGGGCAGGTGGTGGAGCAGAAAGCCTGAACACACAGAGATGCTGAAGAATGATGTTACCTGAGATCGAGCCGCAGGTAAGGGGCTGCAGAGTCACCACCCACCCCTGCTGCCTTGGCCTCCAAGCCCCAGAAAGAGGCTGGGCCACCACGTGGTGTCAGGAGCCAGAGGATAGAGCGCAAAGGCATTGTCCCAAGATTAACGCATAAGGATGTCCAGCCCAAGGAGGACAATACAGAAGACAAGGTGGACACAGCATTACCCTCCTCCCCCCCATCTCACCTGGGTAGTTCTGGCAGCCTCCAGCCGTGGAGCCCCGAGTCCAGCGCCCATTGAACAGCACCAGGCTCCACTTGTGCACCTCCTCGCTGCTCAATGAGTTCAGGGACAGGTTGCAGATCTCCAGCCGAGAGAACTGCCTCAAGAAATCCGAAAAAGACATCCTGGGGGCAAAGGGATGGGTGAGCTCTTGGTCAAGAGGGCTGGGCTGGAAAGGTGGTGGAAGGTGTGGCCCAGGGGGCACAGGACAGAACAGAGGCCGTGGGCCAACTAAATCTTTCCTACACCCCACTGTACAAATACGCAGTGATCATTGGCCAAATGTCTCACGATTTCTTTTTAAATGACATAATTTACCAGTCAAACAATGGTATTTTAACAGCAGTGAAGAAAGTGTACAGTATTGGCAACTTCCTCACTATTGCTTGCATCTCTGTTCTTAAAAAGCTCCCCTCGTATATCCAGCCAACCAGCAAAGAGACTGAAACATAAACTGCAGAGACCCTGGGAGGTAAAATGAACCAGGTCACCACCTCGAGGTGACTGGTTAACTCTGATTGGTGTCCAGCCTAGAGATGGTCCCTAAGCCACACAGTCTAACCGTGTCCTTATTATCTTCCTTAGGGAGTGAAGGAAGTTATCATATTTTGATGCTAATCTAAACCTTGGACTTTGAAAATATACAGAAACTGAGAAAGTCAGGCTCATAGCTAATCCATGTGGAGGCCCAGATATCTTGGTTTCTACCTTTTACTGGAGTAAAAGGGGAAGAAGAAAGAAGCCTCCTGGCCGGAAACCACACTAACTTCCTGGAACACCTGGAAAGAACTGCCCATGTGCAAACCAGGAAGGAACCCACAGCCAAGAGGACAGCACTCCTGCAGACCCTCTCACCAAAACTCTCCATCCTCAGCTTTCTTGTCCAGCTGTTCTTTCTGCCTGGGGTCTATGTAATTCCACTCCGGTGCACTGGGAAAGAAAGAATAAAATTGTTGTTGTTGTTGTTGTTTTTTAAGGAAGCAGAGGAGATGGTTCTTGAAGAGCTTGCTGCAGGGCAAGCTGTTTACTGCAGCTTTCAGCTTCTCACCCTCCCCACCTCCCAGCCCCGCCACCAACCCCAGACATGGGGAATACCGAAATGACTGAGGTGGGGAGGGTATGAGATGTAGGGGGTACGGCTGGGGAAGGGACGGGACTCCACAGTCACTAGCAGGGTGACCCCAGCCATGCAGCAGGAGGAACCCTGGGCCATGGCTTTGCTCTAATTCCACTCTCCAGCCAAGTTCTACATTCATGTCTGATTCAGCCCCCCAGGCCCTGAATCACAGGCCTGGGCAAGTCCAGGGGAAGAGCTGTGAGAATGGCCAGCAGAGAAAGGCCACCTCCTCCTCTTCTCAGCTGGGGAGACATCCTTCTGGCTTATCTGAGGTGAAGATACTGTGAGAGGGCCTAAGCATCTCGGACACATAAACGTAGCTCCCCTTTTGAGCCTGCGGAATGCCAATCACACCCAGTTTTGTGACAGTTTCCCTGGAGTAACGGCACCCTGTGAGGCCCCCTGCTGGCAGCCTTTCCATGGCAATACCCACATACTGTGTTCAAATGCCATCTCCAGCTACCTGACCTTTAAGAAGTGAGGTTTCCCTGAAATATGTATGCAGTGTCTAAATAACTAAGCAGCATCGAGATCCATCTTTAAAAAAAAAATCCTTTCTCTGAATGCTTTCGGCAAAACATGAAGACCTCCCCTTGGCTGCATGAACACCAGGACTAAGCCCAGCCTCTCCCTCCAGGGGGGCTCTCAGGTGCCCTAAGGATCAGGCAGGGGAGCTCTCAGGGCCTCTGTAATTCATGGAAACAGTCACTGAATCAGAACCAAAGCTCCGAATGTGCTTGTCATTAACAAAGATTAGGAGACAGGTTGGAGAATTTGAGACCTGACCTAAATATCTCAGATGGTTTCTTGAAACTAACTGGAAAAAAAAATTTTTTTTTAATTTAAGACACTGGGCTGAGGCTAGGGGGCGTCTCAAAGAGCTGCAGCACCCTCCCCAACAATATCCATATAGAAACACCCCAGGCTGCGTCTCCAGATGGTGGGCCCGCCAGTCATCACCTAGAACCCATGGACCTGTCCCAGCCTGTTACAGACGCAGCAGTATCAGGGAAAGGAGATAAAGTCCCATAAGCCCTGTAGACAGCTTGGGAAACAGCTGCTGCTTAATATGGCCAAAACTCAGGGTTTTGATTTCATTCAGCCATGACACGCTTTTGGGGCAGTTGGTGGAACTAAGGTTTTGGATTTTGCTCCATCACAGGCAGTAGAATGACAAGTCTTTAATACAGGAGGCCATCTGTGGCCCTGGGGACGTGTGTTTCTTCCTGACACAAACCTGAAGGGAAGGATTGCAGTTATGAGCAGTAATGATGTGTGATTAGTTCATAAAAGTAATAAATTTCCCTTCCAAAGCCCAGGTGGCGTCATGCAGTACAGACAGAACATGGGGTACATCTGAGGCTTAAGGATGTGTTTTTTTTGGGGGGGGGTGTTTTTATGACCATTCCCATTTCTGGCGGCTCTTCATCCATGACACTGGTGATTGCTCCATCCTCCCCCAGCGGCGCCAACCTGCCTCCCCCGTGCCAGCAGCGCTAACTAGGGCGGAAACCGGACCATGCTCTCTCCATCCTCCCGCACCACGGTGGCACTGGTTCCAGAACACAGCTCTCCCGGGACACCACGGGAGGCCTCTGTCTGGGTTCAGGCACCGTCTCTGAAGGGCCTGGGTCCCTCCAGTCATTAATTGCTTTGTCAGGAGAGACAGTAGCCGGCAGAAAGGAGCTCTCAGCGAGCGGGCACCCCTTCCGTTCATCCTCCTGCCTGCGGCGGCCAGTGGCTCCTCTAAGATTCAGTTCCTCTTTCTGAGCGCGTTTCTTCCTCGTGCTGAGGGGTTTGGCCTTTGTCAGAGTAACCAGACTTTGCGAAGTGGAAAGAATTCGATCAAGAGTGATGGGTCTCACCTTTGGATGACCGCCGTGGTACACAGAAAACAAGCGAACCCTCAGGCGCTAAGTAAAATTCCACTGAGCTGCCAAACTTGCAAATGCCAGAGCAGACCGAGGAATCAAAGACTACTGCTGAGTGGGTTTTGTTTGGCTTTTCCCCACCTGGAACCATCTAACATTCTTTTCTAAACAGGCTGTGTGATTTGCGGACGGGAAGCGCTGCGAGCGCACTGCCCTGGGGGGTCTCAGGATCACTGCGCGCGTTTTGCCCGATGCCTTCCCCGCAGAGGGAGGTGGGCACAGGCAGGGAGGGAAGGGAGAACCTACTCGTCGCTCCAGGCCCCCTTCCACTCCACTTCGCCCCACGGGTTCCGGAGTCTGATCAGCCTCTCTGGACAGCCCCGGAAATCCACCTGCAAGGGCCACACACAAAGGCAACTGAATCTCCACCCCCACCCCTGCCGCCCTGCGTTCCTGTCTACACCTGAGCGGACTTGCATTCAGTTCCTCAAAGGCCCCTAAACACGTCTTCTTTTCACACATTTTTTCAAGCCTTAGCTCTGTTTTTCACAATCTGGTTGAATAAATAGTGAGTCTAGCATAAAAAAACAAGCATCTGTCGGCTCTAACTTGACTTAAAATTTTATAGTTGACTGACCCAGTTCTTAACATATGAGACCCATTGATAATAAATGCCCCCCAACAAATACTAAGAGCAGAGCAGTTAGCATTTCATGACCTGGTGCGATGACCTGGGCACCAAGCTGGGCCTTTCAGATGCCTTATCACCTCATTTAAACTTCACAACCATCCTATAAGCTGGGTGCTATTATTATCTTCATTTTAATCTCCCTCAAAACTCTGAGACACAGAGTGCATATATGTACATGGATAACTGATTCACTTTGTTGTACACCTGAAACTAACCCAACATTGTAAATAAAATATATTCCAATGAAAATTAAAAAAAAAACAACACTTCTGAGACCTAGACAGAGGGGTTGAATTATCCCAGATTACCTAGTTAGTAAGTAGCAGGTGGAGGACAGGCACCCAGGCAGCCTGTCTGAAAGCCCATACATTCATCCACCCTCCCCTACTCTCTGTGGAACCCCATTTGTGTATTTGCTCACATACACAAACACGATGAACTATTCAGTCTTCAGTATCTGACCTTCCTTCATATCCTCCATCATGGCCTCAACCCAGTGTTTACACATACATGCTGAATTCATGTTTGGGAATTGACTTCATTAAGGAGCATATTTGTGAAACACAAATACACACAGTGAACATTAAGGCCTTTTTAATAAATAACAAAAACTAAGACACCATTGCATTTCCCTTTTTACCTTAGCCCTCAGGAAACCCAAAGCAAAATTAATTTCTCCACTGGAGCACTGTCTTTAGCCTGGACTCTCTTCTGTATTTTGCCTTTGTTGTATGGTCTTATTGAGTCTGTGCTTTTCATTGCAAACCACTGCACATCTTTTTTTGAAGTAGGCAGACTATAGTAAATAAAAATAATGAAAAGCTTAGCCCATGCTTTCTCCTTGGGTTGGAGAGTAAGGAATATCTGCGTTCCTCTCACTATCACACCCCACCTTGAAAGCTGGGGCAGGTATTGCTGCCTTTTTCGCCTTGAGAATCCTATGGGTTTCCAGCGCTTTACCTGTACAAACATACCTCTTAGAAAGAGTTTGTATCTAACTGACAATTTCTACAACTTTCCTCTGAAACCTTCTGTCTCTTCCTGGCCACATCTCAGAGGAGAGCCTGCATTTAGTTAGAACCCATAAAGCTGTGGCTCAGAGAGGTTACATAATCCATCTCTGAGTGGGTAAGAGGAAGAAGGGTCCTTGTAATGAGCAAGAGGGTGTCAGGGGCTCTGTGCAACCAAAGAGGCTGCACCCCAGCAGGGCAGGGAAGCACTAGGTGGTGATCCCCTCTCTTTCTCTCTAGGATGCCAGGGATTTACGGTAATTCCATCATGCATTACCCTACCCATCCATCCCTGCCCAATTTTACCTCTTCAACTCCAGTGACAGAGTATGCGTGACCCTTAACCAGCTTCTGGCTGGTGATGGCTTCCGTTTCGGCTGCACTGGAGACCTGAATTGAAAATAAAGAAGTCCACTCAGAGTGGCTGACCCTGGCCTTCCCCAGGGTCCACAGCACTTCTCTACCAAAAAACACACATATCCTGCTGGGGTTTTTATAGAGAGGAGAAAGGGAGATTGTTCCTGCCTGGTCATTCATATGTGTGAGACCACCAGGTAAGGAGAGAAAGAGCAGGTGGAGGGGCTGGTGGCATCCAGGCTCTGGTGTCCAGGCCACCTTGGAACCGCATACCACCATCCCCTAGACAGAGCATCACCCCTAGTTCAAAATCTCTTCCCTTTTCTTCAGAGAGCTCCAAGCCCCCGTCATATATTGTTGATCACTGTTTTTCCAAAATCCCAAGATTACTTAGCCAAAAGGGGGTAGCAAAGGTAGGGCCCAGGATCGAGGGGTCAAGACTGCATTCTTATGGCAATTCCTGTAGAACTAAAGGGGCTTGACACTTAGGACTCCTAAAATTTCTGAGTTTATGAGACCAAACTCTGGTTCCTATCCATTAATTAGGTCTTGCCACCAGCTCCCACCTGCTAGGGACCAATATATCATGGGACTTACCCCGTAAGCCCCAGACTCTGGCCCAAAGCCTTCCCAGCCTCAAGCCCCTGATCTTTTCCCTTCCCTACCACACACAGGGAGGAGAAGCAAAGAGAAGCTATCCCAGCTCACATCAATGGAGCAGGCCAGCAGAGACCCCGAGCGGAGGGCCTTCCGGATGATCTGGAACAGACCGGCCGGTGGCTTCTTCAGGTTATAAAACTCAGAGATCCCACCTGTGAAATCCTCAAACCCCTCCACCGTGGACCCTCCAGTGAGAGCCTCATAAGAACCGTTGAGCCTGTTGGACAAGAAAGAACATGGGTATCATCCACAGCCGTTAGCAAGGGGGGCACGTGGGATGGGGCAGGGGCGCTGCTAGGACGTGGTGCGCCCTGGAGGGCACAGGAGGGCCTCAGTTAGTTTTGTCTGTGGGCCAAGGAGGGGTTTAGGCACAGTTTCACAAGGCCAGCTCAGCACTCTGCCAGGAACGGATCTCAGAACACCTCTCACAAAGCCAAGTGCTCTTTCAAAAAGCAAAGTGCAGGACTTCCCTGGTGGGGTCCAGTGGTTAAGCATCCACCTGCCAATGCAGGGGACACAGGTTTACAGGACACTATTGAAGCCTGCATGCCTACAGCCCGTGCTCCACAGCAAGAGAAGCCACCCCAATGAGAAGCCCAAGCATTGCAAATAGATAGCCTTTACTCACTGCAACTAGAGAAAGCTTGAGAGCAGCAACGAAGACCCAGCACAGCCAAAAAATAATACATAAAAATAAAAAGCAAAGTGTAATTGTTCCACAGCTGACCTTGACATCTTGGGTTTTGGGGGAGTTGAGGGCATGGGTAAGAATGAAGGGGACCCTCCCTCAAGGCTGAGAGGCTTCCTTTGGGGCTTGCTTTGGGAATAGGGCTGGGAAGGAACAGGGGTTCCATTTTACTCATCAATAAAATGAATTAAAGGAACCCAAAGAAGGCTTTGAACATTGAATGCCAGTGAAGAAGAATGATTCCCAAACAAGTGTAGAGACTTTGGTAAGTCTGATATCTAAGCATATTTGCTTTATTCTTCTTCTTCATCACTCTTTAAAAAACTTACATTGACCTAAGAACTGACCTGGAGGCTTTAAGAAGACAAAGCCAGTGTCCCAATTCACACATTCATGTGGGACAGAGCTGAGCTTTGAACTCCCAGCCCAAATTTCTGTTTCTCTTAGTTATTGAGGATACTGTACATGTGGGGTCTGGGTGCTGGGAAAGACTTGGTCAGGGCACGCAGAGTCGGGTGGGAGGGGGCAAGCTCCCCCAGCTCTGCGTGGTCTCCCAGCTCCTTCCTGCACCACTTACTTGGCATAGGCCTTCTCCAGCAGCGCGCTCCAGAATTCACTGCCTTCTTCGGAATGCAGGAAGAGCAGCTTTCCATCCTTGGTGGGGAGCCTGTCGTCCACGACCACCTCCACCCACTCTCCATACTGCCAGAACTGGGGGAGGGAATTACAGCATCCGCTTACAGGGAAGAGCCGACAGGCAGAGTTGGCGTCCTCAGGGGACCTCAGAAGGAGCCTCTGAGCTGGTCAATGCTCCAGCCTTTAATGAACTGGATCTGTCATTTAAGAGCAGGATCTGTCTTATTTGACCATGCCCATGGGAGATGCCAGTGAAAGCGGAAAACAAGTTCAGAGGCCGGATTTGTGAATAAGAGGACCTGCACCACGCTGTGGCTGCAGTGGGTGACGCGAGCCCGCATCTCCTGACCCTCACTCCAAGTGCTTTCCTCGGGGCCACGTGGCCTGGAGGAGACGGGAGAGGATAGGCGTGTGGGTGATTGGATGAACGCGGCAAAGCAATGGGTCTCAAACTCAAACAGGCATCAGAACGCCCTGGAGGGACTGTCAGAACCTAGGCTACTGGGCCCCAAGCCCAGATTTCCAATTCTTGGCGTGGGTCCCCAGACTATGGAAAGTAGGGTTATTACCGAGAGCTAGGCGGGATACCTGAAAATGAAAGATTCCTGCATAGTTCTCCTGGAAGCTCTGGTCCCTGGGAACCACACGGTACAGCAGCTCTCGGTTCAAGGTGAGGGAGGCAATGGCCGCCAGCAGCCAGCAGTCACCTGCGCCGGGTCAAGGGGGACACACACTGGTCAGGCCGGGCCTGCAGGCTCGCTGCTTTCTTTGATTCACTGGCCCGTTCAGTCCAGAGTCATGTGACTCCCTTCTAGGTCAGATAGTCGGACTCTCTTCCTCAGTGTGTGAAGGTCCCACAGCCTTCTTGGAAGTTCTTAGCTCCTCCCTCACCACCTCACACACACACACACACACACACACACACACACACACACACTGACCATTCCACATGTCCTAAGCACTCAGGAGTGGAGTAGAAAACAGAAAAGAAGCAAAAATCAGCCTCTTTGATTCCTTAACAGCAACGTTAAGAAAACATCTGGGGACTACCCTGGTGGTCCAGTGGTTAAGAATCTGCTTTGCAATGCAGGGGATGCGAGTTTGATCCCTGGTCAGGGAACTAAGATCCCAAATGCCTCAGAGCAACTAGGCCCACACGCCTCCACTACTGAGCTCACGTGCCACAAGTAGAGAGTCCGTGCACTGCAACGAAAAATCCATGTGATGCAATGAAAATCCCACGTGATCCCACATGCTGCAACCAAGACCTGACATAGCCAAATAAATAAATATTAAAAAGAGAAAACGTTTGGTTGGGGGAAACACTGAAGCGATGTGGTGAGCGCAGGGGGGTGTGTGTGTGTGTGTGTTTCTTGCTCCTTGGCCTTGGGTAACAGAGTTGCCTCTTCGTGTCTGTTGGAGGACTGCCCTTTTACATTTCAGAGCTCACCATGACAGGCTTGATCTCTCATTGCTTATAACACTCCTGAGATATTAATTAGCATGAAATTATCATACTTTTACGCACAACAAATAAAAATTAAGAGAGGTTAAAAATGATAGGGTTCAGCGCTGGTCACTTTGGAGATCCAAGTAAATGCAAAATAAAATAGAAAAATGCTTTCTGTACAAGTCAGGGCACCCCCAGGCCCAAGACCCTGAGCACTGCCTCCATGGAGGGTATCTTAATCCCCCATGGTGTTGACTCCAAAGGTGAAGCACAGGCCCCAGACACCCCTTACTGACCTTAGCATCCTGGAATTGGTGTAAACCTGTGTCACATCCATCTACCTGCTTATTCTACACCAGTCTCTGAGATCTCAGTGTCCCG
Organism: Redunca redunca; assembly: GCA_006410935.1. Classification (NCBI taxonomy): domain Eukaryota; kingdom Metazoa; phylum Chordata; class Mammalia; order Artiodactyla; family Bovidae; genus Redunca; species Redunca redunca. The sequence goes on along the minus strand of SJYQ01002396.1, from coordinate 41,316 downwards.
TGTATGCTGCTTGTTGCCTGAACGAATGAGTCCATCCTACCAGTCCAACAGCTGCCTCCTCCCCATTTCATTCCAGAGCCCTACTTCAAGGAGTCTAGGGTTTGGTGACAAGTTTGTCCCATGCCTATCCCACTCAAATGGCTCCAAAACCTAGGCTGCGTGTCACAGCCTTCACCTTGTCCACAGAAACAAAATCTGAACATCCTCAGGTTATCTTCAGAGGAAGTCCCTTCAACCTTTCAGAGCTCCTCTGAGCACCTCGTCCAACTCTCTGTTTTCTTTCAGTGCTGTGGCCCAGGTTGCATACATAGTCCAAGATGAACACACCAACGTTCTCTCAGATGCAGGCTACCTGAGCAGGCAGTAAGTGAATAGTGGTCCAAGAACCCACCTCCGAGCAGCCATCACCTGCTCAGAACAGCTCCATCACAGGTCATCCCAGAAAGCCTTTTGGTCTACCTGCCCTCATCTCTCTCAACAGAAAGGTTTCTGGTTTGGTCCCATAGCAATTCCTTTCCCTCTGCCTTCAGCCAACCAGGCTCATGTATTTTCTCTCTCTCCCTCTCTCACACACAGTTACTTTTTGAAGAGCTTTTCTGACCCAGAAGGCAGCCTACTCCCTGCCTCCCACTCTCGCTGACAAATGCCCTCCTCCCTACGGCAGCAGGACCTCCAGGTGGGACCAGACCCAGTAGCTGAAGGAGATAAAAATTGGTACAGCAGGCGTGGGACTGCAGCTTCTCATTAAAGAAGACTCGAGGGGGCCAGCACCTCGTTCAAAGACAACTTCCAAAGAGTGAATAAAATAACATATTCCCTTCTCTCACTCCAGCCTTCTTCCTGTTAACACATGTGACCATCTCATTCCTCTGCTCAGAAATCTTCAACTTCCTCCACTGCTCAAGAGCAAGATAAAAACTAATAGAGCATCAAGACCCTTCACGACATGCCTCCTTCCTACTTCCCCTGCCTGCCTCCCACTGTCCTCCTACCCTGAGTCTCATCTCCAGATGAACTTGGATCTGCATAAACACCATGCCCTAGTCTTTCCCAGCGCACGTTTTCACTCATCCATCCCCCCGGCTTGTAGAGTCCTTGCTGTAACACCATCCCCTTTCTCCTCCTCCAAGAACCCTTCCCTGATGCTTCTCATCCTCCAGGCGCAGGTCACCTTTTTTTCTTTGTGTTTCCCAAAGACCTTGTTTATATCGGGTTGGCCAAGAAGTTCATTCGGATTTTTCTGTACGCTGTTAAGGAAAAACCTGAACTAACTTTTTGGCCAATCCAGTACTTCTCGGTGCACAAGCTCTTCCCCGTCCAATTCCTGACCCACCTCAGTGCCCCGTGTGCTCCATCCCCAGAGCCCCCAGCACCTTTCTGGGCCCTTGAATGAGACTGGATTCCCCACCGTCGTCCCCACCCCCTCCCCCAGCCCAGTCCTCTGCAATCTCTTCCTGCAAAACAAGCACATGGATCCCTTCATCTTGGCATCCCCAGCAGGTAGCCAACACATAGCAGGGACTCAATGAATGTTTAATGAATAAAAATAAATGTTTGCAAGAGAAAGACAAGTATCATATGATTTCACTTATACGTGGAATCTAAAATATGATACACATGAGCTTATATACAAAGCAAAAACAGACTCATAGACATGGTAAACAACTAATGGTTACCAAAGGGGGATGGGGAAGGATAAATTAAACTTTTGGGATTAGCAGATACAAACTACTAAATAAAACAGATAAATAAGGTTCTACCATAGCACAGGGAGCTATATTCAATACCTTGTAATGAACCATAGTAGAAAAGAATATGAGAAAGAATTTATATATGTATAACCAAATAACTTTGCTATACACAAAAGCTGTAAAGCAACTATAACTTTAAAAATGTTTAAGAGTTTTAAAAAATTTGCAAAGATGTGGAGGTAGTGCTAGTGGTAAAGAACCCACCTGCCAATGCAAGAGACATAAGAGACGCAGATTCAGTCCCTGGGTGGGGGAAGAGCCCCTGGAGAAGGGAATGGCAACCCACTCCAGTATTCTTGCCTGCAGAATCCCAGGGACAGAGTCCAGAGGGTTGCAGAGTCAGACACGACTGAAGTGACTTAGCCCCACATACAAGACCAAATGAATCAATGATTCATATTTTTGTTCTTGTGCAAATTCCTAACAGCACCTCACATGTTTGCACCTGAACATCCCTGGTGTGTGAAGAGGTAGAGCCCAAGGAGGACATGGCCTGAATGTGACAAGAGTCAGCTCCGCCAGTATCAGGGGCCTCAGCCTCTAGAGCTAGAGGGCAGAGGGAGACAAGGGAAGACCACCGCAGAGGCGCAGGCCTCTGGGAGGGGGCAGTGACTGGTCTGCAACCCTCCCTGAGGCTGGTGGCCTCTCACAGAGATCCAAGCACACCTCCCTTCACAACGAGTTGCCACCTTGGTTCTCTTCTGATACCAATGCTCTTGCTGCCAGACAGGCTGTTTCTAACAGCCCAACTAGCGCACTCCTTAGACGTTACAATTCACCACAAGGACACAAAGTGTCCCTCAGCTGCTGACATCAAAGGGGCTGCCCAGCTGGAGGAGAGTTTAATTTGTTCTTAATTTGCCTCATTCCTGACATTTCCCCGGGTCTGCCTGGCTCTCGCAGCCAGCACAGAGCTGCGAGGAGATGCAGCGGGTACCCGGGCTCTGGGATGCCTGCCAGGGGCTCCGTAAGATGTCGATGCACAATCATCACAAAGATGCTTTCTCTAAGGCACGGATCCAAATGAGCATGTTCCTCTTCCCAGAACCCTCTTGGGAGGATGGACGTTTATGCTGTCGCTCAGAACATTTCAGAGATGTGTTTGGGGGTCTGCCTGGACACCTGCACGTATACATCGACTTCTCCTCCATGGACACACAGCTTGATCTTTGAGCACAATGTTAATATCCAAAAGCACCCGAGTGGCTTTTGGATCTAAGTTTAGTGGTGAAAAAGATGACAGAAAAAACCGGGAAAGAATCTTGATGGTCAAGGCCCTCCTCCCCAACCACCCTCCAATGAGGGCAGGTCCCGGTTAGAGTCACCGACCAGGGAGCTAGAGAATGGCTCCTGCATCCCCATCCTCGTGGGAAGTCTGGAACCACCTGAGCTTTGTTCTTCCCACTCCTTCTTCAGGTTAGATATTTAACCGGTTTAATATTTGTTAAAATAATAAGCTGACTTTTTTTTCATTCCACTCAAACTTCCCACTCATTGTATCAGCAGGCTTCAGGGCTCTAGTAAACAGCAGGTAGATCCCAGTCGTTATAATGGAGCTGCTGCCCTGCTTTTGTGACAAACATGTTTTAAGCCACTGAGGAAATAATAATTCAGAGCCAGGCTTTGTTAAAAACAAACAAATGAAAAACTCCAAATTCAAAAATTCCATTTACGTGTTACCATCAAAGCTTGATGATCTAAACACCCAGTGTTAGGATAAGCCCTAGGTATCAAGAACTGGGGCTATAACCTAAACGAATTTTTCAAGCATCAAGGGAAGAAGTGGAGATGCTTCTAGGCTACGGGGAGGAGAGAGGAAGAGAAAAAAAGAGAGAAAAGGTCAGACATTGGAACTTCGGTCATCATTCCTCTTCCAGCAGGAGGTTGACCAACGGCCAGAGCAGGAACAATAGCAAAACCACAGAGAGTTTTAAAGAGGAAGCCGGAGCAGAGAGGATTTATGCTCAGCTTCCCACCGAGGACACTGGGGAGCAGAATAAAAATGGCACCACGGAGAGCAAGGGGTTGGGGCGGTGGGGGCGGTGCGCGGGGAGATGCGAGAAGGTGGTAAAGAGCGCCCTCTAGGGACGTCCTGGCGCTCCAGCAGCTGAGACTCCACGCGCCCAGCGCAGGGGGCCAGGGTTTGACTGCTGCTCGGGGAACCAGATTCCACATGTCACAACCAAGAGTTTGCATGTCGCAACTAATAGCTGCTGCAGCCAAATAAATAAAAATACTAATATGCTTAAAAAAAAAAAAAAAGAGCACCCTCAAGTCTTCCTCTGCCATCAGGGCTAAGGGCAGGGAAGAGAAGGCAGGTCAGTCCCATCACAGAGGCTGTGGGTGACCGCCTGGCTCAAGGCCATGGAGGTGTGCCAGCATACTGAGGCAAGCCTGAGTCAGCCAGGGAAGAAGGTCCACCAGGCCCCAACAGCACCAGCAGCACAGACCACACACCACACACCCTTCCCAGCTCCACGAAACCAGGGGGACACAGGGGCCAGCCACTCTCCTCAAATAGCCTGGAGGACATCTGGCCTTTCCTTCCATGCAGGTGCCGTCCTGGGGAGGCTGGAGAGGGGCCAGCCCTGAAGAACAACAACAACAAAAAATCACCCAAATAAAGAGACTGAAGGAGGAGCATTTACCCAAAAGGGACAAGAACCCGAAACAGGCCGAGGCAGAAATACCTTTTATTGGCCGGTTGCCAGGTCCCTCCCACTCACGGTCAGTGGAAATTTGGGCTCCCCAGCAAGCTGAGAGAAGCGAGGAGGATACAGACTGCGTGATGATTGCATATCTGAATGTAACGCAGAGACTCTGACGTGCCACTGTGTGCTTGTTTCCTAAAAACCCATCCTTACTGTTTTGTCACAGCTGAGGCTTTCTGCGTCCGCTCCTTGCTGTAAGATGGCTGCAGGGGTTCACACTCGGGCTGCTGTTTTCGCTCTGCACATCAGCACCAAGCAATCGCTGATGCCTCGCTCCTCCCCTCCCTCCCATGGGTGGACAGGCCTTTTCCCGCCCTCTACATTCAACTCCTGCCTTCTTGGATGAACTGAAACACACACACACATGCTTGTGGCCATTCTCGCTCTGTTGCCAATTCCCAGCTCTCAGGCTAGACCAAAAGCTGACTGGAGGCAGGCGGTGAGCTCATGTCTTCGTAGCCCTCAGCACAAAATGCTTCAGGGAATGAAATCATTCCAGTAGGAAACTGGCCGACCTGATCTGAAAACTCATACCTTAATTACGAGCAAGAAAGTCTCATAACTTAGCCCATTTAGCGGTTGAGATCTTGAACCGGGAGAAATAATATAGCATACAGTCATGCTGCATAAGACTAGAATCAGACTGAGAATTTACAGTTACTCTCCCAGTTAATAGGGGCTTCCCTGGTAGCTCAGCTGGGAAAGAATCTGTTCGAAATGCAGGAGACCCCAGTTCAATTCCTGGGTCAGGAAGATCCCCTGGAGAAGTGATAGGTTACCCAATCCAGTATACCTGGGCTTCCCTGATGGCTCAAATGGTACAGAACCCACCCACAGTGCAGGAGACTTGGGTTCAATCCCTGGGTTGGGAAGATCCCCTGGAAGAGAGCATGGCAACCCACTCCAGTATTCTGGCCTGGAGAATCCCCTTGAACAGAGGACCCTGGTGGCCACAGTCCACGGGGTTGCAAAAAGAGTTGGACATGACTGAGTGACTAAGCACAGCACAGCATCCTAGTTAATAAAGCTCCTATAAGTTTGGGATTAATAGATATACACTATCATGTATAAAATAAACAACAAGGACATAATGGAAACACAGAGAACTATATTCAACATCATAATGGAACCTAACAACCTAATGGAAAAGAATCTGGAAAAGGATACATATATATTATTTATGATTCTTCAGTCACTTTGTTGTACAACTGAAACTAATGCAACATTACAAATCAACTTAAATTTTTTTAAAAGGAAAAATATTTTAAAATCTCCCATAACATAGTATATCCAGCCAGAGCAGGCTTGTCTAGCTGACACTTGGCTGGATGGCTCTGTGTTGCCGGCCATCCTGTGCTCTGTAGATGTTCAACAGCACCCCTGGGCTCTGCCCACCAGGTGCCAGGACCACCTGCCTCCCAGCATGACAACCCAAAATGTCTCCAGACACTGCCAACATGCCCTGGGATAGGGGATGGAAGATCATCTCCCACCCCCATTGAGACCTCATGACCTGGAACATCCACAGCCAAATCGGGGGGTGAGGAAAGTCTGCACTGGAGAAGGGTGGACAAAATGGCTTTGCATATGTCTCCAGTTCTCAACAATGGCTCAGTATGAAAATGTCACTGACGAGGATGATAACAATGTCTCCTTAGTCCATTACTCCTAGAGTCTTCTGGAAGCCACTTTCTTCTTCCTCCTTCCTTCTTTCACACCTGTCTTTGCTAAAGAAAATTGTTAACACCCAAAGGAAAGCTCTGACTTGCTCCTCAAGGTCGGCACCCAAGCCAGAGTAGGGTGTCATCTTAGCCTGCTTCCAGCATTCGCTCATCTCAGGATCCCAGGTGTAGCATGATTAGACTTAGGCCCCTCTACCTGGATTTGGAAGAGTGACCGTTTGACCTCTTGCAGACCTCCTGAGCTATATCATTCTACCATTCTTCTTTTCTGCAAATCATACGGACGCCAGCCTTCACCATTGCAGGTCAAAGCAAAGCTAGACATTCCTGAACTTGCATGACATAAGTGCCACTGGGTCCCCTCACCCCCTCTCTGCAGCCTCGGTGGCCAGCCTCCATCCCAGATAACCCCTCTGCCCTCTCTTCAGGGTTGGCCCAGAAGCACAGATGCCTGCCAGCCCAGGAGAGTCGGCTCCAGCTCTGCAAGGGTCTTTTGGCATCCTCAGGGGTCCTGTTTACTCTGATATTACTGTCAACCTCTCCCTGTTCCCCCAAGCCACATCACTCCCTCCCTGGAGCAGTGCCTGCCTAGGCTGGTCTGATGGTGCACAGGACCAGGGGAATGAATGAATCAACCCCATTCACACTGCCTGCATCCTAGCAGAACCCTCCATTGACATTCCAGTCCTCTTTGAATCATTTAGTACATCTCCCCCACCTCATACCTGCCTCCAGCCCTCCTTGGAAAACATCTCTGGGAGGTTCCCTTCCTTCAGGTTTAGGGAGTGTGTCTTGTATGTCAGTCACCATCACTCACCAGCACTTAGCAAGCATTGCTGGTATAGGACACTGGGACAAGAGACATGTAAAAGACATGACCCCTGCCTTCAGGAAGCCAGCAAGTTAAAGGAGTCAAAATAGCATGGCTTTTGCCCTCAGAAAGCCTGGGTTTAAATTCTCAGGCCCCGCTTTGCCTGCTAAGTAACGTGTTGCTGCTGCTGCTGCTAAGTCGCTTCAGTCGTGTCCAACTCTGTGCGACCCCATAGATGGCAGCCCACTAGGCTCCGCCGTCCCTGGGATTCTCCAGGCAAGAATACTGGAGTGGGTTGCCATTCCCTTCTTCAATGCATGAAAGTGAAAAATGAAAGTGAAGTCCCTCAGTCGTGTCCGACTCTCAGCGACCCCACGGACTGCAGCCCACCAGGCTCCTCCGTCCATGGGATTTTCCAGGCAAGAGTACTGGAGTGGGGTGCCATTGCCTTCTGCGAGTAGCAACTCCTTAATTCTTATGATCCACGGTTTTCTAATCTGTAAAATGGGTTTACGTCTCACAATTTATCGTACAGGATCATTTGAGCAAAAAGAACTTATCTGTAGCAAGAGGGATGTTTAAACATAAATAGCAACTTCCAGTTGGGTAGAGAGGACATCAGGACATAAAAAATACAAAAGATGCACACGGATGTACATGTAACAGGAGACATATTTTTAGAGGGTCTCTTGAGTATCTTGATTAATGGTCCCCTGAGGGTAAGCCAGCTTCTCTCTACACCAACCCCATTTACAAATACAGTTTCAGGGAGGGCAGAGAGGGATGAGCAATAAGAGGTGGGCTTTAAAACTCCAGAGCAAGGAGCAGGGGCCGGAATGGGGTGAGATGAGCCCAGAGGACAACATCTCTTGGACCCTCCCTAGTTGGGATTCAGAGAAAAACCACTGTGGGGAAACTTCTACACCACAGAGGGAGTGGGCAGCCTCCACAAAATTAAGAATGTAGTGAGCCATGAGCTGACTCTCAGAAAATGCCCCGAGCTCCCCTGTGGCCTCAACAACAACAACAAAAAGCCAGAGGCTACCAGCGTGCAGGCAGGAAGCAGGCTGAGCAACCCTGGCAGACACAGCTAGTCTGCACATGGGGCCCCAGCCAACCAGGCCTCTGGTGCCATCTTGGGCCTTGGTCATCATCTTGGGAAAGAGAGGGCAGAGGATAGGGATCTGGAAGGCTAAACAGTTACCCCAAAGGACTGAGCTACACCAAAGAAGGCTCTTTCAACTACTGGGTTGGACAAAGTTTAGGCTGAACTGGACTAAGTGTAGTTCCCCACTTAGCTAGGCAGGGCTCCTGAGGAAGATGAAAGCAGCTTTAGATCTCAGACATGCGCTAAGTGCCAAACCCAGAGACTCCAGAGAGGCTGCCTGAGATGAACTTTCAGGAAGTCTCCCGATATAAGCGACATTTCTGCTCAGAAGTGACAACTCCAGTGGCCTTTCTAAGGCCAAACAGGAGCCTCTGTGCCTCCTGGAATAGCAGCCGGGGGCTCTCAGGCTCTGTCTGCAGCAGCCTCTTTCCTGGGTCAAAGGAAACACATCCGGGAACAGGTCACACTCACACAGCAGACACGAGCCCCTACATCTGGCTTCTCTGCCCAGGTCCATGCAGCATTAGCACTTCCCGACGTGGGTCACGTGTAAAGTGCCTGCACCTTCTTGGAACCTGCAGGTGTACTCTGGGCTAAAGGACTGTGCACATCCCGTCCCCAGTAAATCCCGCCAAGTCCTGAAGTAGATTAATCCAATGGTTTCTGTGAGTTCTTACAAAATGGAAATGAGAGGAAAAGGCATTCCAGACTCAGCCCTTCATCTTCCAAGAGTTTCCCTGAAATCGCATGAGTGCCCCGTCCTTGTTAGTGTTCCCCACAGCAGGAGGGTGTCTTCCTGCATTTGAACCTTTCCAGCTCTGCACTGGGTGAAGCAGGCATCTAGTCCCCACTTTCCAGATTTGTAACACTGAGGCCCTGAGCAGCTCAAAGTCAGTCAGCATCAGAGTCAGGTCTAGCCCAGCAAGACGATCAGCCCACTGCATTCCCACACCCCACGGAGCCCTTGGAAGCCAAAGCAAATGGAATTAACCCACCATATGAAATGTTATGCCCTAGATGTCTGAGCAAGAGGATCATTTGCAGGATTTCGCGAAATTGATGAAAGTGACTTTGGAGACCTGTTCCTGAACCAAACCCAAAAAGAACCTGGCAGAGTGACAACGGTGACAGCTAAGGAAGGGAAGACGGGGTTCCAGGCACAGTGGGCACTGCAAGGGAGCAGTGAGAGCAACAAAGGATTGAGATCGGACCTTGGGGAGAGTGGGGAAGCTTTGAACGTGTCCATGATTCTGCATCAAAAGTCAAGGGAGAAGTGGAAGGTGTCACATCCCGTGGCCTTGTCGTTTTTTTTAATTATTCAGAAAAACACGCCCCTCAAAAGTCAACAGCTGGGACTTCCAGGGTGGTCTGCAGGTAAGACTCTGAGCTCTGAATGCAGGGGGCCTAGGTTTGATCCCTGGTCAAGGAACTTGGTGCTGCATGCCTTAACTAAAGATTCTGTCTGCCGCAATTAAGACCCAGCACAGCCAAATAAATATATAATATTTTTCTTTAAAAAAATCAACAATTGAAGCAATCTAAATATCTATCAATAGATGAGTGGATATAAGAAGATGGGGCCAATACAATGGAATACAATGGAATACTATGCGGCCATTAAAAAGACTGAATTTTTGCCGTTTGGTGGCTGCCAAGGTCTATTGAAAGGGAGAAATGGAGAGATATTAAATTGATATAAAATTTCAGTTGTCTAAGATTAATTCTAGAGATCTGCTATAGGACATACTATGTCTGACATGGTGCCTATAGTTAACAATAGTCTATTGTGCACTTAACAGTTTGCTGCTGCTGCTGCTGCTAAGTTGCTTCAGTCGTGTGCGACCCCATAGACGGCAGCCCACCAGGCTTCCCCATCCCTGGGCTTCTCCAGGCAAGAACACTGGAGTGGGTTGCCATTTCCTTCTCCAATGCATGAAAGTGAAAAGTGAAAGGGAAGTCGCTCAGTTGTGTCCGACTCTTCGCAACCCCATGGACTGCAGCCTACCAGGCTCCTCCGTCCATGGGATTTTCCAGGCAAAAGTACTGGAGTGGGGTGCCATTGCCTTCCCCGACTTAACAGTTTAAGAAGGTAGATCTCATGTGAAATGTTCTTACCATAAAAGTCAATAAAATGAAACAAAGGAACACGAGGAAACTTTTGGAGGTGAGAGATATTACTTTGATTGTGGTGACGGTTTCACAGGTGTATGCTGTCTCAAAACTCATTAAACTGTATACATTAAAAAAGAAAAAAAAAAAAAAACTATAGTCATGAAGATCTAACATGGCCTTTTGGAAGTACCTGGATTTGTGAGGCCCATGAAAGAAAAAGGATGAAAGGACAGTCCTTGTAGATCAAATAAAAACACAAACCGGAAAAAGAAACCAACAGTTGATTCATTCTAAGATCTAGCACAAAGCTGCAGTTATTAGATGAGTGCTGCAAAAATCTAAGAAAACATTTTTCAGAATTTTTTGTATCATTTTTCAAAGTGGCATACACCAAACCTTTTTAGACACTATTTACTGATGAAGGTGGGCCTCTTCTGATACAGCTCATCCTCATATAATGAGGGTTTCTTGTCTTGCGGCTTGTCTGTCGAAGGGTGTTCCCACTCTCCCCACTACTACAGCACGTCTAGTGGAACCTGCCCTTGGTGACAAGCTTCCCCATGGCCCCACTGCCCAGGACCAGAGCCCCGAATTCTTCTCCCAACATCACGGCCCTGGACCATCTGGCAGCTCCCTGCTTTCCATCCCCAGCCTCTGTGCCCCTGCTCCGTCTGGGCTGCAGCCCCACCATTTTCCTTCAAGTCCTCCCTGGTGTCCTGCTTTTCCTAGATGAAGGACCCTTGCTTATATTCCTTCTGTTGCCTGGAACCCTCCTCACTGGGAGAGGAGACACAGTGCCAGTTTGTTCAAAGAAGACACTTAATATGGGTAAAATGAAGGAATGAGCTATGAAAGTTCTTCCTGATTCTGACAGATTCAAATGTCTGTTAATACATACATCACTTCACTCTTGGGACCATCCTACTGTCAACCACCCCTGGATCTGCCACCTAATCCCCACCTCCTTCTGTACCTGGAAATGAAGACCCTAGCACACCTTACTGGAACATCTTCTTCACTCTATGGTTGCGTTAGAGCAAGGTACCATTGTTCTAGAAGCAGGATCCCAGGGCACATCAATCCCTAGTATTTTGAATGTCCAGAAGCAGGGGGTGTGATACTGGGGTATCCCTGGGAGGAATATCACCAATACATTTTCCAGGATTAGCCCCCAAAACCCTATCGATATTTTTCTGAACAATAATGGCATGACTCCTTATGGCAAGTATAATTTTTACATCCTCAAAATCATTCCTTTCAAGCTGCACTATGTATAATAAAGCACACTAAATAATCCACTTCTGCGGCTTCCCCCGTAGGTCAGCTCGCATTGCCACTCCTGGTTCCCATGACTACCCAGAAGGCAGCCCTCATATACGACAGCAGAGCTGGGCACCCAAGGCAGCTGGAACCCATCACTGCATTTGGCGAAGGGTAACTCTGGGCAAGGGGATGGTGGGGGCAGTCTTCAGCTTCCAGGAGCTCAGAGCATCCCAGAGAGTTAATGCAGCATCAGAAAAGAAGAAGAAAATGGGAAAGGTTGGCAGGTCATCTTTTGAATCAGAGGCCATCTTGCTTTACCTTCAAAGTGATCAGTGGGGAAGAAAAAACAAAACTCTTCACAGTTGAGGCAACTTATTTAAATTATTTCAGAATTTCTTTCTAGTTGTTCAGGGAGCCCCTCCCCCAGGCCAATTCTCATCTAATTTCTCCTATTGTTGAAGGAATAAGGTTGATAACATGGAACTGCTTGAGGTTATCCTATCCCCAAACCCCCTGTTTCAAATCATAACTTTAATGCTATTTAGAAGGGGAAATTTCTTATATAGATTATAAAAATGAAATTGATTCAAAGGAGGGGGGATAAAATCAGTAAGTAAATACATTTGGGGCTTATGTAAATACATCTCAGAGCTAGTTTCCAGGAACTGGCTTGCTTACTGAGTTTAATTATAATACCCTTTGGATTCAAACGCCAGAAGCCAGGTTCCAGTGGGGAGAGAAATAAAAAGATAAGTGCTAAAGATTCATCACAAGCTCTGGCCAAGGCTGAAACACAATGAGGTAAAAAGTGATCCTTCACTGTTTGTGCTGAGGCAGAATAAGCAGGCATGCATGCTAAGTTGCTTCAGTCGTGTCCTACTCTTTGCGACCCCGTGGACTGTAGTCACCAGGCTCTTCTGTCCGTGGAATTCTCCAGGCAAGAATATTGGAGTGGGTTGCCATGTCCTCCTCCAAGGGATTTTCCTGACCCAGGGATCGAACCTGCTTCTTTTACATCTCCTGCATTGGCAACTGGGTTCTTTACCACTGGTGCCACCTAGGAAGCCTGAAGCAGAGTCCATGGCTTATCAAACGCCTAATTCCAAAAACGATGGTAAACGGTGTGGCACCCCCAAATCGGTCCTGGGATCCTCAGGCTTTCAAATGTACATGTGGGTCCTCAAAGTGCGACAAACATGAAACACAGCCTAAAGGAGAGTCTCCACGGCAAGATGAGGATGGCCTTCCACATATTAAAACATAAGGTGAAAGGACCTCCCTGACAGTCCAGTGGTTGAGACATGGTGCTTTCCCTACAGGGGGCACGGATTCAATCCCCAGTTGGGGAACTAAGATCCCACACGCCATGCAGCACAGCCAAGAAACAAACAAACAAACAAAAACAGAGCAGGTAAGTGAGCTCAGATATAAAGTGCCTGGAGCCCAGTAGGGTGTTGTCAACAGAAAACAAGGTATTTTTATGCTGGGGAAACATCCTGAGTACAGTGACTAAGAGCAAAAAGATGCAAAAAGAGACAGAAAGGAATCAAAGCTCTTAGGAGGAGGGGCAGAGGTGACCCTAGCCAGGTTGCTGGGCAGGGGACCACAGAAAAGCAATTTCCAGCAGCAGCCAGGGCAGGTGTGCATGGGGCTGGTCTACAAAAGAATAGTGTTTCTTCGAAGAAACACTAGAGTAAGGACGGTGAGCAGCAGTTCAAGAGGCTCAGCAGGGTAAAAGTTGATTAGAATGCAGAAAATCCAAAGGGCCAATGGCATAACTCAAGGCCAGTAGGGCCATAGTGTAGAGAAAAGAGAATAAACCAGTCACAACTGGCTTGCAGATCTGCTGGGCTTGGGCAGTGCTGGCCGGCATTGTGATGAGCATGTCTGAATTGAGAGGTTTCACATAAACAACCGGATTTCTGGCTTCTCTTAAAAACTACCAAATCCAGCCAAAATTCCTCTAGTCATTCTACAAATATTCATTAAGCATCTACTCTGTGCCAAGCAATATTCTAGGCCCTAAGGATATAACAGTGGGCGGGGAGGGGGGTTGGAAATCCTCCGTGTGATGGAGTTTCCATTTTAGTGGGAAAGACAAGCTAAATAAATCCATGAGCCAGGTGGTTATATATGCCATGAAGGAAAAGGAAGCCAGGTGGGATGAGTGAGAGTCACGAGGGGGCTGCATTTGAAGGCAGGGCAGTCGGGGTTGGCCTCCTGGTTCCTCGGGTACCATCCAGTTCAAGCTGGGGGACGGCTCCCTGCCGTGCAGGCGTGGTCTCCCGCTTGCCACAGTCACCACTACTCCCTCTTGTTACCTACTCCTGGCCTAGAGGAGCAGGCAAAGTGCAAGATGGCAAGAGGGAGGCAACCGAAACGGACAGGGCCAGGAGAAAGTCCCTGAAAGAGACGGTCCTCTGGGAAGGGCTTGTAAAAGGCTTAAACCAGGGCAATGGAGACACTGCTTGTTCTCCGTCTTCAAATCAGTGCAGCCTCTTAGAACAAAGGAAGCATCTGTCCTTCCTTTGGAGAGCAGGTGGCATGGATTTGCTTCCGGGAGGACCAGCTCTTGCGGGAGGAGAGAGCAGAGGAGGGGAAAGGAGGACCCATGTTTCTGTCCTGCGGTGGTGGGAACTGTTATGCCCAGAGTCCGAGTCCCCAGAACTGAGAGAATAAGACGTCCACAGCAATGCAAAAGCATAAAGGGATTTATTGCTAGCTCGAGCCAGTTCCCAAGTCTTACCCAGCGCAGTGGGATCCGACAATGGCCCCAAGCTCTGACTCACAGTTGCTTATATACAGTCAGTCCTGCGGGTTAGTTGGCATTACATGATTGGTTAACTGGTGCGCCTGCACGCGAATTTCGAATCTCGAATCTTGTCTTGATTGGCTCAGGTCGGACACTGAGGGGGACCTCCCTGATTGGCTAGGGCTATCCGGAAGTCCCTGAAAGAGGAGGACCTCCCTGATTGGCCGAGTTACACAGCCTGCAGGAGTTCCCAGTGCCTCAGCTTTCCTAGAGACTAAACCTCAGGCCTGCCCCTTAGAGCCTGTCCTGGCTCCAGTTTGGTCCTAACAGGAACCAAAGGCATAACCTGTGGACCGCAGCTCGGATGCACCTGCAGAAGCTTCTAGTAAACACCCCCAGACTGAACCAAACTTCATGGAGGCCCAAGCACAGCTGGTAGCCTCACGCTTCCTGCTCCTGCACCAGGTGGCCTCCAGCTCAGCTGCTCCTCTCAGTGAGGAGCCCCCGCACACAGCACACACAGGCTCCCTGCAGGCTTGGGGACCCAGTGTAGCATCCTCAGCGCTCCGTCAACAACACTGCCGCTGGCCCCCGGGCTCCTAGAGTGATGCCGTTTGACCGGCCTCATTTGGGGGGGCAGTAGTGTGCCCCCTAAGAAGCCAGAGAGGGTGGAAGGAACCCAAGACTCATAGCCAGTGCCTGATGGGGAAGTTATCCTTGGGCCCTTGGGTGGTGTCTGAAATGTGGGAACCTAACCCGGGGATTGGAGTCCCCTGAGGCACAGAGTTGCGCCTTAACAGTGGGGGTCCTATTGGGTCCGTGGATGACGCTACAGTTATGGTCCTCTAAAAATATAGGACAGAAGTATTAGGTTGGCCAAAAAGTTCGTTTGGGTTTTTCCGTAAGCTGCTACAGAAAAATCTGAACAAACTTTTTCGCTGACCCAACGTGTCTGCCACCACTTCTCTGAGCAGGAATCAGCCACACTCTGAACTGGATTTTCAGACCCAAACCTCAGGCTGCTCAGCCAAGGTGGAGCTCGACAAGCAATTCCTCCACCAGCTGGTATCACTTGCCACCTCCTTATCGGTTTAGTAACCTCCAGGGCAAGAGGTGGTCTCCCTAGGGACTCAAAGGCTGGCCTGCACTTTTTGCATCTCTCTTAGGAAGTGAGGGATAGTCAGGACATCTCTGAAGGGCACTGATAAAATGCCCTTTGCTGCAAAATGAAATCTACACCTGGTAGAAGCAACCTAATATCCTAGTAATGCAGAGTTCTTAATCTTTCCTATGTCTGGACCCTTTGGCAGTTTAGTGAAATCAAGATCTGATCCCAGGATAACGTTTCTAAATGGATAAAATAAAATATAGGACTATAGAAACTATATTGAAACTATTATTGAAATATGTTTTTAAAATTATGGTAAGGTTTCTACTTCTTTATTAATATTCTATATAAAAGATTTGGAATAGGATCTAATAAACAGCATAATTATGAAGTAAGATGAATATAAGTGGTATTTTGAGATATTTGCAACAATCGTGTGTAATATGAGTATAATCCACGATTTCTATTACTGTGCTTCACTGCTTGCATTCATACCAAAAGGAAAGAACTTAGTGAGGGTTAGTGTAACTAAAGATGTAAGAGTCCAATTCTTTCATGCTCTTAAGATTCTATTCTACATACAAATCCTCCTTAATACATTGGTTCAAATTCATACTAAAGTGTAAATGGCTGTCCTGGGCCCTTTTCTCAGAGTGGATAAGACAGTGGTGTTAGTGGGACCAAACATGAAGACCGTAAGCACTAGGGATCAAATAGAGGGAAAGATATTTCACAAAGAAGGGGAATCACTGAAAGCAAGAGAAGACCATTAACAAAAGCAAACTTCCCCATGTCACTTAATGACTGGGCTACAAGTTACTGTCATCTGCAGAAGTCTAACCCTGTCCTCTCCAGAACCAATGAGGGGGTCTGGTCCCTTTGAGTTCTCTGAGGCTTCCCTGGATTTCTCATTAAAAGTAACTAGTGAATTGACTTACTTTGCCCCAGCCCTCAAAGGATGCTACAGATCAAAAGGTATCAAGAAAAATGCCTGTGAAGATGCTGACACCAGCCCCCACTGCTGAGGGCTGTGGGGGCCTGGCCTCTGCTGCAGGAGAGCAGGCCTCTTGGTGGGGGAGTGTGGCTTACAGAGAAAAATCGATGCAAGGGTTGCATCAGAGAAGGTGCCTGGATGTAGGTGTCCCTGTTCACTCTTTTTTGTCTATAGAGACAAGTGAAACCAGCCAGTCATTCCTTTTTTTGAAACAAAAATATCAAATATAAAAACCCTACTGAAGAAATACAACAAAGATGAAAAAGACATCAATTTCATAAAGGTGAAGAGGAAAACCAAGTCACTAGAGAAAGGAAGAGATAAACACACATGAACACACACAGAGAGAGAAGACGGAGAGTGGAAAATAGCAGGATAAAAACAGAGACCCCAGTACTCACCAAACCCTTCAAAGAAAAGTTTAGCTCCCTCACTAATCCTGCTCCGCATGGAAAATAAATCATCAGTAGATCAAAAGCCTGGATAAACATTGTTTCACATTTGTTATTCAGAAAGCACGCTAATTCCTATCTAAATTCTTCAAGTCTCTGTCTCTCCTTCATTAAGGAAAAAAAATCTCCTGCTCCTCATTCCTGAAAGCAGCAGGGCACAAAAGATGCCCAAAGACACGTAAAGTCCTGTTGCATTTTTACAACTGTAGGCATAAGTGACACCCTGTCTCAATGTTTTCCCACCTGAGGATGCAGGATGGAGAGGGTGGTGGGCCTGCATGGTTCTGCTGAGCCTGGGAGAGACAGGCTGACTCAGAGCAGAGTCCACCCTTGGAAGCCACAAGATCCAGGAAGCAGAAGGAGCTGGCTTCCTCCCCATGTTCCTTTACTCACAGCCACCACAGGGCCTTGGGACAATGTCATTCCTGATGTCCCTGGGACCTAAGTACTTTTGGTGATCTGAGGATAGATAAGCCAACAAGCTGGTTTGCATGAACTTTGAAATCCTTGAAAAATAAAGACAACCCACAAACTGCAGAACAATTATACCAAAGAAATTCTCACACTGTTAATAAAGTTCTAGGACCTACAATAGATTTCCCAACCTGGGGATCTAGCAAAGGGACTGAGAACCCCAAGAAAATTTACCCAGACTTGCCTGTGAGTGTCCAGGAATCTCCAGCAGAGGCATGGGTCGGCGGTGGCCTGCTGCAGGGTCGGGGCATTGATTGCGGCAGTGTGTGCACGGGACCTTTTGAAGGGGGTCACCATTATCTTAATTACCTCCAGGGCAGTTTGGTCTCAGGTCAAACAGGGAGAGAACACAGCCCTGCCTTTGAATCTCACAAATAGTATGAAAAGGCAAAAAGATACGACACTGGAAAGATGAACTCCCCAGGTTGGTAGGTGCCCAGTATGCTACTGGAGAAGAGTGGAGAAATAACTCCAGAAAGAATGAAGAGATGGAGCCAAAGCAAAAACAACACCCATTTGTGGGTGATGGAAGTAAAGTCCGATGTTGTAAAGAGCAATACTGCCTAGGAACCTAGAATGAATCTAGGTCCATGAATCAAGGTAAATTAGAAGTGGTCAAACAGGAGATGGCAAGAGTGAATATCAACATTTTAGGAATCAGTGAACTGGAATGGATGAATTTAATTCAGATGACCATTATATCTACTACTGTGGGCAACAATCCCTTAGAAGAAATGGAGTAGCCCTGACAGTCAACAAAAGAATCTGAAATGCAGTACTTGGGTGCAGTCTCAAAAATGATAGAATGATCTCTCTTCATTTCCAAGGCAAACCATTCAATACCACAGTAATCCAAGTCTATGCCCCAACCAGTAATGCTGAAGAAGCTGAAGCTAAATGGGTCTATGAAGACGTACAAGACCTTCTAGAACTACCACCAAAAAAGATGTCCTTTTCATCATAGGGGACTGGAATGCAAAAGTAGGAGTCAAGAGATATCTGGAGTAACAGGCAAATTTGGCCCTGGAATATAATGAAGCAGGGCAAAGGCTAACAGAGTTTTGCCAAGAGAACACACTGGTCATAGCAAACACCCTCTTCCAACAACACAAGAGAAGACTCTACATGAACATCACCAGACGGTCAATACCGAAATCAGATTCATTATATTCTTTGCAATTGAAGATGGAGAAGCTCTATACAGTCAGCAAAAACAAGACCTGGGAACTGACTGTGGGTCAGATCATGAACTCCTTATTGCAAAATTCAGACTTAAATTGAAGAAAGTAGGGAAAAACCACTAGACCATTCAGGTATGACTTAAATCAAATCCCTTACACTTAATATAGTGGAAATGACAAACAGATTCAAGGGATTAGATTTGATAGTGCCTGGAGAAGGCAATGGCATCCCACTCCAGTATTCTTGCCTGGAAAATCCCATGGACAGAGGAGCCTGGTAGGCTGCAGTCCATGGGGTCACTAAGAGTCGGACACGACTGAGGGACTTCACTTTCACTTTCATGCATTGGAGAAGGAAATGGCAACCCACTCCAGTGTTCTTGCCTGGAGAATCCCAGGGACGGAGGAGCCTGGTGGGCTTCCGTCTATGGGGCCGCACAGAGTTGGACATGACTGAAGCGACTTAGCTGCAGCAGAAGAACTATGGACAGAGGTTCGTGACATTGTACAGGAGGCAGGGATCAAGACCTTCCCCAAGAAAAAGAAATGCAAAAAGGCAAAATGGTTGCCTGAGGAGGCCTTACAAATAGCTGAGAAAAGAAGAGACGCTAAAGGCAAAGGAGAAAAGGGAAGATATACCTATTTGAATACAGAGTTCCAAAGAATAGCAAAGAGAGATAAGAAAGCCTTCCTCAGTGATCAATGCAAAGAAATAGAGAAAACCAACAGAATAGACTAGAGATCTCTTCAAGAAAATTAGAGATATCAAGGGAACATTTCATGCAAAGATGGGCACAATAAAGGACAGAAATTTTTTGGACCCCATAGAAGCAGAAGATACTAAGAAGTGGTGGCAAGAATACACAGAAGAACTGTACAAAAAAGATATTCATGATCTAAATAACCACAATGGTGTGATCACTCACCTAGAGCCAGACATCCAGGAATGTGAAGTCAAGTGGGCCTTAGGAAGCATCACTACCAACAAAGCTAGTGGAGGTGATGGAATTCCAGTTGAGCTATTTCAAATTCTGAAAGATGATGCTGTGAAAGTGCTGCACTCAATATGCCAGCAAATTTGGAAAACTCAGCAGTCGCCACAGGACTGGAAAAAGTCAGTTTTCATTCCAATCCCATAGAAGGGCAATGCCAAAGAATGGTCAAACTACCGCACAATTGCAGTCATCTCACATGCTAGAAATTAATCACAGCACGTGAACCATGAACTTCCAGATATTCAAGCTGGATTTAGGAAAGGCAGAGGAACCAGAGATCAAATTGCCAGCATCAGCTGGATCACTGAAAAAGCAAGAGAATTCCAGAAAAACATCTACTTCTGCTTTATTGATTATGCCAAAGTCTTTGACTGCGTATATCACAACCAACTGTGGAAAAATCTTTAAGAGATGGGAATACCATACCACCTGACCTGCCTCCTGAGAAATCTGTATGCAGGTCAAGAAGCAACAGTTAGAACTGGACATGAAACAACAGATTGGTTCCAAATTGGGGAAGGAGTATGTCAAGGCTGTGTATTGTCACCCAGCTTATTTAACTTATATTCAGAGTATATCAAGTGAAATGCCAGGCTTGATGAAGCACAAGCTGGAATCAAGATTGCCGGGAGAAATATCAATAACCTCAGACACACAGATGATACCACCCTTGGGGCAGAAAGTGAAGAGGAAGAGAAGAGCCTCTTGAGGAAAGTGAAAGAGGAAAGTGAAAAAGTTGGCTTAAAACTCAACATTCAGAAAACTAAGATCATGGCATTTGGTCCCATCACTTCATGGCAAATAGATGGGGAAACAATGGAAACAGTTACAGACTTTATTTTCTTGGGCTTCAAAATCACTGCAGATGGTGACTGCAGCCATGAAATTAAAAGATGCTTCCTCCTTGGAAGAAAAGCTACGACCAACCTAGACAGCATATTAAAAAGCAGAGACATTACTTTGCCAACAAATGTCCATCTAGTCAAAGCTATTGTTTTTCCAGTAGTCATGTATGGATATGAGAGTTGGACCGTAAAGAAGGCTGAGTGCCAAAGAATTGATGCTTTTGAACTGTGGTGTTGGAGAAGACTCTTGAGAGTCCCTTGGACTGCAAGGAGATCCAACCAGTCCATCCTAAAGAAAATCAGTCTTGAATATGCATTGGAAGAACTGATGCTGAAGCTGAAGCTCCAATTCTTTGGCCACCTGATGTGAAGAGCTGACTCACTGGAAAAGACCCTGACGCTGGGAAAGATTGAAGGCAAGAGGAGAAGGGGACAATAGAGGATGAGATGGTTGGATGGCATCACCAACTTGATGGACATGAGTCTGAGCAAGCTCTGGGAGTTGATGATAGACAGGGAAGCCCTGCGTGCTGCAGTCCATGGGGTCACAAAGAGTCGGACACGACTGAGTGACCGAACTGAAAAATAAAGACATGTCAACATCAGGATGGGATTTTTTTATTCCAAATATATTCCAAATGCCTGATCCAGCCTGATTGCTATGAGTGATATTGGCAATAAAGGAAGTAAAAACACAAGTGGCCTCTGATTTAGGCTACCCTGTTTCCATGATTTAATAATAGAAGGCAAAGGTTTTAGAAAACGGATCAGATGTAAGTAAACATTCATGGAGCCCTGCTACACCTCCAGGCGCTGTGGATTATAGAGACGCAGAAGAGAGTCAGTCCCATGGTGTGTACAGGCAGGGCGCCCAGGGTTATTAGATCCACTTCCACTCCCACTTCCTGCCCACTGCTTGAAGGACAAGGAGCGGTGTCAATTCCCTCCCCATCACAACCACCAGGCAGGCTGGGTTTGGTTGTATCCCCACTGTTCAGCTGTGCTAACTGAGGTCATGCGGCCACAGGCAGACCATGAAGACCCAGACCTCCCTGCAGGGCTCTTTGCACTCCAGCTGTGAACTGCCTACTGCTGGCGGCAGACCCAGAGAAAGAGGAGAACGGCCCTCGTGGAGGAGCACTTCCCGAGCGCTTCGGCTGGTGGGTTCAGGGGCGGGGGTTGGAGGAGGGGAGAGGAGAGGGCAGGGCCAGGGAGTCAGAAGAGCAGGGGTGACCTGGGGTGGGTCGAGTGCAGTGTGGCCAGACCTGATGCCTGCCGGCCCACTGCCGCCTCCTTTCAGAGAAGCGTTTTGGGGGAAGGCCTGCAGTCACAGGAGCAAGCCCATGACCCAGGCTAAACCAGCCATAGAGTCCCTCACCCCTCAGACTGAAAGACCCCAAGGAGTGGGCAAAGAACCCAACCACCAGACCAGAGACTTCTTCTGAGATTAAACCAACGCTGATTCATGATTTCACCAAGTTGACATCTGGAACTCTGGATGTCTCTTCCGCTGCTTGGAGCCTGCCTGGCATGGGAGAGGGTGGAGCTGACTCACAGAGACCAGCGGAGCCATGACAGGCAGAGAGAGCTCCTGGAACATCCAGATCCCTGGACCCAGCCTTCCCCAGGCCGGCGCTGCCCTTCCCTTCCCATGGTCCGGTGGGAGGAGCCAACAGCTTCTTTTTCCCTAAGTTGACCGAGTTGGACTTCTGAAGCTGGTGACAAAGGAGTTCTGGGTGGTGCATGGTCATGACATACTGCATCAGGTGGATGAAGCCAGAAACATGAACTTCATGGTGGGACAGGATCTATTTCTGTGGCCCCAGAGGGACATGCCTGGGTCAACAAGAGAGAGACAGACAGTGCAGGGACAAACAGCGGAGGGACGGACCGGCGAGGTGCCTGCACTTCCCTGGGCGATGCGCCAACCACGAGCCTTCGCCGGAAAGGGGCACCACAGGCGTGCCCTACAGGGAATCCCACCCTTAGCAACTCGCTCGCTCGTGACACGGTGAGGCCCCTAGATCCCCTCATACTGGAGGGACACCGCGTGTGTGGCCCTTGCTAGATCTGGTGAGTGTGGGCTCTGCCAGGAAGATGGAGCATGGAAAGGCTGAAGCTGAAGGGGCCCTCCTCTTAGTGCACCAAGGTGATGAGCGCCAGGCCTGAGGATCTAGCGAGGGCTTTTGTCTAGGGGCTGTTTCATCACCAGATCCCCAGTTAATGTGTGTGAAGGCAAACCACTGTGTTCTCTGGCAGAGACTGAGTCACCCAACAAAATGCATAGGACACTGTGAGTAATTATCTGGAGCAACCGAACCTTTAGCACTGCAGACTTCCCAATCCTTCATCCTATAATGATGTCTCCAAAGAAAGTTAGCCCCTGGACTGCACATGAGCACAGACTCTGGTGCGAGCCAAGGACTCTCACAGGGTGAGGACGCACATGAAGCTCTCGCAAGAACTAGATTATATATGCTGCTGCTGCTAAGTCGCTTCAGTCGTGTCTGACTCTGTGCCACCCCATAGATGGCAGCACACCAGGCTCCTCTGTCCCTGGGATTCTCCAGGCAAAAATACTGGAGTGGGTTGCCATTTCCTTCTCCGGTGCATGAAAGTGAAAGTGAAGTCACTCAGTCGCGTCCAACTCTTCTCGACCCCATAGATGGCAGCCCACCAGGCTCCCCTATCCCTGGGATTCTCCAGGCAAGAACACTGGAGTGGGTTGCCATTTCCTTCTCCAATGCATGAAAGGGAAAAGTGAAAGTGAAGTCGATCAGTTGTGTCCAACCCTCAGCGACCCCATGGACTGCAGCCCACCAGGCTCCTCCATCCATGGGATTTGCCAGGCAAGAGTACTGGAGTGGGGTGCCATTTCTTTCCCCACATAGCATGAAGTGCAGCCAAAAAATAAGTAAAAATGAAAAAAAAAGAACAAAGCCCTTCATACACTGTCTTGGAAAGATCTCCAAGACATTGTATTAAGTGAAATAATGACAAATAATGGCAAGGTGCCAAACAGTATTTCCTGAATGCTATCTTCAAGGCAAAAAAAGAGATACATATTAGACTACATTTTAAGATTTGCTTGAATTTGCACAAAGAAATAATGGATGGATTTTAAAAAGGTTGCAGGGAAACAGTAGAATAGACGGAAATATATGGGAAGCCGAATTTTCGCTCTGGACCTTTCGGTTGTCATTTTTGAACAGTGTACTAAAAATAAAAGTAAAACAACAGTGACACAAAGCTGTGTAAAGGACATCATTTTCATTATATAGATAAACTGTAAAAAAGTAACAATAATATTTAAAATCTGCATTAGACCCCACTGCACTGTGTTGGACTCTGTCAAGCCTGCAAGGCACTGGGCAAGTATTAATCCCTGTCACTCCCTGACAGGTGCCACGTAACACCGCCTCTTAATCTCTCCACCCACTGTTAAAGCCGCCAGGTCCAAGTCTCATAGGCTACACGGACTGCTGCCATTCAGTCCCTGGCATTCACCCTGGGGCCAAGTTGCAGGCCCAGCGCCCAGGTACCCATTTCGATGCTTGTTGCAGCTCCATCTGGTCCACAGGCCCTCTGGCCCCGTACCAAGCACCCTTCAGGAAATTGGACTCAACAAGGCTTTCCGCTCTGTTCATTAAAATCCACCAAGGCAGCGCTGGGCTAACCCAGGGCGGCCTCCACGGCGTCGCCCCAGCTCTTTGATGTGAGTTGGATTTGGAGAGTCGGGTTCATTTCCTGCTCCTCCAGCCGCCGGCTTCATCAGCAGCACACGCTCACCATGGTAACGCTCTGGTCTCTTTTGGGAAACTCTTTTTCCTCTGAGCTTAAAACTATTCAAAGGAGGATCTCTCCAAGTCAATCAATTAAAAGACACTTACTAAATACCTTTTCCAAAGTCAACCCATCTACAGCAAGAAGTTGTTAAAAGCATAAATGTGAAGTTGTGTTTCCCTGAGATGCTTGCTATATTAGGTTAAACATTTTGCTTGAAGTAAAAAGCCACAGCACACTTATCAGAACAAGAAGAGGTCAGAACACAGCCCCTCTGGGAGCCCTCACCTCACTCAAAGGCTGAGGACACGGAGGCTATGGCTTTCAGGGACTGGGGCACATGACTGTGTGGTACCCGAATGGTTCTCACTGCTTTGTACTCACGCTCCATGAGCTCTGGCTAAGGGGATATTTGCTATACTCATTAAAGGAGAGAACATTGGAAGCATTTAAAATGAATGCCGGTGATCTTCAAAATCATAAAGGTTTCCAGCAGGCTGAAGAGAACAGGTTTGCGGTGCAAGGAGAAAAAAGACAGAGGGGAAATCTCCAGAAAGATAAAGGGCAGTGGGACACATGGATGCGGAGATTTTGTTTGTTTGGCTGACTTTCAAGCAAGCAGGATTTGTTTCTTCCTGTCTTCGTTTCCAGTTCTATATCCTGCAGCTGTCACTGGCTGGCTGTTTGGAAAGCCAGTGAATTCAATTCAGAGCCATGTTGTCCCTAAAATGTTAGTGTTGTCCAACTCAATGCAGAAACCATGAGATCCTGGGATCAGGAGGGCTTATGAGATCAACAATGCTAATCTGCTATCAAACAGAACCTTGGTTTCCAACACTTAAGGCTAGAACTTATGAAACAAAATACATTATTCCTCTAACTTAACTGTGCTTGATTTGGAGGGAATATGAAAGATTGGGAAGTGAAGGGTCTTAATCCCATGATTCCTGGCCTAGGATAGAAAGCTTGGCTACAAAGCTAGGATTTTTGTTTTCTTACTCATGTAAGAGCATCTATTGTGACGGCAGGTGGCGCTAGTGGTGAAGAATCCGCCTGCAATGCAGAAGACCCAAGGGACGTGGGTTCTGTCCCCGGGTCGAGAAGATCCCCAGATGAGGAAACGGCAGCCCACTCCAGTATTCTTACCTGGAGACTCTCACAGAGGAGCCTGGCAGGCTATGGTCCAAGGGGTCACAAAGAGTCTGACATGACTGAAGAAACTTAGCTCGCTTAGTTGTATACACGTGGCCACTCCACAGGTTGAATCATGTCCACTTAGAGGAAACTATTATCAAAACACAGCACAGGGATTCCCCTGCTGGTTCAGTGGCTAAGACTTCCTACTCCCAATGCCGGAGGCCCACATCTGATACCTGGTCAGGAAACTAGACCCCACATGTTGCAACTAAGAGTTTGCATGCCACAACTAAAGATGCAGCATGCTGCAACTAAAACCTGAAGCAGTCAAATAAATAAATATTTAAAAAAGGAACACAGCTAGCACAGTTATCTGCTGCTGCTGCTAAGTCACTTCAGTCGTGTCCGACTCTGTGGAACCCCATAGACGGCAGCCCACCAGGCTTCCCCATCCCTGGGATTCTCCAGGCAAGAACACTAGAGTGGGTTGCCATTTCCCTTCTTCAAGCACAGTTATCTACCATATGCCTATAATCCTAGCTTGTGACTCTAGCATTAAAAAGGGTTAAATGAGTTAAGAGGAACCAAAGGGAGTTCCAGTATTCCCTGGAGAGTGGGAGCCAGAGTGGAGAGTGCAGTCTCAAAGACCCATACAGGTGAGTGACAGACCTAATGTAGACGGTCAAGTCTAACAGCGTAATCTGATGTTACTCATCACACTCACACCTGCCCTCTCCCAAAACAAATAGGACTCTCCCCAGTGACTCACCCAAGGCACCCTGACAGATGTCTGTGCGCGTGGCTCCACCAACGATAAACTGAGGGCTAGGGCACAATTCCTGGAAACAATCAGGGACAGAACACAAGTCACAAAGATGCCCAGTGATGGTGGCACCAAGGGTGAAGGAGCTTGATCGTCATAAAATTCATGGAAGAAACCCAAGGGATCATCTACTGTATGTTATTCATTTTATCACTGAGGATTCTGAAGCCCAGAGGAGGCAGGAGAGCTGCCCATAGTCACACAGCCAGGGGTGGCAAAGCGGGAGCTGGAGCCCACAGCTCCCCCCCGTGAGCAAGCTTTTTATCACTATGCATACAGTGTGGGTGTGTGGGTGTGAAGGTGGGGGAGGCAGGAGAAAGGCAAAGGCTAAGATAATGACGGGATGAAATATGATCTCACTGTTCGGACAACACCCCTACCTTTAGGGAGAGGATGAGGCTAATGTTTAGCACTCTAAGAAAATGCTCTGCACCCTACGGACACTCATTAAACACTTGACTCAGTGATGAGGACCCTGTGTGCTGATGGAAACACTGGGGCTTCAGGAAGTGTCTGTCCAGAAAGGAGAACTCAACCTCACTCCCACATCTGACCTGCACCCTGTCGCCTCCCTGCTCATCTGTCTCAGAGTGGCACTTGTCACGGGCAAGCTCATGGCCCTAGAGCTCTATTAGGGCACAAGAGGGCACCCTGTAAGCCCTCTTTCTTTCTGGTTTACCCAGTAAGGATGTACTCAATGCCTGTTCTATACATGGTACTAGTTGCAGCATATTGGGCAGGGGAAAGATGGGAGCATGGTGACACAGAGGGAAAGAATACACGTGGTTCTTGGCCTCCATGTGCTTTCAGCCTACGTGGGAAACCAAGATAGACACCCATGGTAAAAATCAGAGGAAAGGGACTTCCCTGGTGGGCCAGTGGTTAGGAATCTGCGCTTCCACTGTAGGGGGCTCGGGTTGGATCCCTGGTTGGGGAACTAAGATCCCGCAGGCCATGCAACATGGCCAAAAAAAAATAATAAAAATTTTCTTTAAAAAAAAATCAGAGGAAAAGCCTCGTGCCTAACACTGGAATGTAGACCACAGAAAACAAAAGGAGAAAAGGGAGAAATGCCCATTAGGGATTATGCCTGAAAAGACTTATTAGATGGGAGATGATACATGTGCATGAGAAAAGCAGAAGCTAGGACAGGCTACGGGCTTCCCAGGTGGCACTAGAGGTAAAGAATCTGCCTGCAACGCAGGAGACATAAGAGACAAAGGTTCAGTCCCTGGGGTGGAAGGTCCCCTGGAGGAGGGCATGGCAACCCACTGCAGTGTTCTTGCCTGGAGAATCCCATGGACAGAGGAGCCTAGTAGGCTACAGTCCATCGTGTTGCAAAGAGCTGGACATGACTTAGCAGATGTGAGGACTGGTTCCCAAAGGAGAGGCAGGTCTGCCTCACCACCAGGCACACTCTTAGGGGGAAAGGGTGGGACGTCAAGGGACAAAAAAGAAGCCAGCCCGGTTTTGCTACATCAGGGACTGTCTGACCACAGAGAACGGGAAATATTTCCATCTCACTCCATGAGTGACTGTGTGCTAAGTTACTTCAATCGTGTCCGACTATTTGTGACCCCATGCGCTGTAGCCTGCCAGCCTCCTCTGTCCATGGGATTCTCCAGGCAAGCATACTGGAATGGGTTGCCATGCCCTCCTCCAGGGGATCTTCCAACCGAGGGATTGAACCCTAGTCTCTTAGTCTCCTGCCTTGGCAAGCAGGTTCTTTACCACTAGCGCCACCTGGGAAGCCCATCTTACTCCATAGAGATTTAAAAAAAAAAAAATGGTGGATCAAAAAGGAAAGGGGAAGCAAGAGAATGATGGGCTGAAGGCAGACAGAGAGAGTGGGTATGCAGCTATGAGCTGGGATTCTGAGGTTCTGGGACCATGCGGGGTGGAGGCTTCTGAGTGGCAGCCCTAACACCCTTGTATAAAGCTCCTGCCTAAATGGGCAGAGATAGTGCCTTCGGGCTGGCTTTTTTTTCTTCCAAATATATTTTTTTTAAAAATCACTAACTTGTTTTTTAATTAAATAGTATGTGCCCATGGGTTAAAAAAAAAAAAGTAACAGCAAATAAGGCTATAAAAACAAAAAAAAAATTCCTTCCCCTTTCGATTTCTTGCTGTTAACATTTATTGTATACCCTTCCAGAAACTCTTTTGATGTAAAAGCATATTTACATATATATGGCTTCCCTGGTGGCTTAGAAGGTAAAGACTCTACCTGCAATGAAGGAGACCCTGGATTGGGAAGATCTTCTGGAGAAGAGAATGGCTACCCACTCCAGTATTCTTGCCTGTAGAATCCCATGGACAGGGGAGCCTGGTGGGCTACAATCCATGGCATCTCAAAGAGTCAGACACGACTGAGTGACTAACACCTTACATGTATACATTTTCTATCTTGTATATCTTTGCTCAGCACATATAGAGCTTTATCATTTCATTATAAGTACCATGAGTTATTTAGCCAGCCTTCCAACAATGGAGCTTAGTTCTGCTTGTTTGTTTGTTTCAACCTCTAGTGGCAACTTTTTGCTTTTTTAATCTGTCTGCACCAGGTCTTAGAGGCAACATGTAGGATCTAGTTCCCTGACCAGGGGTTAAACCTGGGGCCGGTGCATTGGGAGCGCGGAGTCTTAACCACTGGATCACCAATTGTCCTTCTAGCGGCAATTTACAGACAGAAGTGGCATGAGCCAAACTAGGGGTTCTAAAAGTGGGCAGAAGCAAATTCTAATCCCAGGTGATCAAGAAGATCCCAGAGTCCAGACATCCTCTCTTGGTGGGCAGAAGGTAGAGATTTGAAATTTTAATTAATAAAAATGGAGAGATAAGAAGAAATGAATGTGTTTGTTTGTTTGTTTGTTTTTTAAAAGGAAAGACTGAGAGCACACTGAACAGAGGTTTGGCAGAATCTCTCTGCTTAAAAACCTTCTTTAAAGAGTCTCCAGCTCCTCATCTCCCAACCATCTGTCAGTCTCCTGAAGCCTGGCTCCAATCTCCCAAGGCTCCATGAAACTCCTCTCACCTGAGTCACCAGCACTCACAGAATGAGCTTCCCTCTCCTCCATCTCACTGCTCTTTACACTTGATACTGTTGCCTGTTCCCACCTTCTGAAACCCTCCTCTCTTGGCATCTGTATCCTCACTCGCTCCTGACTTTCTCACCTCTCTACTCCTTGTCAAGTCTCCTTCAAGAGTTCCTCTGCTCTGTTCATCCCCAGGACCAGGGAACCCCTGAGTTGGGTCCTCAGTCCTGGGCATGACCCCATCTCATAGAGCAGCAACATGCCTGAAGCCTTCTCAGTGCGTGACACCATCCAGACCTGTGGCTTCAGTTACTAACTATAGAATATGCTGATGCTCCCAAATCACTCCCCCGAGCTGTACATTCAATTACCCATGTCACACTGTCTATATGTTAGAAGTGCACTAGACTCATACCTAATAGGTCTACCAAGTTCAGCTAAAATGGTAAATTTCGCTTGGAAAACAGAGTGGTTTGCAAAGGCTAGAGACAACAGAAAGCGTTATAACCAGAGTGGTGCCAAGGGGTTCCTGTGTGTGCCTGCTAAGTCACTTTAGTCGTGTCCAACTCTTTACACCCCTACGGATCGTAGCCTGCCAGGTTCCTCTGACCATGGGATTCTCCTGGCAAGAATACTGGAGTGGGTTGCCATGCCCTCCTGCAGGGAATTTTCCCAACCCAGGGATCGAATACACGTTTTCTTATGGTTCCTGGATTGGCAGGTGGGTTCTTTACCACTAGAGCCCCCTGGGAAGCCCAAGAGGGTTCCGAGGCAATGGAATGCTCATCTGATTACGTTATTCATCAGCATAACTAAAATGTACACCACCACCCCCCAAGAGAAAACAACCAAGAAATTCCCTGACTTATATGTTGTATGAATCTCTCAGGGGCCACAGAATGTCCTCAGCCTTGCAAGGAGATCACATCTTAGCATGATGCCTGAAGAATATTCCTAAAGTCTTCTCTCCATTACTAACTTTCTATCAGAACTCAGATCAGATCAGAGATACAAAGTAACCTGGCAGTCAAAGATGTTTAAAAGAGGCAAGCCCCTGCAAAGAGGCAAGCTCCCAATTCCCTACATTTAGGACACTATATTTTCTTCCTTAAAAACAAACATGTCTTTTTAGCAATAATGTTTCAGTTCAGTTCAGCTCAGTTGTGCCGGACTCTTTGCAACCCCATGAATCACAGCACGCCAAGCCTCCCTGTCCATCACCAACTCCCGGAGTTCAATCAGACTCGCGTTCATCGAATCAGTGATGCCATCCAGCCATCTCATCCTCTGTTGTCCCCTTCTTCTCCTGCCTCCAATCCCTCCCAGCATCACAGTGTTTTCCAATGAGTCAACTCTTCGCATGAGGTGGCCAAAGTACTGGAGTTTCAGCTTTAGCATCATTCCTTCCAAAGAAATCCCAGGGTTGATCTCCTTCAGAATTATGATTTCTCAAAACACACCACAAACTCAATTACTCAAGCCTCATATCAGCCTCTGATGAACAGTCACAAGAGAAACACCGGTATCACTAAGAAATTCAAGGTAGGAAGTGATTTAAATCACACTCTCAGTGACTTGATGACTTGGAAATGCTGCACCCTAGGATATGAGTCAGAGAAGGTAATAGCACCCCACTCCAGTACTCTTGCCTGGAAAATCCCATGGACAGAGGAGTCAGGTGGGCTGCAGTCCATGGGGTTGCTAAGAGTCGGACATGACTGAGGGGCTTCACTTTCACTTTTCACTTTCATGCATTGGAGAAGGAAATGACAACCCATTCCAATGTTTTTGCCTAGAGAATCCCAGGGACGGGGGAGCCTGGTGGGCTGCCGTCTATGGGGTCGCAGAGTCGGCCACGACTGAAGTGACTTAGCAGCAGCAGCAGCAGCAGGATATTAGTCCATGTCTGATAGTCTGTGTTTGGCATCTCAGGAGCCCTGGTTGTGCACTTCCGGGAAAGCCAATGATGCTGTCATATTCATCAGCAGCAGTATTGGTTATGCCCATGGGACTCAGCCCAGCACTCCTGTCCCTCTAGGGTCTGGCCCCATTTGACGTTTCCGGGCTTGCTCTCTGCTTCCCACGGTGCTCTCTCTCCTCTGACTACAGGCCACTGCCGTCCTCTGAACAAGCTCTGAATGCACATCCACGGCCCTGTGCCTCTGCTCACACCACGCCTTCTCAGTCTTGGTCATGACCCTCTTCTTTCACCAGCATCCCCTCCACTTCAGATGTCTGCCCCAATCCCACAGTCAATTTAACTGTTTCTGCCCCCTGAACTCCTGTACATTGTGTCCATATTTATATTTCACTCTCTGGACGTTTTGTCTTACGATAATAGCTAGAGACAGCTCATAGAATCAAGCATCTATTACATGCCAGGCACTGGGATAAATTCATCCTCTCATTCAAACTTCACAGTAACACAATGAGGTAAGTCATATTATTATTCTTTTTTTTGGCCAAATTGCATGGCATGTGGGAAGCGGAATTTAGCTCCCTAAGGATTGAACCCACATCTCTTGCAGTGGAAGCACAGAGTCTTAACCACTGGACTGCCAGAGAAGTCCCATGTTATTCCCATTTTATAGATGAGGAAACTGAGTCCTGGGGAGGTCAGTAACTTAGCCACACAGCTAATAAATGGCAGAGAGCGAACCAGAATCCTGATCCACCTGTCACCCAAATCCAAGCTTTTGGCCATTCTGCTGTTGGTCCACTATCTGACTGTCTCCCCGGCTAGCAAAACCTCACAAAGGCTCCACGCTAGCATCTGTACGTGACCAGCACTTAATAAATCAAGGCTGAGCTGAAAATTCCCAAATTCATTCACCTAAGCGGCAGGCAGAGTGGAAGCCCCACACTGAGGCCTCGTCCCCTCATCCTTATCCGAACCTCCCAAAGGTCAACCCAGCAGGTTTCTCTTAACTGAAGTTGGCTGTTCCATGAGTCCTTACCATGCAGCTGACATTGTCTCACTTCTCTCTCTCTCTGTATTTCTCCTTAGGATCAATAAACTGCTTAATTACAGTAAGAAAAAAAAGGACAGAGAAGAAAACCATTGATTGGGCAGAACTGGGGCCTGCACACACTGAGCATCCCTCAAACCACAGAGGCTGGGCCGTGCATCAACGCAGGGCCATGGGGAAGCTTGGAAATGAAAGCTGCTTCTAGGAGTACCCCTCGCTCTCACAGGCAGTCATATTGTCTGTGACAGGACTGTGGTCCGTGTCCAACACTAGTAGCGGAAGTATTGTCTTAGGATCATAAATAGCCAAAAGTTTCTCCTGAGAACCCAACCTTGACCGTGAGATCGTCCACGTGCACAAACTTGTCCTCCAACCCTTCAAGAGCCCAACCAAACCTCTCACTCAGGACTTAAAATAGGCAGAAACACCCAGCGGGGCAGGATGTCAAATTTTATGATTTTGGAAAATATCCAAGTATCAAGCTTTATGTATAATTGAGAGGAAGAAAAAACAAATATCCATATAAGTTTAGCCCATCTCATCGCCTTTCTCCCAAAGGAAGTAAAAATTAACATCTTTGTGGGAACGAGGGTTCTAAGAGCCATGCCCGGGCAGCTGGCTTCAGGTGCCTAAAACCAGGAGGTAAAGGGCCATCCTCAAAAGCAGCAAGTAAAACAAAAAACAGACAACTCAATGGAAAACTGGGCACTTGAACAGGCATTTCTGCAGAGACGATTTATGAAATGATCAGCAAGCACATGAGGGCTTCCCTGATGTCTCAGTGGTAGAGAATCCACCTGCTAATGCAGGAGACACGGGTTCAATCCCTGGTCTGGAAAGATCCCACATAGGGAGGAGCAGGGGAGGCCACGTGCCACAACTACTGAGCCCGTGCTCTAGAGCCCAGGAGCTGCAGCTACTAGGCGGGCCCGAGAGCCCATGCTCTGCAGCAAGAGAAACCACCACCACGCCCAGCACCGCAACTAGAGAGTAGCCCCCACTCCCCAAACTAGAGACAGCCCACGCAGCAACCAAGACCAGCACAGCCAAAAAGAAAGAAAGAAAATTCATGGGAAAAAGTATGAAAAGATGCTTGACATCACTAGTCATTAGGGAAATGCAAATCAAAACCACGATGAAAAACAAAAAACCACGATGAGATCGCACTTCACGCTCCCTGGCATGGCCACCACCACAAAACAGAACATAACCAGTGAGGGTGAGGATGTGGATGTGGAAAGATTGGAAGCCTGTGCACTGCTGGTGGGAATATAAAACGGTGCACTGGCTATGGCAAACAATATAATTAGTCCTCGAAAATCGAAAGTAAATTACCATATGATCTACTGATTCTATTTCTGGATCCAGACCCAAGAGGAATGAAAGCAGAGGTCTCAAAGAGCTATTTGTCCACCCATATCCACAATGGCCAAGAGAAGCAAGCAGCCCAAGTGTCTATTGATGGATGAATGAATAAGTAAAACATGAAATATTCATACAGTGGAATACTATTCGATCTTAAAAAGAAAATGCTGTCACATGCCACAACATAGATGCATCTTGAGGACATTATGCTAAGTGAAATCAGCCAGTCATAAAAGGACAAACACTGCATGATTTCACTTATATAGGAGGTACCCAGAGTAGTCAAACTCATAGAGACAGAAGTAGAAGGGAAGCAGAGACGTGGAGTTACTGTTTCCTGAGTACAGAGTTTCATGTTTGCAAGCTATAAAAGTTCTGGAGATGGTTGGTAACAACATTTGCACGACCATCAATAGGAGCAATCAATGCTCCTATTGTTACTGAACTATACACTTAAAATGGTTAAGATGGTTAATTTCATGTTGTATTTTACCACAACCTAAGAAAAAGAAAAGAAGGAAGGAAGGAAGGATGGAAGAAGGAGGGCATGGGAGGGGAAGAAGAGAGGGGAGGGAGGGAAGAAGCCAAATGAACTCACTGGTGCACCTCATTTCTGGACACCCCCGACCTTCTTGCGGGCCCCTGAGAGACCTCAAGGAAGAAGGAAATGAAGCCTTTGGGAACAGGCTGATTTTCCCAGATCCTGAGGCACATCTCTAATAATAGAATCAGGGTCATTACCAACTCAGAAGCCTATTCAAAAACCTGTAAGATTGTAGAGGATAAAGCTGGGTCCTATAACATGCCGCGTGATGTGTGAGCACAACCTAGCCGAAAGCAGCCATGTGCAAATCCTTATTGATGACTGGGAATGGAGAGGGTAAATTTTGACAGGCTTTTATTCACTCATCTGAAAACTCTCAATAATGGGAGTACTTAGGTTTCACGTTAATCAGGTTCTGCTTACTACCTCATCGTCTGGATTTTATAGCATTTTGCTGACAGGCACAAATCAGTGCTCCATTCTGAAATTAGCAAATTTATGTGGATAGTGAGGCCAGGTGAAGACACAGTCTAGGGCAGAACGTGGTTGAGGAGGTGAGGGTTCTAGGAAGTTCACATGAAGGAGGGACTTCCCTGGTGGCCCAGCAGCCAAGACTCTGTGCTCCCAATGCAGGGGGCCCAGGTTCCATCCCTGCTCAGGGAAGTAGATCCTATGGGCCACCACTAAGCATTTATGTGCCACAACTAAAGATCCTGCATGCCACAGCTAAGTCCTGGCACACTCAAATATATATATATATATATATATA
>SJYQ01002395.1:11036-61502 GCA_006410935.1 Redunca redunca | reverse complement strand
GGCCCTTTAATTAATGATAGAAATTCTGGAAAGCAATAAATGGGGTGGGATATTATGAAATGTCATAAAGGATCATTTTCTTTCCAACAGAATCTTGGAAAGCTGGAGCATGTATCAAAAAGTTAGCGTATTGTACCATTTCTAGCAATAAGATAGCATTTGGTGGTTGCAATAAAAAGATTTAGTGCCTTGTTGAAAGGAATTAGATTTTAGGAAAATGGTGCTGGACTCAGGGTGGATTTTGCTGCATAAAGGGAGGCACATTTACCACACAGGAATTTCATTCGGGCAAAATGTATAGGAGCTAAAAGCATGATGTTTGGTTCCTAACATGCTTATCTTTCTGCCTGTCAAAACTGAGATGATCAAATCCCATGTATATTCTATTTGGCATTTCTTTTTAAAAATAATTAGAAATTATTGTTTCTTAATTACCTCCTAAAAATAACCGTATCTTTCAGGCAAATATTGTTCATCTATGAGTATTTCAAGCATAGCTGTGGTCAGACATCTTGAGAAAGGAAGACATTCAGCAAAATCATTTTCCAAGTTGTTATTTCTGTCTCCCATTTATTTTAGACCATTTTTATGCTGGGTGGAAGATGGAGAGGCTCAATTTCCTTGCTTCCTCTAGAGACCAGCTTGAATTTTTTGTCCTGTGTGTCCATTGATAATGATAGAACTGATCCTCCTTTCATCACCTCTTGCCTCTTACCCCTCCATCCCGAAAACAGGGAAGAAAAGAATGAATTAGTGTCAACTTTGTAATGAAGTTCACTGACCTTTAGGAGCATCTGTTCAATCTTTTAAGACTTTTGGAAAAGACTGTATGCTGAATCAGCACTTGAGAACATTTATGCTCAGATGGTGAGAAATTTAAGCTCATTGAGAGCTTGATCTTTTTTCCCCCCAATAGTTCTAGCTCTATTAATATTTTAGATGGTAATGTATTTCCTTGGTATATTTTGCTTTTGATAAAATGATTTCTATTTTGAGGTTTATGATGTTATTATCCAGACTAATTTATTAGGCAGAACACAATAACTTTATGGTTTATAAAAAGGAATTAGCAGAGAACACACAACTTTGTGTACTGCCATTGAAATATTCATTCCCTGCAGTTAAGAGTGTGCTATGGAATGCACTGCTGGGGCTGCTACCTAAATCAGTTCATTTGAGCATTTTTTCACTGCTCTTAGTTCTAATTGGCAATGATTCATGGTATCATTTCTTTCTTCCAAGACTGGTACCCTTCATATTCACATATATCCTGTCTATGCTTGTTTTCATTTCTCCAGTACAGCCATGAAAATAATAAATTGGGTGGGAAAGGTCTTTGAATATATGGTTAAAAGATGATATTCCTAAAAGAAAAATATCATCAGCCTCTGAACACATTTTCTGACATGCGAAGCCTCCAAAATGTTTTTCCTTCAAAGAGCCATCCATGATGGTGTTGATAACCAGCTATCCTGTTGAAAAGTAACTTTTTAAGACTTTCTCTGTGGAGAGTTATGGAATACACATCCAGGGCCTGTGCTGGTGGACTAAGACCAATTCAGATGTCAAGCCTGTCCTTCAAGCCTCCTGCCCCCACATTCCTCACGTCCAGAGACTCAAGTTCTGACAGTTCTGCCTCTGAAATATCTCAACTCTATACACCTCTCCAATTTCTACTGCCATTGCTTTGGTTTCTGCCACCCCCATCTCTCTTCTAGATTTGCAACATACCTATATGGCTTTCCCTCATGTCTTACTGGAACTCTTACAAGATTTTAAGGCACTTTATCTCCCTTCTTATTTAAGAGTTTTCCTGTGGGAACCTCATGAAACCTTTAACTTTTGTCCTCTGGCCTTGGCAAATGGAACCCTGGAGACTTTCCCTTCTATGTGTAAAAGACTTATAATAACAAAAAAGCAAAGAAATAAACCAAAAATTGATTGAGACATGAAGATGTCCATAGGTGGCATAACATATTTGAAAAAGGCTAATTTGGTATAAAACCACCTGAAGTCCAATCACTGTTCTGCCATACCAACAATGTAGACATGGAAAAGGTTCTTAGCCTCACTGAATCATGGCTTCCTTATTGGTAAAAGAGACCAAAATCATTTCTTTGTTCAAGATAATACAAAGCATCTGGCCCACAGTGGACTTCCCAGGCACTAGTGGTAAAGAAACTGCCTGCCAAAGCAGGAGCTACAGGTTTGATGCCTGTAAGAGATACAGGTTTGATCCCTGGTTCAGGAAGATCCCCTGGAGGAGGGCATGGCAACTCACTCCAGTGTTCTTGTTTGGAGAATCCCATGGACAGGGGAGTCTGGCAGGCTACAGTCTATAGGGTCGCAAAGAGTCAGACAAGACTGAAGTGAATTAGCACACACACAGTGGCCTGTAGTAAATACTTAATGCACTTTATTATTATTACACATATGGAGCTATTGAGATTTCTTTGGAATCAGAGTATTTTTGGCTTAAACAAGTATGGGACAAATTTACTGAGTTAAACATCTGCCATCCAGGAGTAGATGTTCTCCTGATACTTCAGATGTTGTATTCATGAGTTCTGATAAACTCCAGAATGTGAAGGACTGTTATCTGGCATAAATTAAAGCACCAAATTAATTATATTTTGTTCATTCAACAAATTAATGAGTGCTTACTCTACCCAAGGCATTGCATGTTGTGGAGAGTCCAGAATCTTCAAGGAGCATACGCTCACAGAAAACTAGTCAATCTAATCACACTAGGACCACAGCCTTGTCTAACTCAATGAAATCAAGCCATGCCTGCGGGGCAACCCATGACAGGTGGGTCATGGTGGAGAGGCCTGACAGAATGTGCTCCACTGGAGGAGGGAATGGCAAGCCACTTCAGTATTCTTGCCTTGAGAACCCCATGAACAGTAGGAAAAGGCAATATGGTAGGATACCAGAAGAGGAACTCCACAGGTCANAGGTGCCTAATATGCTACTGGAGATCAGTGGAGAAATAACTCCAGAAAGAATGAAGGGATGGAGCCAAAGCAAAAACGATACCCAGCTGTGGATGTGACTGGTGATAGAAGCAAGATCCGCTGCTGTAAAGAGCAATATTGCATAGGAACCTGGAATGTCAGGTCCATGAATCAAGGCAAATTGGAAGTGGTCAAACAAGAGATGGCAAGAGTAAATGTCAACATTCTAGGAATCAGCAAACTAAAATGGACTGAAATGGGTGAATTTAACTCAGATGACCATTATATCTACTACTATGGGCAGGAATCCCTCAGAAGAAATGGAGTAGCCATCATGGTCAACAGAAGAGTCTGAAATGCAGTACTTGGATGCAATCTCAAAAACAACAGAATGATCTCTGTTCATCTCCAAGGCAAACCATTCAATATCACAGTTATCCAAGTCTATGCCCCAAACAGTAACGCTGAAGAAGCTGAAGTTGAATGGTTATATGAGACCTACAAGATCTTTTCGAACTAACACCCAAAAGAGATGTCCTTTTCATTACAGGGGACTGAAATGCAAAAGTAGGAAGTCAAGAAACACCTGGAGTAACAGGCAAATTTGGCCTTGGAATGTGAAATGAAGCAGGGCAAAGACTAATAGAGTTTTGCCAAGAAAATGCACTGNGACCACCTAACCTGCCTCTCAAGAAATCTGTATGCAGGTTAGGAAGCAACAGTTAGAACTGGACATGGAACAACAGACTGGTTCCAAATAAGAAAAGGAATATGTCAAGGCTGTATATTGTCACCCTGCTTATTTAACTTCTATGCAGAGTACATCATGAGAAACGCTGGGCTGGAAGAAACACAAGCTGGAATCAAGATTGCCGGGAGAAATATCAATAACCTCAGATATGCAGATGACACCATCTTTATGGCAGAAAGTGAAGAGGAACTAAAAAGCCTCTTGATGAAAGTGAAAGAGGAGAGTGCAAAAGTTGGCTTAAAGCTCAACATTCAGAAAACGAAGATCATGACATCTGGTCCCATCACTTCATGGCAAATAGCTGGGGAAACAGTGGAAACAGTGTCGGACTTTATTTTTTTGGGCTCCAAAATCACTGCAGATGGTGACCGCAGCCATGAAATTAAAAGACGCTTATTCCTTGAAAGAAAAGTTATGTCCAGCCTAGATAGTATATTCAAAAGCAGAGACATTGCCGACTAAGGTCCGTCTAGTCAAGGCTATGGTTTTTCCTGTGGTCATGTATGGATGTGAGAGTTGGACTGTGAAGAAGGCTGAGCACTGAAGAATTGATGCTTTTGAACTGTGGTGTTGGAGAAGACCCTTGAGAGTCCCTTGGACTGCAAGGAGATCCAACCAGTCCATTCTGAAGGAGATCGGCCCTGGGATTTCTCTGGAAGGAATGATGCTAAAGCTGAAACTCCAGTACTTTGGACACCTCATGCGAAGAGCTGATTCATTGGAAAAGACTCTGATGCTGGGAGGGATTGGGGGCAGGAGGAGAAGGGGATGACTCAGGATGAGATGGCTGGATGGCATCACGGACTCGATGGACGTGAGTCTGAGTGAACTCCGGGAGATGGTGATGGGTAGGGAGGCCTGGCGTGCTGCGATTCATGGGGTCGCAAAGAGTCGGACACGACTGAGTGACTGAACTGGACTGAACATACCGTCCAGAGGAGATACTATAAATACATTTTTTTAAAAATCATAAGCCAGGTAGCATACGCAGTGCTTTAAGAATGATACAGGGCTACCCAGATGGTACTAGTGGTAAAGAACCCGCCTGCCAATGAAGAATCTGCCCAATAGATGCAGAATCTGCCAGACAGATTTGGGTTCAATCTCTGGGTTGAGAAGATTCCCTGTAGGAGGGCATGGCAACCCACTCCAGGATTCTTGCCTGGAGAATGACATGGACAGGTGAGCTTGGCAAGCTACAATCTATAGGGTCATAAAGAGTTGGACATGACTGAAGTGACTTAGCACGCATGCATGCAAGAATGATATAACATGACAGGGAGGTTCAGAGTTTATAGTAACAATGAACCTCATTTGGCTGGAGCAGTGTTTTGCAACCCTATCAGATACCTTGCTCCTCCCTTTTATAACAAATATTGTTCAAGGCCCTCTTTACTGTTTTGAAATGAAGTTTATATATAATGTGTAACATCCTACATGCATAATTTATTTTCTCTCGTCTCATTTTTCTTTCCTTATTTCTCTTAAATTGTGGGTGTATGAAATAACTAATCATAATCCTTGGTCACTGACACACTCTCCATTATTGGTCTGTGTATGGTCCTCTTCTAGTCTTCTGTTTGTTTAGCTAGGTATTTTAAATAATGTGATAATCACCATTGAAACCATCACCCACCAGAAAAGATAGGACCTTTACTGTAACCTCCATCTGACCCTGAAGATACAGATCCCTCCCTGTCATCTTCTTGTCTCCTTGTTTTAGGTAACCATTACCCTGAATTCCATATTGGTCAGGGCTCGCTTCCTTTTTTATATAACTTCACTGAATCTGTATGAATTTCTTAAACATTCTCATTTTAATTGTTTCAGCCTTAAGAAAACAAGCTTACATAGCATGTTCTATTTTCAGTTAATATTGTAATTCTAACATTCATCCATATTGTTGCATGTGGCAGTGTGGTTCAGTGGTTTCAGCTGCTCCACTGTATAACATCGTGTGAATATTCCATGATTTACTCACTCTTCTGTCAATGGGCATTTCAGTTTTTCTAAATACAGTAGTTATTATTTGGAAAGTGCTGCTGTGGACATTTATGTACACAGCTCTTGGCGTGTATGTCTAGGAGTTTTCCTGTGTATAAACCTAGAAGTGGAATTATTGTATCATTAGAGTACTGATATGTTTTAACTTTAGTAGATAAAATCAACTGTTTTCCACAATAGTTGCTCTAATTTAACTTCCACTAGCAGTGTATATTAGGTTGGTATAGAAGTAATTGCTGTTTTGGACCAGAACTTTTAAATCATTACAACTAGGCTCAAATACATCTTTATTAATCAAAATAGGAGCCATTACAGTCAACACATTTTTGCCAACAAAATAGTTTGTTTATTCTCATGGCATAGAATTCCATACTTCGGGATTCAGCATTGTTGGAAAGCATTTTCTGCCTCCTGCTGGTTGTGGAAGTGTTTCCCCTGCAAAAAGTTGCCAGGATGTTTGAAGAAGTGGTAGTTTGTTAGCAAGAGATCGGGCAAATATGGAGGATAAGGCAACACTTCCTAGGCCAATTTGTTCAACTTTTGAAGTGTTGGTTGTGCAAAGTGGGGTCAGGTATTGTCATGGAGAAGAAGTGGGCTCTTTCTGTTGACCAGTACCAGCTGTAGGCGTTGCAGTTTTTGCTGCATCTTATCAATTTGCCGAGCATACTTCTCAGCTGTAATGGTTTCACCTGGGATTCAGAAAGTTGTAGTGGATCAGATCAGCAGCGGACCAACAAACAGTGACCATGACCTTTTTTGGTGCAAGTTTGGCTTTGGAATGTGCTTTGGAACTTCTTCTTGGTCCATCTACTAAGCTGGTCATCTCTGGTTATTGTATAAAATCCACCTTTTTGTTGCATATCAGAGTCCGATTGAGAAATGGTTCGTCATTGTTGTGTAGAATAAGAGAAGTCAACATTTCAGAATAGTGATTTTTTTTCATGTTCGGTCAGCTCGTGAGGCATGAGTTTTTTCACCTTTCCTCTTTGCTTCAAATACTGATCAACCACAGAATGGTCGACGTGGAGTTCTTGGGCAATTTCTTATGTAGTTGTAAGAGGGTCAGCATAGATGATGCTCTCAGTTGGTGGTTGTCAACTTCCAATTGCTGGCTACTATATACTTCATCTTCAAGGCTCTCATCTCCTTTGCAAAACTGCTTGAACCACTGCTGCACTGCATGGTCATTAGCAGTTCCGGGGCCAAATGCGTTGTTGGTGTTGCAAGTTGTGTCCACTGCTTTATGACCCATTTTGAACTCGAATAAGAAAATCAGTTGAATTTGCTTCTTGTGTAACATCATTTCTATAGTCTAAATAAATATAAAATAAACAGCAAGTAATAAATCATTGGCATAAAAACATAAAGGGAGAAATGCATATTAAAATGGTGTATAACATAACCACATTTATTTAAGAATGTATTCCAATATCAAACTGCAAAGTTCAACAGTCAGTTCAGTCCAGCCACTCAGTTGTGTCCGAGTCTTTGGGACCCCATAGACTGCAGCTCGCCAGGCTTCCCTGTCTGTCACCAACTCCCGGAGCTTGCTCAAACTCATGTCCATTGAGTCGGTGATGCCATCCAGCCATCTCATCCTCTGTCATCCCCTTCTTCTCTTGCCTTCAATCTTTCCCAGCATCAGGCTCTTTTCCAGTGAGTCAGCTCTTCTCATCAGGTGGGCAAAATATTGGAGTTTCAGCTTCAGCATCAGTCCTTCCAATGAATATTCAGGACTGATCTCCTTTAGGATGGACTGGTTTGATCTCCTTGCAGTCCAAGAGACTCTCAAGAGTCTTCTCCAGCACCACAGTTTAAAAGCATCAATTCTTCAGCGCATGTTAGTGTGTGTTTTTTAATTGATATTTAGGAGTTCTTTATGTACTTTGATACTAATCCTTTATCAGTTATGTGAATTGCAAACATCTTGTGCTAGTTTGTAACGTTTCACTTTCTTTAAGATAAAGTACTTAAGTTTAATGTAGTCAAATTTATTCCTTTTCCTTTTATAGTCAGTGCTTTTTATGTTTTGTTTAAAATTTTTTCCCTACTCTATGGCTAAATTATATTCACACATATATTTTTAAAGTTTTGTTTCTGCACTTAAATGTTTAATCCATCTGGAGTTGATTTTTGTGTATGATGTGAGAAAGAAATTCAGCTTGGTTCTTTTCCCAAATAGATAACCCTGTTTCCTCAGTTCCATTTATTGAAGTCTCTCAGTGCACGTCAATTTGGCACGCTTCTTGTATAATAGACAAAGTTCTATAGGCCTGTTTCTGGGCTCTTTATTCTTTTCCACTGTCAGTTTATCAAGTTTTCAACCAACATTACATGGTCTTAATTTCCATAGCTTCATTAAAAATCTATAGGTGGTTGGGAAAAAACCCCTCTGTACTTTCCTTTTTCAGAAGTGAAGTGTCATGATTCTTCTTAGTCTTTTACTTTTCCTTCCATACTTAATTTTTAAAAATCAACATATTATCCCTACTGTAATATAAAGAGGAAATAGATGAAAAATGGTTTACAGTAAAATAGCATGTAGTGTAACATATATAAGTGCTTAATCATACTGACACCAGAAGAGCATCCCCACAAATATTCGAAGTGCCTCCTTGGAGTAGTGCAGCACCCACTGAGAACCGACAGGCTGGAGAAGTGGGTTGATCTTGGGGACAAGCCTTAACGATTCAGTAGGAGTCAAGCTGGCAGATCTGAGAGAGAGGTAGAATTGCAGTGCAAAAGTGAAAAGAAAAAAAACCTCACCTGGTATATTTGTAGAAAGGTCATCCTGCTGAAACCTGGTGTAAGTGGAAAGATTTCTTTGAATGGGTTTTGTATGTTTAGGACATGTGACACAGGCCCTGATTACTTAGTACCTCTATCACAACCACTTGGCTGGGATAGGCCAACACACAGCTGACCCGTCTATTTTCCTTTGAGCAAAGCATCTAGAGTCTAAATTAAGTTCTGAGACTGCAAACCAATAAACCAAAGCAGTAAATCCAGCTTTAATAAAAATGAAAGAGGTTTCCTGCATTCACTTGAAGCTGTAACTTTATTAAGTACATTTACCTTGTATTTTATTAAGCACATTTGTAATAACCTTTTTCTTTCATTGAAAAGTATTTCCTATTGTTTCACATTGCACTGAGGATGGCTTGGATCTTTTGGAAATTTGAACATTTTAAGAGCACAATTGTTATTACCTGGTAAAATCAGGTAGTAGGAGAGTGGACAGGGCCCTGCTTGACTATATGGTAATTAAGCTGGCCTAATTTTGTTAGGTAAGGATCCCTGGGCTACGTTTCATTCTGTTTACCCTATAGGGAAGGAGCTGAGGGGGGGATCTATTCACTTGCTTCTCTAGTAATTATTTTCACTACAAGCTTAAGGGTTTAAATAGTAATTGCCTTTAGAGATAGAATAGCCAGTGGTTTTTTTTGACAGTTAGTAAGAAAGTGGTGTTAGGACCTCCTTGACGTTTTCATGGTTAGTGTTGATGTTGAGAGCGAATATTCACATTATGTGTTTCATAGTCTGAAAAACCATGTAACTTATACAAATTTGTGAAGGACTTTGAGCCTGACTCTAAACACAGCACTTCTGAAAATGTACAATGTTATCTGACCAAGACGTTCACTGTATCCAAGCCATACTCTTCTATGACATTTTAAATGTTTTTTACTTCTGACAGAGTCCAGAATTCTCCTACTCTAGGTCTTCCAACTTCCTCAAATACAACTGAAGGTATCTAGTATAAGGAGAAGTATATTTGGGACATAAGAATTTGTTTATCTGAAATTCAGATTTAATTGGGCATTCCTTATTTTATCTGGAGACCCTACTCCACCCCAATGTTTTGTACTCAGATTTTTCACTTCCCCTGAATTCTTGGTTTCTCTTATATATTACTCCTTGTTGCATATCCCCTCTTTAGGTTTATGTGGTTTTGTCGCTAAGTGGTGTCCAACTCTTGCAACCCCATGGACCATAGCCCGCCAGGCTCCTCTGTCCATGGGATTCTCCAGGCAAGGATACTGGAGTGGGTTGCCGTTTACTTCTCCAGGGGATCTTCCCGACCTGGGTCTCCTGCATTGAAGGCAGATTCTTTACCAACTGAGCTACAGGGAAGCCTTTAGGTTTATAATCTTAGGCAAATATGGAATACGCTCATTTTCCTTACTGTCTCCCAGATTCCATTCCCAGCAGGTACTGAGTAGGAGAAACACTGAAGAGGGGGCTATATGTGAGAATAACTGTGTTAAAGAGAAGCTGTAAAACTCTGTCTCTTATCCTAGATACAATGTATAGGTGTGCGTGGAAAAGAACTTGAGTTTGTTTGGGTGCCTGTATGTATGGCGTGGGCTTGTCTGGTGGCTCAGTGAGGCCAATACAGGAAAGGCCGCTTGCCAATACAGGAAACATGGGTTTGATTCCAGGGTCGGGAAGATCCCTTGGAGAAGGAAATGGCAACCCACTC
Organism: Redunca redunca; assembly: GCA_006410935.1. Taxonomy (NCBI): domain Eukaryota; kingdom Metazoa; phylum Chordata; class Mammalia; order Artiodactyla; family Bovidae; genus Redunca; species Redunca redunca. The sequence continues at coordinate 51,307 of SJYQ01002395.1, read as the reverse complement.
TAGTGGTCTTGCCTGGGAAACCCCATAGACAGAAAGGCCTGGTGGGCTACACTCCAGGGGGGTGCAAAGAGTTGGACAAGACTTAGCAATTAAACAACAACAATATGTGCAACATATTTTGCTGTTTTGAACTAATTTAGATGATCTCATTTATTAATAATGATCATTATTTTTAAACCTGTAGCTTGTTTCACTGAACAGATTTAATCCTGCTTCTTTTAATAGGAGACTGATGTCCAGAACAGAATAAACAACTTTATATTGAAAACATTAACCATTACTATTCTAAAAAGTCCATCTGTCATATCCTTCACTATGAGTTTCTCACTCACTTTCTCTTTTCCTTGAATCATCGATTCCCTTCAGTTGCTGGGCCATCCCTTCTCATCTCTCCTAGCTTGTCCTCTTTCCTGGGCACCCCATTCCTCCAGCACTGCTCCTAGAAACTAAAAAATTCACACTTTATAAACTTCTTGTCTCCATGCCACCTATGTCCTGAGGACCATCTTGCTTCAACCAACATGGTGTATTGGAATGTTTTGGTAAACAAAAGACAAGCCTCCGCCTGGTGAGCTCTGCTACTAACATCTAAAAGAATGTTTCCCTCCCCCTTGCCATTATTAAAGGGGAGAGAGATGGGAATCGTAAATGCCAGTTGAGCCAAGAGGATGAAAAATGGAAGGACCATCGATGGTCCTTTGGATTAATTTAAAGCCACTGTGGAATGAGGGGTGAAGATCAGAAGCTGATGAAGCTGCCCAAGTGAAACTTCATTGGTCCTCAATGGAGATGCCCAAGCCAAGTGACAAGGCGAGGCTCTGAGGGGACAGGAGGAAGCCTTCCTTGACCTCCAGCTTCCTTCTGGTGCCTGGAATATATATCTGGCTGGCACCTACGAACAGATAAAAGTGTTCTTCTGACGAGTAGTGTCCTCTTCAGGCTGGATTGTAGGCAGACAGAGGGAAACCAGTGCTGAAGAAAGACAGGGGACCACTGTTAACGGGCTGGTTCTCAGACCCTTATGAGGCTTCCTTTTAGGTCCCTAGGGATATCTAGGGGACACTATGATGAGTGTCGAAAAAGAGGACAAGACAGAAATCGTACCTGATCATTGGATCTACGAAGAAGGCATTAATAACTAGACCTTGAAGGAATTCTCAGCAGGCAGTCTTGCTTTGAGAAGTCACATCTGTTATAAAAAGAGAAGTGCATCCATGTATGTAATTTTTTTTAGTATTGTTGTTGCTAGCTAATGGATATAAAGACAATGACGTCCTGCTAAGGAAAAGACTGCATTGCTCCTAGTAAATCACAATAAATGCTCTCCCTGTGTTTTTTAACAGGTAGGTTAGTAATGTTGGTAGCTTACAAATGAGAACACTTGGGAGAGCATGAGAATTGAAATAGCCCACTGAGACAGTGGCTGTGGGCCAAGTTAATTCATTCTACCTTCATGGAATCTGGGAGTACAGATTTTTTGTGACCCACAGAGAAATGTTTTTAAAAACCCACTTCCCAAATAAGAAAAGCAAGCAGACAAATAAAACTCCCACCAGTATCGAGGGGAAAAAAAAAAGCCAACCAAGATGTGTCTCTGAGGGTCAGAGAGGCAGAAAGTCTGTCTCCTCTACCCTGGGAGCCACATTCGTTACAGCTCATCAGAGTGACTCTACCCTCCCACTTAGAACCTTCTCTAGGTGTGTGGAGGAAATGCTGCCAGCTCCGGGTGGCCGCATGAGAAGCAAATCCATTTGGCGGATGGACATTTTTAAAACCTGCCACATATGTTAGCCATTTTTATGGCATTTAAATTGTTGGGGGTCTGTGAGGTGAATGAGCAATAAAACCATTCACAATAAACCATGTGGAAAATCATCTAATCCAACCCCTGGAGGTCAAAAGTCACAGTAACATGTTGCTTTATACCATGAAAAAGAATTAAGAGTCCTTAATTCTTTAAGGGACAGCTTGCTTTTCCCTTTGTTCTTTATAGACTGGTGCTCCAGATTTGGGGTGGAAGGTAAATTGTGTGAAATGGCAGTGCTGGGCTGAGGTAGGGCAGGGAGGCCTCCCCTGGCAGGTGGAACCTAGGGAGTGCTTTGCCAGTCATTTGCAAAGTAGCATCATTTCACTGCCACCCTTTTGCCATCCTCAGGATGAAGACTTTCTTCCCAAGGGATACAGAGGGGGAAAAAAGAGAACTAGGACAAGGAAGTAAGACACGTAAGGCAGAACAGGATGTCACAGTGAGGTATATAAGAGATACTCCCACAGTTTGGGGGTATATAAGAGATACTTATGTTTATTTGGTTATGTTTATTGAGACGTATGCATGGGAAAGAAAGTACAGCCTTCAGAACACTAGGGATCCCTTTTTTTTCTCTTGAGGAAATATAATGATCTAATTGAAAATAAAAACTTATAAGAGTTCTAGGATACATTCTTACTGATTTGTACTTTGACAACTAAGTGAAAAGTGAAAATATTGCTCAGTCATGTCCAACTCTTTGCAACTCTACGGACTGTAGCCTGCCAGGCTTCTCTGTCCATGGGATTCTCTAGGCAAGAATACTGCAGTGAGTAGCCGTTCCCTTCTCCAGGGAATCTTCCCAAGCCGGGGATCTTCCCAACCCAGGGATCGAACCCAGGTCTCCCACATTGCAGGTGGATTCTTTACTAGCTGAGATTTACTATATAAGATTCTAAAAATAAAGTCTTAGGGCCAAAAAACACTTGCAGTTTCTCAGTAACTTCTGAAAAAATGACTAGTACGTTCCCATTTGAAAACTTCTATCACAGTTTTTTTTTTTATAATTTCCTAAAACAGGCTTCTAATGAAGTCAGCATGCTCTTCAGCCCTTTTTTATCTTTTCTACCCAGTTGTTTTAAAATTTGAGACTTCAAGTACATCTGAATAGCATGAAATGCTTGGTTAGAATTGTTTAAAGAGAAAGAACAGAGTTGGTATTAACAATCAGAAGACCATCAGCTGTCAAATTCTTATCTCCAATAACTGAGAAACAGTCATTCTCATTCTCACTGTGTGATGGTCTAAGGTCTGCCTGAGGAATGACACAGGCATTCAGGCCATGCTCATTGCCCTCAGAGCAAACCCAGACTACTTTTGAATAAATAAAGATATATACACCGTGTTCTGTCTGCCTGCTTCTAAACACTTTCACATGTAGTAAGGGCTTCCCTGGTGGCTCAGATGGTAAAGAATCTATCTGCAACGTGGGAGATGTGGGTTCAAGCCCTGAGTTGGGAAGATCCCCTGGAGGAGGGCATGGCAACCCGCTCCAATATTCTTGCCTGGAGAATCCCCATGGACAGAGGAACCTGGTGGGCTACAATCATGGGGTCACAAAGAGTCAGACACAACTGAGTGACTAAGCACAGCACAGCACAGAGGATGTGCAGATAAAGCAGCTGATCCATGGATTGCATTTTCTCTTCTAAACTGGTTGTCAGTGTGTTTCCAGGGATTTGAACTGTACCATTTTCAGAATAGGGCTTCCCTTGTGCCTCAGTTGATAAAGAATCTGCCTGCAATGCAAGAGACCTGGGTTCCCTCCCTGGGCTGGGAAGATTCCCTGAAGAACGGAAAGGCTACCCGCTCCAGTGTTCTGGTCTGGAGAGTGCCATGGACTGTATAGTCCATGGGGTCGCAAAGAATTGGACACGACTGAGTGACTTTCACTTTCTTTCATTTTCAGAATAAGCCTCTAAGTTCTTGGTTGTGGTCCCTTTACTGGGCTGAATCGTAGGAAACTTTGGCACAAAACTCTCATTTTACAGATGATGATACAGATTCATAGAGATGTGGAGAGGAGTGACTTTTCCACCCAATGAACTAGGATAAGAGCCAAAGTCACGAGTTTAATTGCCATGCGTTGAATGCATCAGTGGCTTAGCTGTGTTCGACTCTCTGCGGCCCTGTGGACTGTAGCCTGCCCTGCTCTTCCATCCATGGGACCATGCCTTTCACTAAATAGTTGTGTAATTGAGGGTCAGATAATTTAATTAGGATTTAAGTTATCTAGTTTGGACCTCTTGCTTCTATAAAATCAAAGTGTTTGGGGATTTAATATGTTTTCCCTCTTGGTCACCACATTCCTGCATTCTTTCCACTATACCATATCTTTGATTTCATTCTTTCATTCATTCATTTATCCCATAGTTAGGGTTGATTGTTTGGAAGCAGCTGCCCTTGAAGTTCGTATTTCTCAGCCTGCTCTCCACCACCCTTTCACCCCTTTCATCTAGCTGGGGCCATTTCATACCAATGTGATATGCTTGAAGAAGCATGTCACTTCCAAGCAGAAATAATCATGAAGCAGGTATATAATTTTCATCTTTTCTTCCCATCTGCTGACTGAAATAGTACCCTAAAGGTCTAGAGCCACCCGGTGGAAGGAATCTGAGTCTTCAATCTTCAACCACCCTGTAGAAGGCTGCCTGCTGAAAAACTGCACTGGATTGTTACATGCATGAGAAACAAATTTGTGTCTTTTTTTTTTTTTCCCATGCCACTTGGCAGGTGAGATCTTAGTTTCCTGACCAGTGATCAAACCCACGCCCCCTTCTATGGAAGCTCGGAGTCTTAAATAACCACCAGACTGCCAGGAAAGTCCAAACTTCTCTGCCTTAAATTTTGTTCAAACAACTAACATTATTACCCTGACTAATGCAGTTAGGCAATATGCATTTAAATGCTGACTATATGCATGGTTTTATGTTGGGTAGAAGGGACCCTTCTTTGAATAACACACACTTTCTGCCATCGAAGAGTTCAGTCCAGTAGGAGAAGACGTAATAGGTGTACCAACAGTTGCAATACAGTGTGGTCAGTACCATGATAAACACGGGATAGTGGGAGAGAAATAGTCTTGGGCATTTTAGGAAACTCTCCCGACAAGTATCATTTAAGTCAAGTGCTAAAGCAAAGCATATTCGATAGTTATGAACCAAATGTTTTCTATCGCCCCCCAAATTCATAAGTTGAAGCCTTAACCTTCAATGTGCTATTTGGAGATAGGGGCTTTGGAAGGTGGAGTTGGATGAGGTCATGAGAGTGGGACCTTCATGATGGGATTAGTGTCTTCCTATGAAGAGAGATTTCTCTCTTTTTCACCCTGTGAGGACAGAGCAGGAAGGCAGCCATCTGCAAGTCAAGAAGAGAGTCCTCAGTAGAATCCAGCCATGCTGAGACCCTGACCTTGGACTTCCAGCCTCCAGAACTGTGGGGAATGAATTTCTGTTGTTTAAGCCACCCAGTCTGTGGTATTTTGTTATGAGAGCTCCTACTGACTGAGACAGATGGGTTTTTCTTTCCAAGGGACCCAGCCTTTATTTCTGACCTAGGAATAAGATAGAGCATGACATGTTCAAGAAGCTTAGTGGCTGCCGCAGAGGATGGAAAGGGAGGCTGGAACTTCAGGAAGAGCCTCTCATTGCACTGAAGCCCCTGAATAAGGCTCCTAGGACGTTGGGATGTCAGCTTCGGTTGGGCCTGCCTTGAAGAGGCACCAGAGGATAATGGGATGCACATAAAGGGACCTATGGGCATGGTCTAAAGGTTAGGCAGGTAGGAGGTTGGCCAAAAATGGTACTAGTGGTATCCATAGCTTCCTTGACAAAGATATCCAAAAACTATCAGTATGCAGACCAATTGGATTTGATAAAATTTAGAAATGATTAGCACCTCCAAAAAATAGAGTTCACTGACTAATAACATTGTTAGGCAGACCTGGGCTTCAAGTCAGATGCATGAAAACAGAATAGTATGTGGGCCTTAAGCTTGGCGGTGAAAGCTGTGCTTCAGGGCCACAGCAGGACTTTGGGTCAAACACTAATGAATTCCTCACTCTAGAGAGAGAAGTCATTATTTGCATCATGATTTCTTACTTGGCAGTTAACCAGAGGAAATAAATCAGAAATCTCCCAACCCATTTTCCAAAGGCCATCATCTGGCGGGCTTTCTGAATTGTCTTTATACTAGGCTTTTCCTCACCCTCGAATCTTTACAAAAGAGGGGAGAAAAACAACAGAGGCTCCCTTCTCTCAAATCTTGTCTAATCCTTTCATAATTCAAGATCACAGAGCTGCTGTAAAAACCCAGCCTCACTGCGGTGCTTATTCCCCATGTGCTTGGCAGAGCAAGCAATTCCATTTACCAGCACTCCAGCAAGCGGGCAGTGATAAATAAAGCTGCCACCCACCGCTTGCCCACCGTGTTGAAAATGACACATTGGACAAGTGGGTCTTTATTGCCTCCACTTTTTTCATAAAAAGGCTAAAAATGGTCTGCAAATGCAGTAAATCTTAATTTCTAATATAAACTCCAAACACAGAAAAAAAAAAATCATAGGCGAGTTTAGACTGGAGTGAATTTGATGATCAGATGGTGAGAGTTTGAATACTAAAGAGATAAACAATCTGAAAACTAATTCCAGGAGCCACCGGGATGTGTGGGGCTTTTCCTTCTTGAAGCAAGTTTGTCTTCTCCCCATGTGACTTTATTGGAAACTAAAATCACAAAACAGGCAGAGTAAAGTCAACATGAAAAAGGTTAAGTTTCTCAGTTCAGAATCCCAGAATTTAAAAATTACCTCTTGTTTTGAGACTGAGTTAGCTTTTCCTAAACACTCAACTGTGTGACAAGTCCATGCCAAGTTCTTTCATGCATATCTCACTGAACTTTTGGGTCTGAATTTTCTTTTAAATCTTCCAGTCTGGAATCAAGGGCGTTCTTTTTTCATTGTGATTACTAACAGGAGAATTGACTTTGAATTACCTATAAGATGATGAACATGATCTTGTTGGTCTACAGTAATAAATCCCTTTGCAGGATGGTTCAAGTCCTCGTCAATTCTGTCCAAACATACTTGGGAATCCAATTTCCAGGCCCTCTGCTTCATTCACTGTGTGCTCCAGTCTCATCACACAATGTTCTCATTCTCTGTGGGCACCTCAGGCTTTTCTGCCTCTGTCTCCTTGCTCTCAGTTCAGTCGCTCAGTCGTGTCCAACTCTTTGCGACCCCATGAACCGCAGCATGCCAGGCCTCCGTGTCCATCACCAGCTCCCAGAGTCCATCCAAACCCCTTGCTCAAGTTCAGCCAGTTGCTTGGATTGCCTGTTTCTCATTGTCATCTCACAGTTTCTGTACCTAACCAGTAGGTCCAGCTCACACTTCTTGTGTGCCATGAAGCCTGCCCCAGTGCTCCTCTTCAAGCTGAAAGTCACCTTTTCTCTTCTGATTATCCAGCCCTTTTTATAAAGTTTGAAAATTGTGTTTGAAGGGATGTTCACAGTAGCATGGTTATGATAGAGAAAAAAAGAGGAAGTGATATAAGGGTGACACCTCAAAAGGGTGTCAGATAAATAAATTAATGTATTCTTATATATTGTGAAGAACAGTATAGATATTTGCCATGGTGATAGAGGTGTATATTTTTACTGGTTAGGAAAGATGCCCACTATAGATTGGTAAGTTCAGCTATGATCCTATCTTTAAACACAAAAGTAATTTAAACATCACCTGCTTCAGTTTTCAGTGGCTCAAGTCTCCCTCTCTACTTGCCCCAGCCCTGACCTCCGAGGTGGCCCAAGGTTGTTTCTGAAAGTCCTCAAAGGGTAAGGAGGGTAGATAACATGTGCCCACAGCTTCAGCCACGGTGCTGCAGCTGCTGTGGAAGGTTTCATTGCTTTCCTCCTAATGGAACCCCTGGTGGGAATGATGCAGATTCACCAAAACTCATTAGTCTGTGAGCTGGCACTGAGTCCCACTGGGCACCTCAGGTGTTCCTGACCCATTTTCCTCCTTCACCCACCATTCATGACGAGTCTTCCATATATCAGCCCCTGAAACGGAGGAAAACAGGGCAGGATCCCTGTCCTGAAAGAGACTCCCAGACTGTCCAGGCTCCTGTTGCAAGCCCTGTTGGTGAGTTCCTGCTTGGAAGTAACTCTAGACTCTCAGTGCTCTGACAGCTGCCCTAGGGCAGGCAGTGTGGACAGAATTCTGCATGAGAAGATCTGGGTTCATATCCCAGCTCTGTCACTTAACTAGCTCACCCACTTGAAATCATTTTCCCCAAGGCTTAGTTTCTTCACATAAAATAGAAGTGACACTATTACTTCCCATACAACTTCGCTGTGCAGGATACAGAATATGTGACTATCAATGTTATTCATACATCATAAAAATCTTGAAGACCATTATTAAACACAGAGTTAACCCTATATCTTGTCAATTCACGTGACTTCTGAGAACCTCTAAGCTCTAGTTATTTTTTAAAATGTGTCTGTTTATTTGGCTGCACTGGGTCATAGTCACGGCACGCAGGATCTTTAGTTGTGGCATGCGAACTCTCAGTTGCAGTAGTGTGGGATCTAGTTCCCTGACCAGGGATCGAACCTGGGCCCTTGCATTGGGAACAAGAGTCTTAGCCACTGGAGCACCAGAGAAGTCCCTCTAGTTATTTATTTATTTATTTTTTAAGTAGGCCCTGCTTGGCTTCACAGATCTGGCCTTCAATTGAGCGCTCCAGCCTCATCAGTGACTTTGACTCAGAATGTTTCTCACCATGTTAGGACTAGGGTTGGCAGCACCTCTTTGTGGACCTGGCAACTCTTGGTTGGAATTCACAGCCCATCCTCAACTTCTCATCCAGTCCCCTAGACAGAATCTGGAAACCCACTACCTCACACATCAAACATGAGCCCTTCGCTAAAATACAAAAATGTGCGTTCCCAGGAAACAGGATTTGAAAGGACAAACCACACTCAGAAATATTGAGGGACATTTAAGAAATATCCCCTTTTTCTCTTACTTCTTCGCTGCTGAGACTTTCTGAAAGAATTCTCTATCCTGCTCCAGAGGCTGTGATCACTTTTGGGTGTGTGGATTATTGTGTGTTTCCCTTGTGGGTGTCAGTTAAGTTACGAGGTGTTAACAGTCTCCTGGAAGAGACATCACATCAAGGAGAAGGTATTAGGTTTTGATCCCTGGCTGTGGTTCAGATTTATTTGATTTCTCTCCCCTCCCCTCACCTCCCTACTCTCAATCTATTAAGATTTAAATCCTCAGACCCATAATTGCGGTTGTCTAATCTGTATCTGTTTGGGGGCTCTAGACACCACCATTCTTGCCCTTAGCTTTAGAGAGAGACTTTTCCTGCCACACACAAAGAGGTTGGTGGGGAAACCTGCTACATTCAAATACTTTGTGCTCTTTTGATTCTCTTCTCCTGCATGTGGACAAGAACTGGGCAGATCCTTATTGCTGTGGCCCAAGTAACTGGCTTAAAAACAACACATATGGGTTTATGTTCTCATGTGTACCATTTTCCTTTTAACACAAGTGTATCCCAGCCCTCAGAAGCTAGCTCTAAGCTGGATGTATGAGGGGGTTTTTGCTGGTCATTTTTCATCTTGATAAACCCAAACCCTCAGTGGACTCTGTTGATGGATGGCCTTTCTCTCTCATATTTTCTCTTTCTTGCCCTTGATTAAAAAATAACACATGTCTGTTGTAAAAAATTTAGAATGTAGGGGTGCACAAAGCAGAGCATAAAAGTCACATTAGCTTGTCATCCTGAGACAGCTAGTGGTAACAATCGGTATATCTTTTGTCTAAGATCCAGTGGAATTGGGACCATCCCATTTAGGCTCTTTTGCAAAGTACTTGTTTTTGCTTAATATATCACAGCCCGTGTTACTGTGCCTGGCCAAGGATTCTTACTCTTCAGTACAGTTCTTTCTGGCCACGGAACACTAAGAGCTCTTGTCTGCACCAGCTCCTTTGGGTAGGCCTTGTCTGGCTCCTGGGTTGGAAGCAATGACCTAATTCCTGGGGCTGAGTACAGGCTAATTGGGGTCACTATCCCAGTTCCAAACATGGCTGTATGCTCTCAGAAGGAATAGTTTCCAGTGTAAATATGTAAAGTATTTTCATGTCAAAAAGAACCCAAGAAATCTGCTGAGGGCCCCAGATGAGAAACTTACCTATCATATCCACTCTACAAGTGTTCACAGCTTGAAACACCTTATTTATTTACTTATGACTATATTTAGAGCAGTTTCAGAAAGTGAAAGTGAAGTCACTCAGTCGTATCTGACTCTTTGCAACCCCATGAACTGTGGCTTAACAGACTCCTCTGTCCATGTAATTTTCCAGGCAAGAGTACCGGAGTGGTTGCCATTTCCTTTTCCAGGGGATCTTCCCAACCCAGGGTTCAAACCCAGGTCTTCTGCATTGCAGGCAGATGCTTTACCCTCTGCGCCATTAGGGAAGCCCAGAGCAGTGTTAGGTTCACAAAAATTGATCAGAAAGTATAGAGAGTTCTCATAAACCACCTACCCCAATGTGCCAAATGAATGTAGCAAATAAATGGTACATTTGTTACAGCTGATGGACTAGCACTGACATGGCACTCAAAGCCCACAGTTAACAATTGAATTCAATATTGTATCTTCTATGAGTTTCAACAAATGTATGAGTATCCATCACTATAGTACCATACAGAATAGTTTCACTGCTCTAAAGATCTCTTGTGCTCCACATGTTCATCCCTCCTTCCCCCTAAACCCATGGAAACCATGAATCTTTTTACTGTCTCCAGTTTTGCCTTTTCTAAAATGTCATATAATTGGGATATATAATATGTACCTTTTAAAATTGGTTTCTTTTACTTAGCAATATGAATTTAAGGTTCTTCCATGTCTATTTATGACTTGATAGCTCATTTCTTTTTAATGCTGAATAATATCGTATTGTCTGGATATTCCACAGTTCATTTTATTTTTTAAAATTAATTTATTTTTTACTGAAGGATAATTGCTTTACGGAATTTTGCTGTTTTCTGTCAAACCTTAACCATAGGTTGAATCAGCCATAGGTATACATATATCCCCTCCCTTTTGAAACTCCCTTCCAACTCCCTCCCATCTTCCTCCCTCTAAGTTGATACAGAGCCCCTGTTTGAGTTTCCTGAACCATACAGCAAATTCCCATTGGCTATCTGTTTTATATTTAGTAATGTAAGTTTCCATGTTACTCTTTCCATACTTTCCATACTCTTTCCATACTCCATACTTTCTGGTCTTACATTTAGGTCTTTAATCCACTTTAAGTTTATCTTTGTGTATGGTGTTAGGAAGTGTCTGCTGGTACTGCTGCTGCTAAGTCACTTCAGTCATGTCCGACTCTGTGCGACCCCATAGATGGCAGCCCACCAGGCTCCCCTGTCCCTGGGATTCTCCAGGCAAGAACACTGGAGTGGGTTTCCATTTCCTCCTCCAATGCATGAAAGTGAAAAGTGACAGTGAAGTCACTCAGTTGTGTCCGACTCTTAGCAACGCCATGGACTGCAGCCTACCAGGCTCCTCCGTCCATGGGGTTTTCCAGGCAAGAGTACTAGAGTAGGGTGCCAGTGCCTTCTCCGAGTAAGTGTTCTAATTTCATTCCTTTAAATGTAGCTGTCTAGTTTTCCCAGCACCATTTACTGAAGAGGCTGTCTTTGCCCCATTGTATATTCTTGTCTCCTTGTCAAAAATAAGGTACCCAGAGGTGCATGGTTTATTTCTGGGCTTTCTATCTTGTTCCATTGGTCTATATTTGGTTTTGTGCCACTACCATACTGTCTTGATAACTGTAGCTTTGTAGTATAACTTGAAGTCAGGCAGCTTGATTCCTCCAGCTCCATTCTTCTTTTTCAAGACTGCTTTGGTTATTCGCGGTCTTTTGTGTTTCCATACAAATTGTGAAATTTTTTGTTGTAGTTCTGTGAAAAATGCCATTGGTAATTTGATAAGGATCACATTGAATCTGTAGATTGCATTTGGTAGTATAGTCATTTTCACAACATTGATTCTTCCTACCAAGGAACATGGCATATCTCTCCATCTGTTTATGTCACCTTTGATTTCTTTCACTAGTGTCTTATTTTCTGTGTACAGATCTTTTGTCTCTTTAAGTAAGTTTATTCCTAGATATTTAATTCTTTTTGTTGCAATGGTGAATGGGATTGATTCTTTAATTGCTCTTTCCGATTTTTCATTGTTAGTATATAGAAATGCAAGTGATTTCTGTGTATTGATCTTGTATTCTGCAACTTTGCTAAATTCACTGATTAGTTCTAGTAATTTTCTGATACTCTCTTTAGGGTTTTCTACATACAATATCATATCATCTGCAAACAGTGAGAGTTTTACTTCTTCTTTTCCAATCTGGATTCCTTTTATTTCTTTTTCTTCTCTGATTGCTGTAGCTAGGACTTCCAGAACTATGTTGAATAATGGTGGTGAAAGTGGTGACCCTTGTCTTGTTCCTGATCTTAGGGGGAATGCTTTCAGTGTTTCACCACTGAGAATAATGTTTGCTATAGGCTTATCATATATAGCCTTGACTATGTTGACGTAGATTACTTCTATGCCCATTCTTTGAAGAGTTTTTATCATAAATACATGCTGAATTTTGTCAAACAAAGGCTTTTTCTGCATCTGTTGAGATGATCATATGGTTTTTATCTTTCGATTTGTTAATATTGTGTATCACATTGATTGATTTCTGTATATTGAAGAACCCTTGTATCCCTGGAATAAACCCCACTTGATCATGGTGTATGAGCTTTTTGATGTGTTGCTGAATTCTGTTTGCTACAGTTTTGTTGAGGATCTTTGCATGTATGTTCATCAGTGATATTGGCCTGTAGTTTCTTGTTTTGTGTTGTATTTGTCTGGTTTTGGTATCAGGGTGATGATGGCCTCATAGGAAGAGTTTGGAAGTGTTCCTTTCTCTGCAATTTTTGGAAAGAGTTTTAAAAAGATTGGCATTACCTCGTCTCTAAATGTTTGATAGAATCAAACATTACTTTCGAGTTTTAGCAGTTATGCATAAAGCTGCCTTAAACATTGATGTGCAGGTTGTCTGGGGGTGGGGAATAAGCTTACAACTCCTTTGGGTAAATACCAAGGAGCATGATTGCCGAAACTTATGGTAAGAGTATGTTTAGTTTTGTAAGAAACTGCCAACCTGTCTTTCAAAGTGGCTGTTCCATTTTTATTCCTACCAGCAATGTATGAGAGTTCCTGCTTCTCCATGTCTTGTAGCACTTGGTGTTGTCATTGTTTTGAATTTTAGCCATTCTAGTTGGCAGAGATAACCATTTCCCCTCCTCCCTTTTCTCTTTTGGTAAAGATAAAAAGCCTTTCCTGGTTGGAATTGCCTGAAAATGAGTGTGTGAAGCTGAATCTAATTATGTTATATTCTCTCTGTTCTTAAGCAGATGAATGCTAACTTCTGAGAGTCACACAGTTGCCCTTTAGCCTCTCTGTGTCAGAATGCTTGGCACCTTGGAGGTATTTAGCAAATATTTACTGGCTGCATGGCTGTCAATGATCTGGCTACCTCTGCTTTTGAAAACCATAAGGGATCTATTTGGAGAGATTTAGACCAGCACGTAGGCCTGTGCATACACATGTATGTGTATATGCACACACACACACACAAAAACAGCAGGCACTCTTCTGCACAGTTGAGAGTCATATTGTCAGGACTTTGAACCCCGACTCTCAGTACCTCCAAATGCTGGTCGTGCTCTGTAAGTGATAATAAATGAGGAATGTTTTTGGTGATGTTTTATTTTGGTCAATAATCAGGCCCCATATTATCTTTGGGTCTCAGACAATGAAAAGTTGCCTTCCTATTGCCACCCACACAAAGAAGTCCCACACCTGTGAATGTGGACACTCACATCTTGAGGTGATAGAAGCAAAGGCTGATGTAGCTGTGATTGCCACCCCTCTCCTTTGTTTCTATTTTCCTTCCATCACTGTCCTTCCAGGAGTGTCCTTGGAAGCAATGAAACCTAACATTTATTGAGTCTCCTGGAGGTAAACTTATCCCCCATTGCTTGTGCTCCCACGGTGCCGATTCTGCACTATGTGCCTGGCATGTGATAGGTGGTAATCAGTGTTTACTGTTGAATAATGTGCCTTTAGTCTGACGTAGAAGTCTAGAGTTTGCTAGTAAAGAACCATATATCATTCTAGGGTTCATTGTTTGGAACTACTATTGCAGTTGTCTTGGCATAGGAGAGATCAGTGCAATTTTGCCCTCAGAAGCCCAAGTCGATGACCAAATGTGAAGCCAACACTTCCCAACACCCACCTCCTGATTCTTGTCAAAAATCACACCACACATTGTAGCAATCATATTGCCAAAGCTTTACAGCATCTGTAAATTGAAAACTACTGCCTTTGACGGTTATGGGCCTATGTCAACACCAGATCATGTTGACCCTTCTGGAATGTGTTTGCAAATACACCATGCCAGCCTTGGAAGTTGTTGACATCAGAGGCTGTAAGCTAATTAGATGTGGCCCCAGAGCATTGTGGGTCTTACTGTCTAGGAGGATTCATTTTTTTCTTAAATCCTTCTCTCCTTTGATTTTATCCCAGGGCAAGAGCCGTCTTTGTTCCCACGTTTGGCAGACAAGAAAGTCAGTTTTGAGGAGTCCACATTGCTGCACAAGTGATAATGGTGTCTGTGAATCGCTTCCCTTTCTTCCCCGTTGGCAGATTGCAGCAGGAGTGGGTGGAAGCACTGGGACGTGCTGGTGGTTGTGGATTGTGCCGTGGAGGAGAGTCTAAGCACACCCTGCGTGGACTGAGCAGGGTCTGTCCCACTCTGCCAGAGCAACCATCTGGACATGGATACGGCCACGGTGTTGCCGAGACCTGTGTTGTGCGGCTCTGTTGTAGCAGCAGGGCCCACTGTGGGCTCCCTGGCCTATGTGTCTGTGTGCGTGTGTAACGGGCTTCCTGAGAGGACTGTGCATGCTTGTGCATGTGTATGTTACATGCTCACAGTTCGAGAGGCTAGAAGCCCCAGATAAAGTTCTGATTTCTGGTGGGAGCTCCTGACTTACAGATGGCTGCCTCCTCACTGTCCTCATATGACACAGAGAGAGTTCTGGTCTCTCTTACTCATCTTATAAAGATACCAGTCTTACTGTGCTAGGGTCTTACCCTTGTGACCTCACTTAAGCTTTACTACGGACTTACAAGTCCTTTCTCCAAATACAGTCCCATGGGAGATTAGGGCTTCCACATTGAGTTTTCAGAGACATAATCCAGTACACAGCATCTTGTATTCAGACAGTGGGAGAAGACAGTTCTTCTACCCACTTCTTCAAAGCAGACAGATAGCAGGCATTAATTTCATGTGAAATTTTGAGTGGTGAAAGTGGTGATGAAAGGAGACTAGTTAGGAGGCTCTGCCCCTGGGCAGGTGAAAAATTGGAGGTCTGAAGGGTTGTATAGAGGTGAGAAATGTTCAGGGGATAAACTGAAAGAAATTGGCACCCAATTCGACTTTGGGTGGGTGGGGGGAGAGGAAATAAAAGGGAGGCATCTAGGTGACTCATATGAATACTATTCCTCTATTCAGTTTTTCAAGGAAGTGGAAACAGCTCCAGGACTCCCCTCTCGAGGTCTATTGTCAGATAGTTGGCAACAGTAACAGAGTTCCCTCCTTTTCTTGATTGCCTTCACTTTTCCACCACTTTTCTCACAGTAAAATCTAGTTGATAGCAAGTTGGAGCAAACATGCGAGTGAAGAGAAAGGGGTTCTGTGATTTGAGCTGGTGGACACCTATTCATTTTGGCCACCCAGCTGTTGTCCAACTGTCTCTTGGTAGAACCCTGATTTCCCTTTGGGAACAAGCCTTCCCCTGTGTTCTGTGAAGTCTTGGTTGGTCTGTCAATCAAATAAAGCCAATCTCATTTGCCAGGAATCTTGAACAGCTGGATAATGGGACCAAAACATGGTTTAAAGAGATTAATAAGTGTGTTTCTGCTGTTACCTGGGTCTCAAGACCTTCCCTCCTTCCTGCCCTTTCTACGACTAAGCTATTCAGGCTTTCTTTGATTCTGTGATCTACCCGGTATCCTTTCAGCACCTTCTTTTCTTAATTTACTTGGTTTCTGTTGCTTCCAACAAGGGAACCCTAGCTAATGCCTAGAGGGTAGCAGGAAAGGCCCTGTATCCCACAGCTGGCTCTGTTTGGGCTGCCGTGGGCTATAGAAGGAGACCCGAGACCACTCACACTGCCTCATGACGGCCACTGCTCTCTCTGCCCAGGCCCCTGTGCCCATCTGCAGTGAGGAGCTAGGTGTGTCTGCTGCATGTCTAAACCATTTTCACCCACCCTAGTCTTTGCTGACAATCCATATGGGACTTGCTTCAGCTGTCTTGCCCAGCTGTCAAACCTTGAGGAAGAGAGAGTCATAAACCAGTAGACAGTGAAAGGCCATCCACAGGCCTCCCCCGAGCAAGGGCATGGAAAGGACGACATAGGCACTGGGCACTAAGAGGAGACATGGAGAGCCACAAAGAAAGGGGTCGACAGATGAAGGTGGCCCCAGGTGAGCTTTGCCAACACGACATAGCTTTCTCCACCTTTTTTTAAAGGTACTGTTTCTCAGGTTCTGCTGCCAGAATTTTCTGAAATGCTAGGTTTCAGTGCCAGGGCAAACTGCAAAACCAGCCAGCCTGGGCTGCAAGTGCCAGAAGACCACAGACACAGTCACTAATAGCAGCTTGCCCAGTATCTCAGTGCCTTTTCCCTTCTGCCAAATTGCTGAGGCCATCAAGGCAATCCTCCTGGCCTCAGGGCCCAGGTAGTGTGCCTGGAGAGGCAGACCCAGCCCAGAACCCTGAATCTGGCCTCTGGCAATGGTGTGGGGGCTTTAACAAATGGGCCTCCCTGTCACATTCATGCAGGTCTGCAGCCACCTGGGAGCTGCAACTCTGTGTGTCTCTGAAGCCAGGAGTGATTGCAGAACATCTGTCACTAGTTGGATCAGGACTTAGTCCCGTCTCTCTCTCTCTACCCCCTTGAGCTTCCTTTAAACAAAGAAGCTTCCTGCTTCCTTTCCCCTGCCCACCCTCTTCCAAAAGTCAGCTGTCAAAGAGCCTTCATACACAGATGTTTGTGTCCATGTATGTCAGGAATGAAATAACAATAACCTTAGAATTGCCCTGAGTCAGCAGCTGCTATCTATACCCTGTGTGCTCTGGCTGAGTATTGAATAGCAGGCCACTGATAGCCTTGAGTGTGAATTTACTTTCTCATTTACTGAGCACCTACTATGTTCCAAGCACTATGCTAGGGGCCATTGGGGAAGCCCTTGAGGAACTTGATTGCCCTTCTAGTGAAGGAGCAAGACCATATCATAAGTAACTGACCTCAAGGTCTAAAACTCGACTCAAATTCAGCTCAGAATTACAGTTGTCCTCAGTTAGAGTCCAGGCAATGTATCCCCCTTCCTCAATAAATGTACATGATAAGAGTGATTATGATCACTCTTAATGGTGAGAGATTTTGTTAACCTAGGGGAGAGGTCCCAATTTAAAGATGAAAGCCATAATATGGAAACTAATATTAGTATTGCTACCTGCCATGGGGAGCTACCATGCTGTTTAGTTTCATTGTCACAGCAGTCCTGTAAAGGAGGTATTGTTCTTCCCATTTTGTTGACTGTGAAAGTAAGGTTCAGAGAAGTCCAGCAACCTCATTAGCTGTGAGTCTACTGCGTGAAGGAGTCGGGATATAAATTCCCGTGTGTCTGATTCCTTCCTGGAGGAAAGGTGAGCTGCTCTGTAATCATTATTCCCATGGATCTCACCTGAAGTGGGGAGAACCTTCCAGATACCAGGGCCCCTGTCCCCTCAGAGCCTTTGGATTGGTTCAGACCTTCTTCATTGTGTGGCATGGGATGGTGGAAGTGGGCATCTTGGGGGACTCTCCGGAATGGGCAGTAGAGAGGCCCACTGCTACTGGGAACAAATCTGCATGCCCGGCTGCTTGACTAGCCAGATGTAATCATAGGGGCTGTGGAGGGAGCCAGCCAGGAGTCAGGAGCTCATCTGTGGGAAGAACGAGAGTGTGGGACCATGAAGTCAGCCATGCTTGGGCTTCTCGCTCCAAGGTCCCAGAAGCATGTTGAGATTCTAGAAATTTCCTTGGCTGTCTGCACCCTGTAAGGGACCAGCTGCAGGTCAGCACCTAGTAGTGCTGGTTAGGTTAGGTCAGCCTTCAGTGCCCCCTCCCAGCGCAGCCCCAGGGAACCTGTGTGGAAGGATGGGAGTGCAACAGCCACCTGGGGGTTCGAGCCTGGGAGCTCCCGAGCTCGGCCAGGAATGTGGTCAAATCTCACTCCTTCGCACTGACTGATTTGGAATGAAGTTGTCCTTGGTTCCAGCAGCCCAGAAGGTGTTTGCTAAGGTAATTAATAGGAATCTGATGTAAGGGTTTTAGAATATCTGTAGTTGTTGAGCAAAGGACTGAACAAGTAGTATATGAATCTTGCTCTTTGTTGAATTAAGGCAGGCTTGGCCTGAATGTTATTTGAAAAAAAAGTGTTTTTAGTGTCAGTGAGAATCTATGTATAGAATTATCCTATTACTCAGGCTCATTTCAAATTAGTGAGATTTTAGAGGTGGGTGTTTATGTTGTCAAAGAAAAACCCAGCCTGCTTCTCCTGTCTTTCCCAGGTGCTTTTGTTCGGGGTTCTTAGATGAGAAAGTAAGCTGGAGGTCAGTGCTCACAAATATTCCTATTTGACTGAGGAGAGGAGGGTGCCTTTCAGAAACCAGAAAGTGGGACCTACTGGGAGGTAAGAGCAGGGTCTATGGATAGTTTACAGCTTAATGATCATTTGAGGGCCATTTCAAGGCAGGTGTCTGTGTGTGTGTGTGTGTGTGTGTGTGTGTTAGTTGCTTAGCCTTGTCCAACTCCTTGCAACCCCATAGACTGCAGCCCCACCAGGATCCTCTGTCCATGGGATTCTCCAGGCAAGAACACTGGAGTGGGTTGCCATTGCCTTCTCCAAAAGGAACTATAGAAAGAAAGAAAGTAAAGTTGCTCAGTCGTGTCAGACTCTTTACAACCCCATGGACTGTAGCCTACCAGGCTCCCCCATCCATGGAATTTTCCAGGCAAGAGTACTGGAGTGGGTTGCCATTTCCTTCTCCAGGAAGGCAGATGGTATATCTCATTCATTTACTGATTCATAATTCATTTATGATTTCTTTCAAAACCATTTAATAATAAGTTCTTTTATTATTTATAGTATGTTGTTTATGGATATGCCAAAGTACAAAAGGGTATCTGTATTGCGAACTCCTTATTGTTTTTCTGCTAAAAGATATACATGTCTTATATATGCTTATACAGACATGGAAACATTTCTGGAAGGATACATAAGCAACTGTCAACAGTGGTTCTCTCTGGGATGGAGTAAGATGAGTGGTGGTTGAGGAAGAAGACACTTTTTATACATTTTGTACCATTTTGTACACTCATATTTTATACCTTTCCCTACTCTCTGAGTTTAGTTAAATACTATTAAATCTCTAGTGCCTGGTACCTTGTCTTTTAAGAAGGTTGTCATGTGTTTGCTTAGTGAAATTTAATGTAGCAGTTTCTAATGGTGTTCTACAAAGAGCACAGTGAATTCTGGCTCCTCTGTAGAGGGACATGTTTGAGCATCAGTGTGTTAGCTGGACCATGCCAGTCGGATGTGCTCATGAGTGTGGAAAAACAGTAACACAATACAAGCACATGGCAAGCATAGAATAGCAGTTTGGTTGTCCTCATCAATGACACGCAGCCTTAAAAAACCCACACATTCCGGATTACTAGTGGTGCTAGAAGCCCCCTTTCCTACCTGGACAATTGATGCTGGCTGCCTTCCTAGCTAGAAAGATGTAGAGTCCTTTTCTCCCCTTTTTGTGCTGTCCTTGTCTTGAAATAATAAAGAATCCATAGGACAAGGAGGGATATGGCAGGTTTCCTCAAGTTCAGTTCAGTGTACAATTCCTTTAGTTTTGTTTAAAAGTCTTTTTCATGCATTATCCCAGAGGATGGGCCCAGAAAAAGCTGATCATTCTCAGAAGTCTTACATATTCAATCCTCCCTGTGGTCTTCACAGTATTGCTTTACTCCCAGAGGCTCTTTCACTTCTTCCTAAAGTGAAATGTGTGTCCAACCAGAACAAGCCCCAGATTGGATATGAGTTTAACAACTTTTGCATTATGTAAACTTTTTTACACGAGCCCTGGCATAGCCCTCCAGGGCTATTACTAGTAGCTGGGCCCTGAGGAAACGGGCACAGGCAATGTGGACTCCGGGACAGCCTACTTGGATCTAGACTCTTCCAGCTTTAGGACCTTAGGTAACATTTTCTTAACCTCTCTGGGTCTTAGTTCTTCATCTTTAAAGTGGGAATTAACATACCTGCCTTTCAAGCTTACTGTGAAGATTTGCAGTAATAAATAAATCCATAGTGATATGACTAATTATTCACACATGCATCACACATTACTTGTTATTATGCATTAAGCAGTATGCTAGGTACCAGGAGCGATTTCAGTATTAATAAAACATGGCCCTTGCCCTGCAGGGATTTGAGTCTAGAAGAGGAGATGAAAAATTTAACAAATACATTAAATTGAGATGATAAATGCAATAATAAAGTATATGCCAAGTTCACTGCTGTTACAAAAACAGTAAAATTCAGAATTTCAGAAATTACTCTAACAGGTAATGTTTTGAAAAGATGATTTTTATAATGAATCAAGATATTTCATTCATTTATTTAAAAACTTAGATGCCTCATATGGGCCAGAAAATTGAGAGGGTCCCTGCCACTTTCTTCCATTCCCACTGCTTCTGCCTGGGTTCAAGTTAGCATTGCCTGCAGCTGGTGACTTGCAGCAGCATCTTAACTTAACCTTTTTCCCTGAGGATTTGGCCACCACCAATCCATTTACTTGTTAATTGTGTGTTCATGCTAGTAAAATCTCTCACATCTGTACAGCATTTCACCCATTTGTAAATGCTTTTGAAAAATATAGTCTAAATTATTCTTCACTATAACCAATGAGGTGTGGGAGAATAGATGTAATTATCCTTTCCAAAGAAAGCGAGTGCCTTAGAGGTCAAGTGACTTGTTCAAAGTCAAACTCAAACTCAAATTCACCCTTTTGGGGGTCCAAACCCAATGCTTTCCCTTCCATGTCTCTAACAAGGGTACTGGACTCAGGTAGTATTATGGTTTCTTGTTCCTTAACACAGTTGACAACTTTGTGAGTTGTGAGAGCTCGTGAGAAGCATCTGTTTGCCTAGAGATTTTTGACACTCCTGGTCACTCTTGCCAAACCTGAGATTGATTAGGGAGTGCAGATAAAGTCCTCTCTCCAGATGCCTCTTGGGTCAAACTCCTGTTGTTGGCAGGGGGCAATTTTCAGGGCCAGAGGGAGGTTCTGGGTGAGACACCTGGCAGACAGGGTTTTTCCTGGCTCACCCTCTGAGAGGGCAGCCTGTGAAGGGGGTAAGTCTGGAATTAGGGAACATAAGAGCCTGCCAGAACAGCTCCAGTTCAGGAGGGGTGCTGTGCGGTGGCCCGATCCCTTCTTGTCCTGGTGTTAGAGTAATTGTCTTCTGAGCAGCACTTGTTCTGCGTCATTAGTTTCATTTATTCTCTCCTATGTTCTTTCATTCATTCATTGAATATATATGAAAGCACTATATGGCCATTAGGGATGCTAGTAAGAATTAAATGGGGTCCTTACTTCTTTCTTTCTCTCTTCAGACCCGTACAGGGTGTATCAGTCCTGTGCCTGCTTCACTGACTCACCGTGCCCCTTCCCCCCCAGCCCCTCTCCTAAGAAAGTACCATGATCGCTGTCCTCCTGCCAAGACAGCCAACGTGATGCCGTGTGACCTGCCTCTGCAGCCCAGGTGATTGGATCTGGGCTGGGCACCTCACCCAGAGCAGCCATTCAATTAGCTGGTGGTAAATTATGGGTCATGTCAATCTGATCTGTGCTCCTGGAAATTTGATTTGGAGACTTGGAGAGATGGAGGCGGTTCAGGAGCATAAAGCTGGTCTAAGGTTGAATTGGAACCATGGTTGGCTGAAACTTGTGTACGCTGACATGGTTGGACATGAAAGCTGACACTGTGGGGAAGAAATGATTAAACAGCAAGGAATACAGTGGTGACAAATAGACAAAGTCTCTCTCCTCATAGAGTGGAACTCCTTTAATTAGCCTCCTCTGGTGGAGACCTAGTTCACTGATCTAAGGAGCAAGTTATTTAAAATTCTCGGAGAAAGATTCTGTTTAGTCACAGCTGGACTAGAAACAAGCGTATGAAGTACTATGATTAGACCAAACTGTGTAACATGTTCCCACTCCTGTGGCCTTCCAGAAGACTGAGTGTGTGTTGGAAGAAGGGTCCTGAGCAGAAAAGCATTTAAAAAATAACAGTAGTGGATCCCTATGATTTCCCACAGCATAAACCTGGCTGGCATTGCTGTCTATCTGTCACTGAACTTAGAGGCATTTTCACCTTAGAACCTGGTCTGGTGTGTGATCCAGTTATTCCCCACTCATCCATCTCAGTGCGCTTCATCTGCGCTTCATCTTTTCTTGGGGCAGTTCTAGACCTCCTCCTCAAAAACCAGTTATCTCAGTTACATGAAGGACCTAGGATACACAGAGGTGGGATTAATGCATGTAAAGGAATAGCCAGGCACTGCCTGATGGTGAGTTTCTAACAAGAATGTTTGCAATTAATCATCTTCACGTCTCAGATGGGGCAAAGAGCCAGTGAGGGCCTGTCAGCACAGGCCTGCTACACAACTTCTGGTTAACAGTAGGTGCTGTTATGTGAGTAGCTTCAACCAGATCCCACCCCCTTCAACCAGATTCCACCCCTTGTGAGCGAGCATGCAGCTAAGTGTTCCTGGGCATGAAAGTCCAAAGGGTCATAACTGAGAGCCACTGTGCCCTTTGCCACTCACTCAGGTTGCCTTCCAGGACCCAGGGGAAGCCTGCAGTTGGGTCTCGGTAGGGTTGTACCAGAGTGCAGAGTCACATCCAGGAAAGGACAAAACCTTAGAGGAAGACACAAAGAATTCAGGCTGGTTCCTGGGTTGAACAGCTATAATCCAGGCAGAGATGGAAGCAGAGATGGAAACATCTGCCTTATGATCTGCCAGAGGGGCGGGAGTGGTGGACAGAGGAGATGCAGCCTGCTCAGAGCTGTTAGCTGGCCGAGTGAGGCTCAAGCAAATGGGAAGGGACCTTTCAGCCCTTTTCTGGAATCTTGGAAGGGGATTCCTCTTCCAGGCCACCAGCTGAGTGGATGTGGAGGTCAATAATGCATGTTAGTAACCAACAGAAGGTGGGGGTCAAAGATAACCTAGCTCATAGAGCTTCCACCCCTTGGCCCCATTACAACTGTAATGTTTCTTCCTCATTCCAGGTGGCACGCTCCTTTCTGGGCCATATTATCAGTTCAGTTCAGTCGCTCAGTTGTGTCCAACTCTTTGCGACCACATGGACCACAGCATGCCAGGCCTCCCTGTCCATCACCAACTCCCGGAGTTCACTCTAACTCATATCCATTGAGTCAGTGATGCCATCCAACCGTCTCATCTTCTGTCGTCCCCTTCTCCTCCTGTCCTCCATCTTTCCTAGCATCAGGGTCTTTTCCAATGAATCAGCTCTTCACATCAGGTGGCCAAAGTATTGGAGTTTCAGCTTCAACATCAGTCCTTCCAATGAACACTCAGAACTGATCTCATTTAGGATGGACTGGTTGGATCTCCTTGCTGTCTAAGGGACTCAAGAGTCTTCTCCAACACCACACTTCAAAAGCATCAATTCTTGTGTGCTCAGCTTTCTTTATACTCTCTCACATCCATACATGACCACTGGAAAAACCATAACCTTGACTAGATGGACCTTTGTTGGCAAAGTAATGTCTCTGCTTTTGAATGTGCTATCTAGGTTGGTCATAACTTTCCTTCCAAGGAGTTAAGTGTCTTTTAATTTCATGGCTGCAATCACCATCTGCAGTGACTTTGGAGACCAAAAAAATAAAGTCAGCCACTGTTTCCACTGTTTTCCCATCTATCTGCCATGAAGTGATGGGGCTGGATGCCATGATCTTAGTTTTCTGAATGCTGAGCTTTAAGCCAGCTTTTTCACTCTCCTCTTTCACTTTCATCAAGAGGCTCTTTAACTCTTCTTTACTTTCTGCCATAAGAGTGGTGTCATCTGCATATCTGAGATTATTGATATTTCTCCCAGCAATCTTGATTCCCTCTTGTGCTTCACCCAGCCCAGCATTTTTCATAATGTGCTCTGCATATAAGTTAAATAAGCAGGGTGACAGTATACAGCCTTGATGTACTTCTTTTCCTATTTGGAACCAGTCTGTTGTTCATCACCAAATTGCTGAGCAGAGTCATGTGACCTTAGATGTCTTTCTTTGTAGAGAGAACCATTTCTTATTTGTTAAGAAATGACAGAATTCCCCTCCCCAATATTAACAAATGGTAGTAACTTTTCTCTTTCTGCAACCATATTACCAGAAGTACCTCAGAGCACTACAGCACTAAGTTATAGATAGCCAGTCCTGCCAGATTCTGTCCAGGTCATTTATAAAATATCCCAAGTTAAGTCATGAGACCTAAACTCTTGTGTGGCCTTGTTATGATGAGACCTCAGATTTTCTTTAGCTCCTCAAGTTTGACCAATGTCTTGTCTTTCATTTCCTGTAACTTACCTTTTTCATTTTCATTAATATCCAGACTTTTCGCTTCATATTTTTGTTTAGTTGGCCTGTGATAGATTGCAATATTTTTCAAAATATTTACTGCTCCATTCTGGGGCAGAATTATACTCTTGCCCTTATTGATGTCAGAATTGGTCATATGACTTTCTTTGGCCAATGAAATGTAACTAGAAGTCACATGTGCTACTTCTGAGCAGAAGCTTTCAGAGGCATTGTGTGGCTTCCCAATGTCCACTCTCCTTTTCTCAGGGGCTTGCCAATATTCTGTACAAGGGCTGTCCCATCAGTCTGGCTCCTAGAGTGGAGACAAAGTGTGGCATTGCTGCAGCTGACCCAGCCTGAGCAAGAAATAAACTTTAGTTGTCATAAGCTACTGAAGTGCAGGGAATTGTTTTCCTGCTAAAAAACCTAATCTATCATGATTAATAATGGGCCCATCTATTTCCAGGTAGATTTTGGAAACATTTCATTTCTTTTTGAAGCAAAATCCTCAACACTCTATGTGCCTTGGCTGAGGGTTCAGTGATTCTAAGACTTGTATATGAAACTATGGTAGTTTCCCCCCTTGGTACTGTGGGCTATCATCCTAGTTCAGGTAGAATTTGCTGGGTCAATAATAACAAAAGCTATCATTTACTTGGGGAATGAATGCTGCACACTGAGATCTGGGATTTATACAGTTTTCACAAATGAGCTCTGAAAAATGTATAACATCATCACCATTTTCCAGGTGAGATGATTGTTATCCAAAGAGATCAAATAACTTACTCAGGGTCATGGAGGTGGTAAATGGCAAACCAGATCCAGACTCAAGTCTGCCTGGATCTTTTCACCATGCCACATTGGAGGAGGAAGAGGAAATGACTCTCCAAATGGCCAAGATCGGGGTGCTGATGCTTAGTCTTTCAGTTGTGTTCAGCTCTTCACAACCCATTGGACTGTAGTCTGCCAGGCTCCTCTGTCCAGGAAATTCTTCCGGCAAGAATACTGGAGTGGGTTGCCATTTCCTTCCCCCAGGGGATCTTTCCAACCTAGGGATTGAACCTGTGTCTCCTATGTCTCCTGCATGGCAGGCAGATTCTTTACCTGCTGAGCCACTGGGGAAGCCAAGATACAAAGATTAGGTATTTTCGGATGAATCAGCAATGTAATTCCTTATTTCAGGGAATCCAAGATTCTCAGTTTTCTTTCTGAGCATTGTCAGTTGAAACGGCACCTTTAGAAAGAGAAATTGATGAAAAGGAGAGAAATGGCTCTAAAGTACCCTGTTGGACTCTGTGGTTTAATTATAATAATACAGATTAGTTATGTGAGCACTGTCTCTGATGTGATAGTCTTGGGTCCCAGGGCAAGGGGAGGTCTCCCTAAAACAATCACAATTCTGAAGCAAAACACCACCACCAGGGATTGGGGATGGAGTATTTATTTTGTGTTCCTGGAAAGTATTTTATTAAAAAATGTTCAGAATTAAGTTTTAAAATGTTTAAATTTAGTGAAAGCAAACGTTTACTATATTTCATGTATAATTTTTTTTAACTTACTGAAAAATATCAAGTAAAAATGTTAATTCATGCAAATATAAATGACAAGTGTATGCTGCCATTCTAATGTAAATACCATCTGCTCCTGGCTTGGCTGTTTCCCTTCAGTACCCGCCCCCACTCCACCCTGCATTCCCCTTGGAGCTGCCACCTTTGGGGTCACTGGCTCAGCAGGACATCATCCTTCCACCATGTTTGGCTTTCTTGAGTTGGAGCTCTCGGGATCCCCATCTCTGCATTGTGTTTCAATGTGGCCAGTAATTTCTGTTGTAGAAGTATAATTTTTCTCCTGCTGACCAGGATGGATGAGCCCCCTTGGGATTTACCCTGCCCTGTCCCTAGTAGGGAGATCTGGCTCCTCCCACCAAGTCCAGTTAAGCCACTGGCAATTTGGATGGGAAGATGTGCACAGAAGAGTTTAAAAAGCTGCGTGGTCCTGGGGGGCTAGGAGGGCGTGTGGTGAGGGTATCAGTGATGGGGTGAGAGAGGTAGGGGGCAAGTGGTGTGGATTGGTGAGAGAGCCCAGTTAATTGATGACCAAAGTAACGTTATTGCACCAAGAAAAATGTCAGTGTTTCTGAACATAAAATAGCATCTTACATGAAACATCAGAAAACTGAAAGCCAGTATTGCAGTTACTGGACAGATTCCTCATGATTATTATTTTAAAATGGCCTATACAGTATTTTACACAGAGCATTGTTCTTAAGACCTAGTCCAGTCATGGCTCCCGTTTTCTCTGCTTTCAGTCCTGATCCAGACTCCAGCATATTCTGGGATGGGGAAGGAGACAGGCTAGGAGAGAGATGAAGGGGGAGGTGTTCCTAAAGATGTGGCTCCAGAGAGCCAATCCAGAAGTGAGAGCAGCTGAGTTGGCCGTTATAATATGCAGGTTTTTCTAAGTGTTATGTCTGGCAGCCGTCTTGCGCCAGCACAGAAGTAAAATCCTGTTGAAGAAGGGAGCAGGGAGCTTTTATGATGCCCAAGGATTTCCTCAAAACAGATGTTTTTGTTTCATGGCAGCCTATTCCTGAAGGAGACAGCAGAGAGATAGACTTGCTATCATTTAGCATGACACCGTTCCTATGGTGAAATTGGCCAGCCAGAACTGGTAATGTGTTGAGGTGGTCCCCCAGTTTGGTTAGCTTCCTGGAAATGGAAAGCAGGTTTCCCTTTAATTATTGTGTTTTCCAGGGCCCCAGGCTTCAGCCTTACCCAGCACAAAATAATTTGAGTCCAGGCTCCAAAGAGGACTCCAACAGAGAGTGTAAAGACTCCAGTGTCTGAAATTGATATGTTTCTTTTCCCATCACCTCTATTCCCACACATGCCTATGACATGAATTTGAAATGCCCTGTTCATATGAAGACTGCATGCTGTTTCAAGCCACCCCAACAAGGGGTGAAGCACATCTAAGCCATCCCTTTGAGTGCAAAAGACAGAGTGATGCTAAGCCATACTGCAATTAGCTTTGTGTGTTTTTTGTCACAACCACAGTCTGCCATACGTGGAACCAACATAAAATGCCATTCCAGCTGACTTTGACTCTGTGTGAGAATGTGAGTTTAGGCACTTATTTAAAACATAACCACAGGCCAGCATGCCTTTATTGAAGCACATGGATATCATTACTGCTTTTGTGTTTGGGTTGGAAGGAAATACAGCAGTTAACCACCTGAAATCTCAGTAGACGAAAGGAGAACACCATAAAGTTTCACAACTGTGAGACAAAAGATTGCAAAATATAAGTCCCATTAAAAAAGTTAGGAAATTATGTTATGTTACATACTTGAGTAGTTTTGTTTTTTTTTTTTAACAGAGAGATTAGTAGAGCTTGGTTATTACCTGTGATTAAAAGATTTCATTCCAGAAATGGAATAAGAACTGGGAAAAAAAGTCCATTGTTTCGTCTTTGATCCCAATCCCATTGTATTCAGACAATGCAAACAGAATTTCTCATAAGCTTTCAGTATGCAAAAACAATGAATTCACGTTACTATGGTGAATTTGTGTTGCTAGTCTTTTGCCTCCAGGGATGATGACCACCATTAAAATCTCTGTCCAACAGTTTCCTTTTTGATGAGGTGCTCCACCAGACTTATTTTTATGGAGCAAATCCCAGTTCAAGTCCTGAAAGATGAAAACATCCTAACCTTTAGTTCTAAATTTAGTTTTTCTGGGAAGCGAGTTGAGATCCAGAAGTCTTGAATGAAACTGAATGCTTTGGGAGGGACAGCTTGGGTTGGCTTAAATTAAAACTTGTCTCCTGAGGGCTGTAGACACCACAAATAAAGCTTTCTCTACTGTGTTCTGCTACTGTATTCAATGCACTGAGTAACTCTTAATGTTCCTAGGGTTTCCTAAATGGCCTGGAAATAAAGCTAACAGAAGACAGCAATACATTTCACTTAACTAACTTTAGCAAAGTTATTTCTTTTCAAATAGCTCATGAAAGACCTCAGTCAGAATTTTGGTGGCAGTAGAAATACTTGAATCTATCAACTGCCTTGTAAGTCTCCAGACTTTCAGTACACTAAGAATGAAACACCTCCCTAGATGCTATAACCTTTATAGGTCTTTATTTCTTATATTAAAAAAGAAAACCCAAACAAAAAACCATAAAGTCACCACTCTCACAGCAACTGGAGGAAAACTCAGTAGAAAGTCAACATTTTGTCAATGAGAAATTCCTGATGTGTCATATATTTTGCTTAATAAAGACTGAGTTGTCTGTACACTAAGCCAATTTAAGAATGTGATCTGTAACTCACAGTCTTAATTACATGGAGAAAAAGTGAATGGGTTCATTAATGCTGTGAAAAGGAACAATGACCTACCTGCCAAGTGGCAAGGTGGAAATAATTAATCTGGTCAATTAAAAAGAAACAGATAATTTAAAATGCAAAGGCTTCCAGATGATGCACTGCATTCTGCTATCTGGAACTGCAAATACTTACTGCATATTCTGATCTTCTCAATAAATGTTCTTCATCTTTTCTTTTCGTTGTTTCTTTTTGCTATGTCTCAGATCTAATAGAAAAAAAGATCTTTCTGAGCTATTAATCACCACCTGTTTCTTTATGCCTCATGTTCTAAACTAGTTATTTATTCTAGCATGTAGTCTAGAATTCCTTTTCTTTCTTTGTTGGAAGTCTGTTATATTTTACTTTCCCTTCAATTTTTTTTTTGCCGGCCCCCCGCCCCGGAGTTTTAATAATATTTTTCAAAGTTCTGGAGTCTGGGCCACGCTCTGGGTTATCTAATTCCATTTACGATTCTATAATGTTGAAGCTTGCCACGGTCTGGCTGTCAGCAACAGGTTCTAAATATTGAATACATAGCGTAGTGTATTTGCTCCATGGGACCGGAAATTAGTCAAACAGTTGCTTTTCTACAAATGTTCATAATTCCTCTTGACATTTACATGCAAGTAGTAGTTCTTCGTCATACAGTGATCTCAAAACAACGCAGGTTGCGGCAGGGATGCAGGATGCTGAGGCCACTCAGCACCGTCGCAGAAAACCTGAGCTTTGTCATCGGCGCGCCCTGCCTATCTGTGCGCTGCTGAGACGCGGAAAAAGGATCCTGTTCGTAGCTTAATCCTTTCCAGCTGGGCCAGACTTAGTCCCAGGACAAATATTACTATCATGTTCATTTTAACTATGGCAAAGCTTTATAAAAGCAGCATCTCGAGTTGTGTGTGTGTGTGTGTGTGTTTTAATCTGCTCCAGGGAAGGCTGTTTTTATGGGGGTGTCTGGCTGTAAATTTCTGGTTGCTAAGGAGAAGGGAAAAAAAAATCTCATCTGAAAAAACAAATGCTGCCATGGTGAAGTGCGACTTGAAAGTCTCTATTGCCTAGGTGTTAGACTTGGCAAATTAGAAATAGCTGGGGAGGCCAAAGACGCTTTTTCTTGATGTGCTCCAACAAAGTAGTACATATTGTCAGCTCCGCGGGAGGTGCGCGGCGGCCATATGTGCGTCGCCCAGCGAAATGGAATAAACAGCTGCTGCCAGGATTCCAGTTCCTGGCGAAGAGGCAAACCCACGTCCTCCTGTTTGCAAAATAAAAATCACCAGAGGGATTCCCCTTCCTGCAGTTCCAGCCAGTAGTTTTATAAAAGCATAAAACATCGCTGTATTGTGGTTTATAATAATCCCTTACATTTGTAGAGCATTTTACAGTTTACAAAGCGCTTTACATACATTATCTCATTTGAGCCTCATAACGGCCTTGGAGAGAACAAAGCACAGATTCTGTGATTCGCTGTTCACAGTTGAAGAAAGGAGAGTTCAAAGAATGCTGGTGAGTCGGTGCCTGGCGGGGAACTGACTGCGCAGACTTCCTGGGGCTATGCAGGGGGACCCAGTGAAGGGATGCGTTTTTTGTGTAGTCCAAGTGCCAGTTGTACTGTTTCCCTTTGTGCAAACATCAGCTCCTGCCAGAGGTCTTCTCCTGAACGTTTCGAAGCAGGAGGGGAGCCATGTAGGTTGGAAGGGAGCAAGGGGAGAGGAAAAAAGGTCCTCTGTGTTTGCACTGGATTTGGACTCTGGTTTGCCCTTGAAGGCAGCCAGAGCTGCTGTTTCATTTTCAGCATGTACTACAGAGATCAGCAAGAGTCACTCTGAGCTTCAGAACTGCAGGGAAGAAAGAACCTGGATACCGTTCAATTAATCTCAGACCCTGCCGCCTCTGTGCAACCCTTTGCAGGACAACAGGCCTTTCCCAGGAATGGCCCTGCCTGTGCCTATTGCAAAAGCGGATTTACAGACAGGATCTACTACATTTGGACACTTCATGGACATGTGCCTAGTTTCTTGGTCAGGTCTCACTGGGCCTGGGATTTTGTGCTCTTTGGTTCTAGCTGTAGAATATGCCAATAGAATTAAGTGGTTAAAACACAGGTGCTGGGACCAAAATGCCAGGGCTGTATGCTTCCCAACAATGTGAACTTGAGCAGATTCACTTAAGCTTTCTCTGGTGTCAGAGGTATGCCTTACTGAACAGATGAGGGTGTTCTGTTAATAAAACCTGCGTCATGGATTATTGTAAGAATTAAATGATAATTATTTGTAAAGTGCTTAGGGCAGTGCGTGGTGCAAAGTGAGGGCTCTATCAGGCTTTGTCAAATCCAGTGAGGCTGTACATTGGGCAGCAGAAGGCCAACCCCAGCAAGCCCTTTCTTGTTCCCTGATGGTGTCCCAGTTTTGGAGAGAGGGGACATCCCTCCTTCCTTCTCAGCTTTGACCCAGATGTACCTTCTCAGGATCCCCGATGGAGATGCACAAACCAGGAGACACTTTGCTTCACACAGTTTGGCCCCTGACCTTTTCAGTCTGTAAAGCAATTGCAGTCTATGGGAGCATGATACAGTTTGTTTGACTGTATTTGCATTGTTGGCGTCAAAGCAAAAATTGCCTTGGATAAAGTTAAACATTCGAGGAAGACTATTCCAGGATATTGTGATGCCACACCAGAACTCAGTCTGAAATTAGCTCCACTGAAACAAAAAACGTTGAGGGTGAAAGGAAGATCCTGGGCCGTGATCATATCTTTACAATGAGAGGTAGTCTTGTGTCTTGAGGTGAGGTGCCCGCAGACGTTGGGCTCTTACTCTCCCATCGGAACTGAAAGATGGTGGTGCCGTGTGCTTTAATGATTATATTTTAAGCTCCCAGGTCCTTGAGAAGTATATTCTTGGGTTATCAAACTGTCAGGGGACTTTTAAAAAAAGATTTACATATACCTTGAAGGGGTAGAAAAAGAACTTATAAGTTTTATAAAGAAAATGCACTAGGAAAAGGGAAGTCAGGGACCAGAATCAGGAAGAAACCTAACCAGAGTTTAATCAAGCCGAGGGAAATGTTAAGGCTGTCTTGGTCATCTGTGTTTTAGAAACTGGATGACAATTTGATGCAAAATGTTGCTTCCACAGACTTCCTTTGGATGGTTAACAAAAACAGTGTGGTTTCTCTATTAGACCATGATAATGGCCCAGAACCTTTGGTAGTGCTAGTGGTAAAGAATCTTCCTGCCAATGCAAGAGACATGGGTTCGATCCCTGGATGGGGAAGATCCCCTGGAGTCAGCAGTGGCACCTCACTCTGAGATTCTTGCCTGAAAAATCCCATGGACAGAGGAACCTGATGGGCTACAGTTCATGGGGTCACAAAGAGTCGGACATGACTGAGTGACTGAGCACATCTTTGGGTTCCTGGAGTGTCCAACCTTAGCCCTTTCCTCTTTCAGAGGGCAGCTAACTCTCTCTGACTAAGAAGGAGAAGGCCTCATTTTCCTTTCTGTGTTGAGCCCTCTGAGACCTGGTCCAATTGGTAAGGTAAAAATCTCTCCCTTGAACCAGAGATCGACAGTTTGTCCTTGAGTTCATCAAGGCTCCATGGTTTTGGAAAGAACAACTTAACAGAGGAAAAGTCAGGGCTAGCTAATTTGGAAGTTGCCATGAACCTCAAAGGGGGTGCACTTTAAAGTGGTAGGTCGGCCCCCTCAAAGGAACAAGACCCTGTATGGATTACTACTCCCAACCTGAGCCCTGTTAGCTCATCAGCCCTTAAGTGCCCAACCATTTCCTTTGGGAAATCTCTACTTCCATCCACTCCTTGTCATTCAGTCTGCAAAAACCATCTGGAACTTCAGCAAAATGGTTAGTGATGCCTCTTGGTCTTTAAACCCCACAAAGCAGCCAGGGAGGGGGGCTTCTTGTTGCATGGAGATGGGTAGTAGACCTGGAGTCTGCTGGTCAGATTCATTTTTCATGTTCTCAATCAAGGTAAGCTGCAAGCATGCTCATTCCTTTACCCATATGTTGTGTCTGACAGTCCCACCCAATGGCCACATTCATTTTCAGGGATGACACAGTCTAAATTGATCTTGAGAAGTATTTCTCAAATTTGCAAGGTCCCTTTCTCTCCTCACCCACTTTTCCCTCTCTCTTCCTCTTCCCCTGAGACAGTGAGCCCCATTTTTGTGCAGAACAGTGTTTGTTTGTTTTTCTGCTCTACCCTGGGGTGAGCTCAGGGTGGAAAGGAGAAGTTGACTGGAATATTAAAGGAGCTGCATTGCCCAAGGGCCCTTCCCAGCCTCCTGGGGACCTTTGGCGAATGATTAAGGCGTGGGAAAGGCTTCCCTGATGGCTCAGACTGTAAAGCATCCGCCTGCAATGCGGGAGACCTGGGTTCAATCCCTGGATTGGGAAGATCCGCTGGAGGAGGGCATGGCAACCCACTCCAGTATTCTTGCCTAGAGAATCCCCATGGACAGAGGAGCCTGGCGGGCTACAGTCCATGGGGTCTCAAAGAGTCGGATGCAACTGAGTGACTAAGCACAGCAAAGGGTGGGAAAGTTGCTGGTTCTTGCCTTAGCCCATGGGATTTGGCTGTAGAAATAAACAGTTATAGTTAAATTGTTATATTTTAGCCTCTCAAAAAGGAACCACTTTCAGCCTTAAAGCAGACCATGATCAGTAGAAGACAAGGTTAAAGGTCCACAGAGTTTTAAGCAAGACACAGGAGAACACTGGGTCCTCTGTTGTTCGTCACGCACGGGCCTGATTCAAGTCAAGGTGGAGCCCCCAGCAGCAGGAGTGCACACTAACCTTTGTCCCAGGCAGTGCTTTAAAAGGACCCACCTGCTTTTCCTGTTGGTCCTAAGAGGGTAGAGCATCCTTAGTGTAGCCACAGTACAAAGAGAATCCGGGGCAGAAACAAAAAGCATTCTGGATGGTATGTAAACAGACATGGGCTCTGATCTGGAGTTTAGAAGGCGAGAAATGACTCATCTTCACAGAAAAGGCCCACAGGCTGCCGTCTGGAGCTCTAGGAAGAGAGCCTTTTGAACTCACCATAAACTACAGCTGAGTGTGTTCAAAAGGCTAACTAAACACAGAACGACCAGGTAAGAAATACACGCCATAATATGAACGGCCTCAAAAATGCCCAGCCCAAAGCAGCTACCTCATTTCCGAAGCCCAGTGCAACATGAAGATGTGAAGTCCCTTGTTTATAAATTATTAAGAATTTCAAAACAGTGACAGCAGAGGATTAAAGCAAGCCCAGGGACTCTTCTCTGCGTACAGCCTTATGTGACTGTACCGCCGTCCATAGCACTGGCCCTGCGTCTCCAGCAGAATTAATCCAAATGTGTAGGATGGGCCATCAATACTCGTTGCTGCCTAAATCTTACCTAGCAGTCAGAGAAAGGACTTTGTCCTCTTGACAGAGCAGTGATATCAGAGGGGTAAGAGCATGGGCGGTGGGCCTCCCCAGAATCCGTTCTGAACAAAGGTGTCTTTACTCTGTAGTGGAGACTGACTCCCTGTTCCTCTTCCTTCATTTCCTTCAGAGATCTTTCCTTTTTTGGGGGGGTAGGTGTTCCCATTTTTCATGATCTGCTGGTATCTATGCCTGGTCTGGAGTTCCCCTGGTTCTGTGAAAAGGCTTCCTTTACACATGATTTCTTTCCCACCTTTCTCCTTCTTAGCAAACACACAGCTCTTTAAAAGACTCTGACTTTTTTTTTTTTTTTGCAAGTTCTGTGGCTTTTATTAAATATACACTGTAATACCAAACTGTGATTACATGATGTCTGGCTTTCCCTGAACTCAAATTTAATATCCTGAAAAATGGGAAGCTTTATTGCAAGGCTGAAGTATACCAGGAGTGGGGGACTTGAGGGCGAGCGCATGTGGGTCTGTTGATTGCTTTTATTCCCCCTTCTAAGATCTCTACCTGGTCATGGTTTGGTACCTGTTAACCTCCAATTTACCTTTTAGATTGACTTTTTTATCCTCTTGAATTATGTTCATTACACAGTGGTTCTAGACACTATTTTAGAAGACAAATAATTTATATTTCTATAGCCTTAATACTGTTTTCAGCCTTAATACTCTGTTTCCACATTCTGTTATTGTCCTGGATTATATTTTTGCTTGGTGCATTCATAATGGAGTTATAGGTTTTTGTCCTGGTATAGTTGAATTTTAATCCCTTCTATACTCATAAAGGTGAAACACATTTATAAACTTACAGGAGATGAATGAACCATAAACAAGAAGTCTTAGAACTGCCTGCAAATGGAAGCAATAATCATTTAGAGACTGACAGTCTAATAAAATGGAGCTGAAGTGATCTTCGTGGTTACTGGTCCTGTGCCTTTATTTTGCAGAAAAGGAAACTGAGGCCCTGACATTGAATAACCTGCCACACAGCTCCTAGGGGACAATCAGGATTAAACAGGCTGTCAGTGCCTGTTTAAAAATACAAGCTGAGCGGTACTGTTTCCACACTAGTGTCTTTTGGTGGGACCTCAGATCTTCGAGTGTCTATCCTTCATTTGTGATGTGAGGGCGCTGGAACAGATTTGAATCCAACTTGGAACGGACACAACCTGGCCCCTGCCTAGTCAGCCCAGAACACACAGAATGAAAAGTATGGTAGCAATTAGAACATTCCGTGTTGAACACTGGCTCACCAGATCCTTGGGAAAACTGAAGGCTGGATCTCAAGCTGGATTTGTGACAGCACATTCACTGCCAGACTGATCCGTAGGCTAGTGGGCTTCTTTTAAAATTACTAACTCAGAGAAAAGTGAGAGGGTGTTAAGCACTGCAACTGGATGGGCAGTCCGTCCTCTTTCAAGTGGAGTAAACCATCCCTTTAACTTTTCAGAATGCTTCTCAAGTAGAATAAGGCGCCCTCTACTGGTAAGATCTATCGTCCATGAAAAAATCAGAACTTGTTAGGTTTGTGAGAAATGGGAGGGGGAAAAAAATCATAGGATCAGAACAGATTAGAATTGCAAAGAAACATGAAGAAATGGCTACTTTAAGAATCTCAGCTTTTCAGACAAGGAAACATGGATCTAGAAAGTTTAAAACTTTTCTCATAAAATTGTTAGCAACATTCTTCTGAGGAAATGTTCATATAAGTGGCAAAAATCTCTTTGTTAAAATGTGAAGTTAGCTTTCTGAAAATAAAAGCCTCTTGACAAGTACTCACCAAGTCAAAAATGAATGTTGTGTGTTCAGTCGTGTCTGACTTTTTGCGACTCTTTGTACTGTGGCCCTCCAGGCCCCTCTGTCCATGGGATTTTTTCAGGCGAGAATACTGGAGTGGGTAGCCGTTTCCTCCTCCAAGGGAATCTCCCCGACCTAGGGATCAATCCTGTGTCTCCTACATTGCAGGTGGATTCTTTCCTGCTGAGCCATCAGGGAAGCCCCTCAAAAATGGATACAAACCCCGTTTTTGCTTAGGGAAGAGTACGGTTCTCTCACCTTCCCATGAAATTCTGTACTCCATTTGCTAAACCAAGGTTTTCTAAACTGTAGTCATTCAAGTCACTGACCTGCTTTTTGCCATAGCCAAGTACTCTGTCTTAATATTTAATATTTTTCTTTCAATCACATCATTTTTTAATTTCAGCCTCTTCCTGTGCAATAGAATCCATGAAATTTCAAGTTTACTGTGTTGTGTGTGTGTGAAACAATGTTCTCTTTAAAAGATTTTTTTGATGTAAACCATTTTTTATAAACAATTATTTGTTATTAATTTTCGTTTGGCTGTGTGGGTCTCTGTGCTGTGCGGGCTGCTCTCCAGTTGCTGTGACCGGGGCTGCTGTCTAGCTGTGTGCAGGCTTCTCAGCGCAGTGCTCCTGGTTGCAGAGCCACGGGCTCAAGGGCGGCAGGCGTCAGTAATTGCGGCCCGCGGGCTCACTAGCTGCAGCTCTGCTCCGCAGCTCTAGAACACAGGCTCGATAGTTGCGGCACATGGGATTAATTGCTCCAAGGCATGTGGGATCTTCCCGGATCAGGGATCGAACTCAGGTCTCCGGCATTGGCAGGCAGGTTCTTTACCGCTGAGCCACCAGGGAAGCCCAACAATGTTCTTTTTGTGTGCCAATTAAATTCATCTCATTTAATTATCTCATATTTAAAGTGCTTTACAAAACACTGAGGCAGATATGTTTCATTTAAATGGTGTAACTATAGGGGCCATAATTTCATTTTTCCATTAATGGCAAGTTGTGTATTGCTTTTCTTCACCTGGTCTCTCCCTCCCGCCCTACCCCCTGTCTTGAAGTCTCCCTTCATCCCCTTTCCATTCTTTCAGTCTTTTGGTTCAGCATTCACATTTCCTCTTCCCCAGTGAGGTGAGGAAAACTTTCCCTCTCTATGGCCCACTGGGGACTGTGCCTCATTTGATATCGAACTCCAGGAAAGCATATTGAAACAAACTGGGATTTGACAGAATGAATAAAAAGACCTTTGTATTCTTGTCTTTTTCTAGGAACTGAGGCTTGAGCAATATTGAAAAGTGATGTTATTTCTATTTCATCCTTATAGTCAACCTCCTCTGAGGAAATGGCACATAAACACAGAAAGTCCAATGTATAAAAACACATTTAATAAATGATTCCTTGAAGAATATACTGGAGAGTCTGTTTTTGTTCAGGCACTGTGAAAGCTGTAACACCTATAGGGGAGAATGGAGATGAGAAAAAGTTTGATCTTCATGAAATCTTTTCCTTTATTAAACATTCCTGTGGAATTAATCCAAGCTTTGTTTCTTCCAGAATAAAGGGCTTCATTATGCATTTATTGCTGGATGAATATACTCAGTTGCCAGTTAGTTATAACTTACTTGGTGCCAGGATGAACCCCCATTATTTACAGTGGATTATCTATATTGAAGCTGATCTGAAAAAGATCAGTTTTGAAATCTCTTGTCATTATCATCTATTTTCTTTGTTTAACCTATTGTATCATCTCTGTTGACCCTTAATGAAAAGTGAATAAATAACCTTTTGACAGAAATATTTATATTTCTAAGCTCAGAGTTGTTCCCAATTCAAGCTGTTTTATAATAAGAACTGTGGAGAAAACTCTTCTCCCAAAGGAAAGCGTGTCAGTGACTGAATTTTCCGTTTGGTAATACTTACATAGTACTTTCAGAATCATATGGAAAATTTTTACAAAATAGCCTATGATAAGCCCAAACATAAATTGAAACTAAAGTTACAGCAATACGATTCTATATACTTTTTTTCCAAGGGGAAATTTAAGCATCTTCAATCCAAACAACAATTGATTTTAAAAACACTAGTGCAGTACTCCAGGACCCCTGCAAGGAGTGGGTGCTCTGCATGTACCATGGCTCCCTGAAGAGATTCTTTCTGATGGCAAACAGATGGAGACCCCATAGAGAGGCAGATTTCCGCTGTAGCCATCACAGGGATATACTGTGCCTTTGAAATGACATCAGCCAGGAAATCAGGGACTGGAGTTTCAGATTTCATAGAAGGATTTTACTTTGCTTTTTGTAGGCCCAAAGATGGCAGAAGGAGGCAATAAATTCTGTCTTAGAACCTCTCCCAGTAGATGTTTAAAGAGATTGTATTAGTAAATCAACTGTCCCAATCCCCCTATGTGATATAGACCATCCGGTTTGGATTTGAATTTCTTTTGTCTTTCTTATAAAGAACTGATATAAGCCAACAATTCAGAATAAGCTGGACAGATAGGTGGAATACAGTGCTGGAGGATTATCAAGAACCAAAGTAATTATTTTTTATGAATTTTTTCCTGTAACTAGATTTATAACTGGAAAGGGCCAAAGCTGAAATCGTGCAGTATGTACATTAGCATTTCTCACTGGAGAAAAGATTAGGTTGCCTCACTTTAATGCGTAGGTTTACTGTTCATGAATAAATACTACTGTTGTTTTCATTTTCATCTTTACTCTTCTATTATAACTGTGCTTTTGCTGAAACACTCTTACATAAACGTGGAGGAAATTCTGAAATTGAGGAATATATTTTCCACATGAGTCACTATACACATTGATGTTTATCTTGTGGTTCTGCCAAGAAACAGTGAGCAAGGCTTAGACTTACAGCAGTTCATTTGGGTAGGGCAAAACAATTCTCATGTACTTCTACATAAGTGAACACTCACCCAAGAATATAAAGGCACACCAAATCTTATGAGTAGCTACTGCAATTTCAAATGACTGGATGAGCAGTTAATACTAACGGAGTCAAGGTTGCAGGCGATGTCTTTACAAAGGCCAGCTGAATCACTGGTGCCTAAGGAATGGTGCTGGATCTCAAGGATGACTGGATGACTAATGTGTTGGGAATATGGATAAAAATTCATCACCTCCTGGACGACGCTCAAAATGTATGACCTAAATATGGTGAATGTGGTCTGGATGCTTTTAGACACAAGTAAGAGAGAAATCTGGCTCAAATAAATTTAATCAGTTATATTTTCCATTGTGTAGGAGAACCAGAAGTAAGTCAGGCTCTAGAACAACCATTTCAGTGGCTCAAAGACATCATCAAAGACTCGAGTTCTTTCTTTCTCTTTGATATCTTCAAAGTCACCTTCACCCTTTAGATTGGTATCTGTGATGGTCATACAATGGTGGCAGCAGATTCAGATCTACAACACACAGAGGAAAAAAATCCTTCTTACAGCCTTTTTTTTTTTTTTAAAGAGACGAAGAAAACTTTCTCAGCAGCCCTTCCCATGCCTTGGAAAATATTGGTTCACACGGATTTTTCTAAATCAATCACGAAAAGGGGGATTTCAACAGAGTGGGCTTAGAAGAGTGGTTCTCAACTGCATTTTGAAAGTTGAGAGAAATACATATACCTGGGTTCTATCCTCAGAGATCCTGGGATGCAGTGTAGGGTACTGAGAGTTTTAAAAGCTCTGTGGGTGATTCTAATTTGTAGCTAAACATTTGAGAATCATACATTTAGACCAAACTTGCAAAAGTGGGGGCAGAATAGGAGTAGCGAATGGATACTGAATTATAAACCACTATGGAGAAGGCAATGGCAACCCACTCCAGTACTCTGTGGAGAATCCCATGGATGGAGGAGCCTGGTAGGCTGCAGTCCATGGGGTTGCTAGGAGTCGGACATGACTGACTGACCTCTCTTTCACTTTTCACTTTCATGCATTGGAGAAGGAAATGGCAACCCACTCCAGTGTTCTTGCCTGGAGAATCCCAGGGACGGCGGAGCCTGGTGGGCTGCCGTCTGTGGGGTC
>SJYQ01002394.1:574638-596133 GCA_006410935.1 Redunca redunca | reverse complement strand
TTTTATCCTTAATAATAAAAACAGTTATTGATAAGGTCCGAAATAACATGAAATAAATGAAAGATAATTAATAGTTATATTTATTATTGAAAGATAGCTAGCAATAGATGGGAAAGACTAGAGATCTCTTCAAGAAAATTAGAGCTAGCAAGGGAACATTTCATGCAAAGATGGGCACAATAAAGAACGAAAGTAGCATGAACCTGACAAAAGCAGAAAATGAAGACGAGGCAAGAAAACACAGAAGAACTATATAAAAACGTTTTTAATGACCCAGATAACC
The DNA here is from genome assembly GCA_006410935.1 of Redunca redunca. Classification (NCBI taxonomy): domain Eukaryota; kingdom Metazoa; phylum Chordata; class Mammalia; order Artiodactyla; family Bovidae; genus Redunca; species Redunca redunca. The sequence continues at coordinate 595,850 of SJYQ01002394.1, read as the reverse complement.
ACAATTGTGTGATCACTCACCTAGAGCCAGATATCCTGATGTGAAAAGTCAAGTGGGCCTTAGGAAGCATTACTACAAACAAAGCTGGTGGAGCTGATGAAATTCCAGCTTCGCTATTTCAGATCCTAAAAGATGATGCTGTGAAAGTGCTGCACTCAATATGCTGACAAATCTGGAAAACTCAGCCACAGGGCCGGAAAAGGTCGGTTTTTTATTCTAATCCCAAAGAAAGGCAGTGCCAAAAATAGTTCAAACTACTGCACAATTGCAATCATTTCACAAGCTAGCACAGTAACGCTCAAAATTCTCCAAGCTAGGTTTCAACAGTACATGAACCAATAACTACCAGATGTTCAAACTGGATTTAGCAAAGAAAGAGGAACCAGAGATCAAATTGCCAGCATCCATTGGATCATAAAAAGCAAGAGAATTTCAGAAAAACATCTGCTTCATTGATTACACTAAAGCCTTTGACTGTATGGATCACAATAAAATGTGGAAAATTCTTCAAGAGGTGTGAATACCACACTGCCTCACCTGCCTCCTGAGAAATCTGTGGGCAGGTCAAGAATAGAACAATGGACTGGTTCCAAATTGGGAAAGGAGAATGTCAAGGCTGTATATTGTCACTCTGCTTATTTAATCTATGTGCAGAGTATATCATGTGAAATACGGGCTGGATGAAGCACAAGCTAGAATCAAGATGTCAGTAACCTCAGGTATGCAAATAACACCACGCTAATGGCAGAAAGTGAAGGGGAACTAAAGAGCCTCTTGATGAAGGTGAAAGAGAAGAGTGAGAAATCTGGCATAAAACTCAACATTCAAAAAGAAAGATCATGGCATCCGGTGCCATCACTTCATGGCAAAGAGAGGGGGAAACAATGGAAACAGTGACAGACTTTATTTTCTTGGACTCCAAAATCCCTGTGGACAATGACTGCAGCCATGAAATTAAAAGAGGCTTGCTCCTTGGAAGAAAAGCTATGACAAACCTAGACAGTGTAGTAAAAGCAGAAACATTACTTTTCCAACAAAAGTCCGTATAGTCCAAGCTATAGTTTTTCCAGTAGTCATGTGGATGTGAGAGTTGGACTGTAAAGAGGGGTGAGTGCCAAAGAATTGATGCTTTTGAACTGTGGTGTTGGAGAGGACTCTTGAGAGTCCCTTGGACTGCAAGGAGATCCAACCAGTCAATCCTAAAGGAAATCAGTCCTTAATATTCATTGAAAGGACTGATGCTGAAGCTCCAATACTTTGACCACCTGAGGTGAAGAGCTGACTCATTAGAAAAGATCCTGATGCTGAGAAAGATTGAAGGTAAGAAAGAGGTGACAGGGGTGTAGAGGATGAGGTGGTTGGATGGCTTCACTGATTCAATGAGCATGAGTTTTGGCAAGCTCTGGGAGATACTGAAGGACAGGGAGGCCTTGCATGCTACAGTCCATGGGGTTGAAGATTCAGACACAACTGAGCGAGTGAACAACGCCACTTCATAATTACACCACTCTCTTTCATGGCCAGCATGGTGGCAGCATATTGAACTGGAGAATGCATTTATGGAAAATGTATTTACATGTCATCCTTTCATTAATTATAAGGCAATAACTTATACTCAGTTGAACAACCCTCATGGGAAGGTGTCTCCTGTGGCATGCCAAAGACCCTCACAGTTCTATTCGGGATAGAGAACTACTCACAAGAAATGATGAGGAAACTCTTTCCTGCTTGGACCAAGGAGTCACTGAAGTCTTCTCCTAAGAAAGGGCATCCATAGGCCCCTCTGGGAAACCACTGTGAGTTTAGTTGGCGTGAGTCCACAGCAATGGCTGAGACAGGAAGTCCTTGCAGATCAAACCTACATAGGTAAACATGCCTTAACATGAAGTTACTACTAAAAAGAGCCACCTGCTTAGAGAACTGGGTCAGCAAAGACATTACATCTGTCATGAGCTTGTGGCCCTCAGACTTGGACTCAGTCTTCAGTAGCTGTAGCGGCATCACACCTTCCCTATGAAATAAGGGGACAATTTGGTAAATCAACCAATGCCATTTAATGTGAATCAGCACACTGAATTCTTGAAATAATTTAGATGAAGGTATCTCAAGAGGGAGATATCAGTATTTCTGCAAATATTGAAAAATTTTTATTTGAGCAACTAATTGGAAAAATTTATATCTTCATTGTCAGGCTAAGATCTGAAGCATGTCACAGCAGAATCACAGGTTGAACTATACAGTGTATCTAGTGGTAAATGAAACAGCTTTTTCTGTGGGTGAATCACTTAGCCAAAGAGTTGCTAGCCCAATCTCACTAACTCCAGTCTTTTTCTTGACTTTTTCCTGTCTTCAGTTTTTAGACCTGCATGACACACATGTGTAATTTGTTATACTGATTCACAATGGAAGTGTTTGGCATCTGAAATCAATCAAGAAATCAGCAACAAACTCTCTTAAAAGAATACTTTAAAGTTCAGTCTATCTGGCTAAACTGGAGCTTAAAAAAATCAGTTTCTATCAATACGTGGTTGTTTCTAAATGTCTCTGCATGTTCTTGCAGTGTCAGAACAATCGAAGAGAAATCACGTCTGGGTAAACATGATATTCTCTGCTCCGGGTGCTTTCTGGGAAACTGAGAGGTAATCTGTGAGAGCATGAATGTCTTCTGAGTGGTACTCTTACTCTTTATGTGATAAAACATAGTCTTCGGAATTAGAAGGAACTGAATTTCAATCTCATCTTTCCTACTTAGCAGACCTTCAGAAAGTTATTAGCACTGTTTATAATAGCCAGAACATGGAAACAACCTAGATGCCCATCAGCAGATGAATGGATAAGAAAGCTGTGGTACATATACACAATGGAGTATTACTCAGCNTCTTCCGCCCCCCGCCGAGCCTCCGTCTCCATCAGCCGCCGCGGTCCGAGGACCTCGGGGCAGGCGGCCACTGCGGACGCTGGGGAGCCCCCTGGAGGGCTGGGGTCTCCCCTCACCGAGGGGCCGGAGCCGGGCAGGAACCGGGCGGGAGAGCCAGCCCAGCCCAACTGCCGTGCTGGGATGGACCTCCGGTTCCGTGGGAGTGGCTCTTGTTAGTGGGCAGTGGGGCCTGGGGACGAGGCAAGGCCGTTCTGACAAGGGGCTGACAAAAATAAATAAATAAATAAAACTACAATGATAATTAAAAAAAAAAAGAAAGTTATTAGCTTCTCTCAGCCTTAGTTTTCTGATCTGTAAAATAAAATGATTATATTTTTTCTCATAAGATTAGTGGGAACATTTAATAATAGAATGTGTCTGAGGTAGGCAGAAAAATTGCCCTCCCAAGATGTGCATGTTCTATTTCTTGGGAACTGTGAATATGTTAGATTACATAGCAAAGGTGAATTAAGGTGGCAGATGGAATTGCTGTTCCTAATCTGCTGGCCTTAGAATGGAGAGATTACCTTGAATTATCTGGGTAAACCCAGTGTCATCACATGCACGTGTATGCAGCTGCACAGTCATGTCTGACTCTGTGATCCGTGAGGTGTAGCTCCCAGGGCTCCTCTGTCTGTGTGATTGTCCTGGCAAGAAATACTGGAGGAGGTTGCCATTTCCTCCTGTAGGGGATCTTTCCGACCCAGGGAAAGAACCCACATCTCCTGCACTGTGGGCAGATTTTTCACCACTCAACCACTGGGGAATCCCCAGGGTAATCACAGGGCCCTTGAATATGGAAGGAGCAAGTCTCATGGAAAAGACTTGACAGGCCCTTGTTGGCTTTGAAGGTGAAAGCTAACCAAGGAACGCAGGCAGCCTCTACAATCTGTCCAAGGGGCCAGGGTTGGGGGGTGAGGCACAGAATCCTCATAGAACCACCAGAAAGAACTCAGGAGACCCAATACCTTGATTTTTTAAAATTTATTTATTTTAATTGGAGGCTAATTACTTTACAATATTGTAGTGGTTTTGCCATACATTGACATCAATCATCCATGGGTGTACATGTGTTCCCCATCCTGAAGCCCACTCCCAGCTTGCCCCCCATCCCATCCCTCAGGATCATCCCAGTGCCCCAGCCCTTAGCACCCTGTCTCATGCATTGAACCTGGACTGGCGATCTGTTTCACATATGATAATATACATGTTTCAGTGCTATCCTCTCAAATCATTCCTTGATTTTAATACAGTGAGGCACATTTTAGATTTCCGACCTCCAGAGCTACAAGATAATAAATTTGTGTTTTAAGTTGCCGTGTGTAATAATTCATTACAGCGACCATTGGAAACTATTACCATATGTAAAGAGCCTAACAGAGTGCTTGGCAAACAATTGATATAAAAATATATTTTATTTCTACTTTCCACATCATTCCCTTCTATGTTTCTGGTTTCTAATCTCCAGCAGTTACTGCTATTGCAAAATCTACCCTGATTGAACTTAGTCTCACTACTTGATTAGGATTTTGTTTTTTTAATTTGCAGAAATGGAGAGAGAGAGAGAAACTCAGCATCACTTTGACCACAGGCAACAAACTTTCTCTGTAAAGAGGTTGAGAGTGTATTTTAGGCTTTGTAGCTCATACAATTTATCTGAACTACTTGACTTTGCAGTTATAGCAGGAAAGTAGCCCTAAGAAATATGTCAGCTAATGAGTATGCCTCTGTTCCAATAAAACTTTATTTCCAAAACAGGATGTGAGCCACATTTAATCTGTGGTCTGTAGTTGGCTGACACATAATTTACATTGTTTCTTTTCACCTCCACACAGGTTAATTTCTTTCAAGGTAAAGGTGAAGAATGGAGGTGAATCAAATCCTCTCATCTCAAAAAAAAAAAACCATTCAAGAAGACTTTGCTCTTTGTACCTAAGGCTTTGCTCTTGTTGTACCTAATCTCGTCTGTGAATTAGAAATCAGAATAAGTAAAATCTGTAACTACAATAGCAACAGTTATTATGTAATCATAATTTATAGGGCAATAGAGAATGGTTTCCTTATCTTCTGAAATCCTTCCCTGGGCCACAAGGCCATTCAATTTATTTATTTACCTCTTCACAAGCAGATTCTACTATTTCAAATAAATGCCCTTCATCAGAAATTTGCTAGTTTGAAATTCTGAAGGTGCTGTCTTCTGATTTTTAAAATCATGAGACTCTAAACACCCATTTGAAAGACACCAGGTAGCGCAGTGGTAAAGAATCAGCCTGCCACTACAGGAGATGCAGGTGACAGGGTTCAACCCCAGGGTCAGGAAGATGCCCTGGAGTAGGAAATGACAACGCACTTCAGTATTCTTGCCTGGAAAATTCCATGGATAGAGAAGCCTGTCGGGATACAGTCCATGGGGTCACAGTGTTGGATGTGACTGAGAAAGCAGAACACACAAGACAGAATATATTTAGAAACTCCTTTGCAAGGTCTTAATTTCTCCTCCTTGAACTGAGCACTTTTAGTACTTCTGTTCAGTACTTTTTGTTTTTTTCTCTGTTACCCATTTCCACATGCTGTGTCATTTGCTTTGAAATGTGACAGAGTGCTCGGAGCTCAGGACCCTGCTGCACAGGAAGGCAATATTGATTTCTTGGAGAGTAGCAAGAAGACTCGCAGTGTCACTGTTAAACTTGGCTGACAGATCACAGCAGCTTGTGACATCTAATTTACTACAATGAAATCATGGGGGTTCTCTGGCTCTCAGGCCTGGAGGGGAGGTGAAAGATCAAGAAAGTGAGGATCCTGAGCCACCAGGCGTGAAGGACAGTTCATTCACTCTGTCGTTTCATTCTGAAAGGATATGAGCTGAATTTACCTGCCTTGAGATAACCAGGTTGTCTTAGCAAATGGAACATTATAAATGTCCGATCATCACTATTCTGGTTGCAATTTAATTGCTCCATCAGAAAGCCTTATTTTTAGCTTCATTTTGAGGCCCTACAAATTGTTGTAACTTCACAGCTAAGAATGTATTAAACAGAGAACATTTTCTTTGTTTGAGAATGCTTTTAGCCATCATTTCAATTTGAATAATCTTTGTTAAGCCATACTACACACTCAGAGGTTTTGAAGTTAATTAAGCCCCATTCTTACTTAATGGATATGCTTTCATACCTATTTATTTTCATATTGTGCATGACTTTTATGAGGAAGAAACAAAAGAAAAGCAAACAAGCTGATTTTTTTTTTTTTTTTAAGATTCAGTTACTTTCTGCATATCTTACATCCTCTAAAACAGCTCAATACCTAAGCTCATCCACATATCTCCCTGAATGGACTACAGCCTCTACTTTCTCAGGATAAAATGAGTAAGATAAGTTTTGATAAACCACTTGGATACCTTCAGCATAAAATCTTAATTTTATGTTTGTATTTTTATACAGGAGTAGTTGGTATTCTAATTGGGTCTTTGGGGCACATAATGATTGCTGAATCATACAGGATAAGTTGAATAAAGTTCACATATATTTGATACTAGAGTCTGTTGTTCACAAATGCAAAAAATGTGAGTTCTTTGGATGAGTGCTGGAATATATGCTCATATAAACTGCATTTTATTTTCAGTGCTATCCTTTATTGACTATATGCTGTACATTGCAACTCTGCAAATTAATATTATAACTGGAAGTTTGTACCTCTAAAGTACTCCTTCTCTTTCTCTTGTTTCTCACACTACCCACCTCCACTCTGGCAACCATTGGCTTTTCTCTGTATCTTCAGTTCAGTTTCTACTTTATTTTTGTTGACTTTTTTTTTTTTTTTTCAGATTTAACATTTACGTGCAATCATGCAGCACTTGTCTTTTTCATCCTGACTTATTTCATTCAGCAAAATATCCTCAAGGTCCTTCTATATATCATAAAAGGCATGATTTCATTCTTTTTATGCTAATATTTCATTATTCCATATATATATGCATGTATGCATGTGTGTATATATTTAATCACGTCTTGCTTATCTATTCATCTTTTGATGGATACTTAGGTTTCTTCCATGTTTTGGCTATTGTAAATAATGCCTCAGTGGGCATTAAGGTGCATATATCTTTTTAAATTAAATTTTTCTTTGGATACTGAATTGTATAGTAGTTCTATTTCTAATTGTCTGAGGAACNACTTTTCAATCTGAATTCCTTTTATTTTTCTTATCATATTGCTATGTCTAGGACTTCCAATACTATAACTGAATAAAATTTGCAAGTGTAGTCATCCTTTTCTTTTATCCTTCAAGGGAACAATATCTTAGAGGAAAAGCTCTCAACTTTTAACTATTGATTATGATGTTAGCTGTAGTTTTGTCATACATGGTCTCTATTATGTTGAGGTATATTCACTCTACCCAATTTTTCAGTTTTTAAAATTAATGGATTTGAATTTTGTCAAATGAATTTTCTACATCTGTTGAGATGACAATATGATTTTAATCTTTTTTTTTTTTTGCTAACATGTATCATGTTAATTTGTGAAATTGTACCATATTTGTATCCCTAGAATGAACCCACTTGATCATGGGGTATGATCCTTTTAATGTATTGCTGAATTCTGCTAATGTTTAGTCAATGATTTTTACAGTTATGTTTCTTAAGGATATTGGCTTGTAATTTTCTTTCTTTTTTTTTTTGTAGTGTCTTTGTCTGGTTTTTGGTAACAGGATAAAGCTAGACTCTCAGAAGGAGTCTGGTAATATTCCTTTTTCTTCAATTTTTTGGGATAGTTTGAAAAGATAAATTTTGCATATTTGGTAGAATTCACCTGTGAAGTTGTCTGTTCTTGGACTTTTGTGATTATTGATTCAATTTCATTACTGATAATATGTTTTAGATTATCTACTTTTTTCCTGATTCAGCCTTAGAAGATTATACTTTCTTAGGACTTTATATCTTCTAGGTTGTTTAATTTGTTGGCATGTATAATAATTGTTTATAACAGTCTCATGATTTTTCATATTTCTGTGGTATCAGTTATAATTTCCTCTTCTTCCATTAATTATTTATTTTGGTCTTCTTTGTTATTTTCTTAACGAGTCTGGCTGAAATTTTATCAATCAGTGCCTTTAAGCAGAGGTTTTCATAGGCTTTTTAATTTCCAAGCTTTTTAATTTGTACTCAGTAGAGTATTGATATAAATTACTTAGTTTGCTATACTGGGAAATAGAAATTCACTAAGTGTTTATTTTTTGTAGTATTTAGGTAAATTGCTTACATACTCCAAGTCTCTATGTGAAAAATAGGGTGGCACATAAGAAAAAATTAATCTCTACTTTACATCATACACCAAAGTCAATTCTAGAGCACTGAAGACTTAAATATAAAAAGTAAAACAAACAAATGAATAAAAAATGCTCAGGAAGGTAGTGCAGTCATGNACTTTACATCAGACACCAAAGTCAATTCTAGAGGACTGAAGACTTAAATATAAAAAGTAAAACAAACAAATGAATAAAAAATGCTCAGGAAGGTAATGCAGTCATGATTTCAGATAGAAAAGCAAAAGCTTACCATATTGAAAAAGACTGACATAGTTGACTCAACTTTATATAGGGAAGAAAAGATAATTATAGCACATGTAACCAATAAAGAGCTTGCATTCAAAAATAAGTTCTTCTACAAGTCAATGTTATAAAGCCAGAATTCAACAGAATGATGAGCAAAAGATTTGATATTTCATAGATAAGGATATCCAAGAAGCCAATAAATATTGGAAAAATTGCTCAACTATAGTAACTACCATAGACATGCAAATCAAAACAATTTGATAACTTTATAATGCAATTAATATACTTAAAGTTTAAAAGACTGACATTCCAAGTTGACAAGGATATGGAACAACTGAAATTTTTACAAGGTTGGTCACTAACCACTTTATTTGAAAAGCCAGGCTCACCCCACAGCAGAAATGGATGGGAATGAGAAGTTGGAGAAGTCTCTGAAATCTCTTGCCTCTGTGGGTCAGCTGGACCATCTCTTGGTCAGTGAAGCCTGCAGTTGAAGAAGAAGAGCAGGGTGCAGTGTGGGGGAAAGAAAATAAAGCTAGGTCTGTTGGGCATATACTTGCAGCTACTGATTAAGACATTAGAGAGTAGTTTTGTGCTATTTTGCTTCTATTACCTCCCTGCTCTCCAAATCTCATGCAGATTCTTCTTTTGGCTAATTCTAACCAACATCACACAGAAAAAGTTTTCTGGAAAACATTAGCCATCTATAAGTAGAAAAAAGAATGACAGACATTTTCATAGAATTACAAACTTGCATAAATTCCAAAACCTACTTGGAATCAAGCACTGCTAGATTTGAATTTTAGTATAGACTTTTACTATTTTCGTGATCTTGGGCAAGTTACTTAATCCCTCAGAGTCTTGTTTTCCTTGTTCATAAAATAAAGAAAATGATATTCAACTCAGACTTGTTTAAGAATAAATATTATAATATATATACATTTCTCAAGATAATGCCTAGTTCATTGAGAACCTCAATAAATTATTCCCTTTGATGATATCACTACTGATAATTTGTAAAGATATTTAGATATTATAACCTCCTAGGAACTTTTAAAATATACTGAATCAGAGGCTTCAACCCTGATGTTCCAGGGTTAAGACTTCATGCTTCCACTGCAAGGGGCATAGGTTCAGTCCCTGGTTGGGGAATTAAGATCCCCGCATGCTGTGTGGCACAGCCAAACTAGTAATAATAACAATAAAATATACTAATCCAGACTCTGCCCAGAGAGATTCTGATTTGTTTAGTGTATTTCCCTGTCAATAAGGTAGTAAGGGACCAGTTGAATCAGTATACCTCTACCTTACAAAATTCTTGTCATAGACTAAGTCACCTTCTATTAACTTACTCTAGACCAGAACCCTTTGCTTACAAGTTTTGTTTACTTTTTATGCATTCCAGACATGTCTGGTTGGTATATGCTGCATTTGTTAAATTTACTATCACTCTGATGACCTTGAGAAGTCCCTAAAAGGGATATAAGGAACATGTCCATTTTCACTGACAACATTTTGGGAAGCTGGTCCTATAGAAATATTCATTTTTTTTTCCCTTTAGATTCTTGCTAGTCATAGCTCCTATGGGTCACTTTTTAATGACCTTTGTACCATTGGGTTGAATAAGAGACATCCTTACTGTACCCACCTCATTACTGCTTACAGAAGGACAAAATCTCATACCAACCAGAAATTTAAATGTGAGATCACTGTGTTGGATTAATTCACAGGTATGCTGAATGCAGTATGAGTGAAGAGATGTGAAAATTCCCTTCTTAGGATTCAGTGGGAAGACAACTACTAATCTTCAAGTTGTAGATGAGTTCCTTTCCATTGGCAGGCACTTTTTAATGTTTTAAAAGTTTAATACTCTCCCGGGAGGAGTTAAATATACTTTTTAAGTGCCATTTGTTATGAATTCCAGGAAAGTGAAGTGGAAATTGGAACATTAGGGTCACAGTGTGTTGTTATTGAAAATGAATCCCATTTTACCTGTACTTCACAGTATTCATATATTTTTCATAAAATGAATTCATCCATATTTTAAGGTATAAGATTGACAATACCTTTCAGATCTGCCCTTCTCTGATATGCAGACTTATTTTTTTTTTCTTTTATGTATGTGTTTACTGTTCAATTGTTAAAGTTGTGTTTTCTAAGATTGCCCTACTACAATGAAGCCTATGGCATTTTTTGAACTAAACTGGTGATCTGAATAGTGAAAATCAGAAAAAAAGAAAGGCACAGGAATTAAAATATTATGTTTGGGGACATGTGCCACAGTCAAAACTTTGGAATAAAGCTGAGAAATAAGCACTCTCAGTAGGTAGTTTGAATTATGGGAAAAAATCAAATTCCTTTATGTATTTCTCCAGCTTTAAATAAAATAGTTTTGTGAGATTCTTCACCCATAGATATCAGCTTTTAAGTGGCTCTTCCTTCCTTCACCTTATCTTCAAATTTTGGCAATAGTTAATGAATGCAGTAAGTATTCATTGAGTATCTACAATGTGCCAAGAACTGCTTTAGCCAATAGTGAAGACACAAAGTCCACGATCTCCTGTGAATTATAGTTAGTTCATTCTTACAATGAGGGTTGTGATTTGTTGGCAAAATCTTTATCCATTATAGGCTTTTTAGAGGTTGCCATCTTTCTTTCAGACACATACTTCTCCCCTGAGACTCAGCTGGTGCCCATTCCTTATTCATGAGACTCTGAAATCCTTCTCAGGTATTGCTGTAGATATAATAATAAACATTTTTAAAGATATCAGTTGTCAAAACCAACTTGTACCAGTGACTCTTCCAGTTACTTACATGTGTCATTTTATTTGATTCTGACAATAGCACTAAGAAGTAAACTATTTGGCCCATTTTCCTATACTGAAGAGAGTTTAAGAAGACAAAGTACTTGTCCAAGGCTACTTGGCAAGTAGCAAGACCAGCTGGGAATCTAATTCAAAAGAGTCTACTAACTAGAATTCTAGACCCTTAATCCAAAACTGAATATTACTTCTCACATATGTAAGTTCTCTTTTAAAAATATATAGATACAATGAATAACTAAATCTCAGCTTGTTTAAAGAGACATAAATTAAGTAAATGTCAACATGTTTAAAGTTATTTCATAGCATAATAGCTTTATTTTCACTATCCATTTTAAAAGTATAACCATTCTGATATCTGGGGTGGTACTCAAAATTATTTAATATTTAAAAGCAGTTCCTATACTGAAAAATAAATATATGTTGAGAAATACTGTACTGTACTCCAGGCTTCTGAGGGTAGTGAATTATGACTTGGTTCAATTTCGCATTTCAAGTGCTTAGCATATATCTGTCATGAAGAAGGAGGGTGATAAATGTATATATGTATAGATACATGAATCCCATCACTAAGTAGAATAGTGGCCCATACATTTAGCATATAACATATATGCAGCATATATTCAAGTGAAATGAATAACTGGAAAACAGTGTTTGTTGATACATAAAGGAGAATGTGAGAGATAAATGTCAATACCGAACAAAAAGAGTTGGACAAGTTAAAAAGGGCAAATACTTTTTTTGCATTTTTCCTGTTTTCTTAAAATATAAAAAATAGGACTCATCTCAACAAATTAAAATGAATAAAATCATTACTGAAATTTAACTGCTTGCTTGACATTGGTATGCATTTTGTTTCTCTGCGTTGCCTAACCAGATATAGTTATTTAAATTTCATACATGCAACACAAAAAAAGAAAAAAAAGATTATATTTTATATCTGGAGAGAACATTTTGAGATTTGAGACCCCAAGAGAATTGCTTTTCTGCTTGGTAATTACATGCAGACCAATGAGTGGTAATGAATATTTCCAAGATATCACATTTTTATGTTTGTTTTTGTTTTTCTCTTAAAATATTTTCTAATGATTTTCATTAAACACTTCTACATTCTTGAGAGACTAGAGGAAATTTAATATCCTCAAATTAAGGAAAACAAACAAAACATAGAAAAACACTTAGCAAAATTAGTTTCTTGAATTGTAAATACTTGCATTATGATTTGAAGGTTTTGTTTCTTTATCCCCCTCCTTAAGACAGATTTAATAAAGGAAAAAGTGCACCCCAGGAGAATGCTGTAAGCTTTCACAGTTCTTGTCTAAAGTGAATGGTGTTTCATTAATTTCATATAAAATCCTCTTATGTGACAGTATAATTATAATACTGTACAGCTTAGCTAGATGGCTTTAAATGATCTGCCAGTACAACCCTAGAAATGAAAGGTCATACAGGGTAAAAGTGTAAAATTAGATAGCCAGTGGAAATTTGCTGTAGGACTCAGGGAGCTCAAATCCAGTGCTCTGTGACAAGCTGGGGGTGGGGTGGGGGGAGGTTCAAGATGGAGAGGACATATATATATTCCTATGGAATATGTTGATTCATGTTGAAAAATGACAGAAACCAACACAATATTGTAAAGCAATTATCCTCTGGTTAAAAATAAATAAGTTTTTAAAATTGTGATAAATACTAAAAAGGGAGTCTTTAAGATTCCATTTAGAAACCTAAGTACTTTTGGCAAGGGACAAAATTGCTAATATATTTCTACATTTAAGATGGCTCCCATTGCTCATAGTGGAATTACAGCTCAGTGGGAGAAGATAATGGCACCCCACTCCAGTACTCTTGCCTGGGAAATCCCATGGACGGAGGGGCCTGGTGGACTACCGTCCATGGGGTCGCTAAGAGTCGGACACGACTGAGCGACTTCACTTTCACTTTTCACTTTTCACTTTCATGCACTGGAGGAGGAAATGGCAACCCACTCCAGTATTCTTGCCTGGAGAATCCCAGGGACGGGGGAGCCTGGTGGGCTGCCGTCTATGGGGTCGCACAGAGTCGGACACGACTGACGTGACTTAGCAGCAGCAGCAGCGATGTCTAATTTTTTGAAATGCCAGTTACTTCGGTTTATACTGCTGTTTGCTTTAGGTAAAAACCGAGGAAAAAATGTACCGACTGAGGAGGCAACACAGGTAGAGAAGATAACGCACTCCATGCTTTGATATGAGGTGGGAGGAATGTAGCTCTGGATATTAGAAAGTTACTCAGTAAACTGGAGACCCACAGAGAATGTGGTGGGCAACATTTCTGCCCATTAAGAGCAGCTTTCTTTAGTGTATCCCTAAAAGCACGTTGACATTCAGAACTCTCCTCAAGGCATTAATTGGCTATTTCAGTACTACTCATTTGAATGTAACCATATCCATCCATTTTCCAGCAGATTGGAGTACCTATTGTTTTTAAAGTTATAGGTAAAAGAGAAATTTAGCTGTGAGTATAGTCTCAGTATAGTGAGCAATCAAATTTCTTCTCTTTGGTGTATGTAGGTCTCTGCTCTGTGAAATCACTCAGTGTTTGCCTCCTCAGCACAGGTAGTTGGGGAAAGAAGGATTCAGTCGAGAAACCTCAGGGATGGGAAACCAGAACTTGCAATGGTTATCTTTCAGTTGCCCAGCATTCTATTCTAACTAGGATGGCCCCTATTGAACCAATTATTAAATAGTTACTGCCTCAAAGACTTTTAATAACATTGAAAAATACTTAGGTTATAAGGTTATTGGAACAGAGTTGAATACAAAATTTAACCTAAATATTGATTTACCTGTATTTTAGGAAGCCACTTGAATATTTAATAAAGAAGGAGGGTCAGGATGGGGAACATGTGTACACCCTTGGCTGATTCATGTAATGTATGGCAAAAACCACCACAATGTTGTAAAGTAATTAGCCTCCAATTAAAATAAATTTTAAAATATACTTGAAAAACAGAGTAAAAACTGTGACTATTTTGATGGTCGCTGTGATGATTAATTGTATGTGTCAACTTGAGTGGCCTAAGGGATGCCCAGATAGCTGATAAACATCATTCCTGGGGGTGTCTGTAAAGCTGTTTCTGGAAAAGATTAGCATTTCAATTAGTAAAGAAGACAGTCTCACCAATATGGTGAGGTGTTATCCAATCCTTTTGAGGGCCTGAATGAAACAAAAGGGTGGAGGAAGGGTAAATTTGCTCTCTTTCTTAACCTGGGATGTGAGTCTTCTTCCACCCCCAGATATAGATAGCTCTCCTGATTCTTGGGCCTTTGGATATGGACTGGGACTTAAATCTAGTTCTGGTTCCTAGTCCTTTTGAATGGTGTGTGTTAGTCTCTCAGTTGCGTCTGACTCTTTGAGAACCCATGGACTGTAGCCCATTAGGCTCCTATGTCCATGGGATTCTCTAGGCAGGAATAGTGGAGTGAGTTGCCATTTCCTGTTCCAGGGATGGTAATTGAGATTGAATTACAAACCCAGCTTTCCTGATTCTCTAGTTGGCAGAGAGCAGGTCATGGGACTTAGCTCCAAAATCATGTGAGCCAGTTCCTACAATAAATGTCACTATATCCTTCCATATAATCTATAATGTGTTATATACCCATAATCTATAGTAATGCCATATGCCTATCTCTTTTATGCCTAAATAGCCCCTATTAGTTCTGTTTCACTGGAGAACCCTCACTCTCATAGTCAGTTAATCAAAAAACTGGTTAAAGTAGGAAATCATAAAAATGGGTGTATAAGGAGACTTTTTTTTTACATTTAAAACATTCAAGTGTATATCCATTCACCAGTCTTTTAATTGGCTTCCTAAGTGGCTCAGTAAGTAATGTGCCTGCCAATGAAGGAGACATGAATTTGATCCCTGGGTTAGGAAGATCCCCTGGACAAGCAAATGGCAACCCACTCCAATACATCCAGGATTCTTGCGTGGGAGATCCCACAAACAGAAGATCCTGGCAGGTACAGTCCATGGGGTCTCAAAATATTCAGACATGATTTAGCAACTAAATAAAACCAATCTTTGAATGAGGCAAACACTTTCTATAGATGTGGGACGTATAAAGAAATTGTCATCTTGTAGGTCATGTGTACATAATGCATTGCTTACAATTTTCCTTTAGCGTGAGAACTTTAAACACTAACAAAGTTGATTGTAGTCTACACTTTTATAATTGTTTTCTCCAAACCATCTGAAGATATCTTGCCATACTTAGTTTAATAGCAAATTTTCAGTGATTTTATTTATTTACAAAAGGATTCAGCTTATTTTTTCATGAAAAAACCAACAACCTTNACCTTTCATGTTCATATTTCATAAGTTTGTATTACAGTTCATTACTTTATTATGTAGTTAAATTACCTATTTGATTTATATTATTATGTATTACAAACATAATCATAGCTGGCATCATCAGGTTTGGAAGCAGTGGAATAATTTTTGTGTCTGTCCTAAAGTATCTATACGTTAGTAAAATATGCAGTCTATTTATTCAAATTTTATTAACTGCTCTATTAATAGTTTACAGTTCTGAAAGTCAACAAATTGGGAGCTAGCTGGACCCCTTTGAAAAATTGCCTTAATCTTTTTCCTTCATTTATGAGTCAAGGGAATTGCATGGCAATAATTGGAACACAGTTTGAAGGATTTATACACACACACACACACACACACACACACAGAGAGACACACACACACACAAAGCAGGAAGCAAAAGGGTAATATTTGGCTCCAAGTAAGTCAGGATTTCTGAACCACTAGAAACAGGAAGTCCCCTAAAATGCAATGACAAGGAGACAGATTAAAGTGGCAATTATTCCTCTACACTGGAATAAGCATTTTTTCATCCTAAGTATTCTAAGACAATAACAAAAAGATTCCAGAAACACTGTCTACCCAATATAAATCCCAATATAAATAAATAAGAGATATTAACGTTTCTATGATATGTAAGAAGGCTCCTATTGCCAAACAATCTTAGAATATTTTATATATTAATGCCATTCCCTTCACTAGATGTGAAGAAAAGTTTCCAAACAAGACTGCTTTAGAAAGAAAGATTTTTCACAAAGATTTTATTTGTGAAAAACTTTTCAAGTCAATTTCCATTAGTTCCATCCTCCAACTCATGCTCACCCCCAGGACACAGGGGGAGAATAAGACAGGAAGAGATTATACTTTCCAAACAAAAAGCAATAATCACCACAACAGAAAAGCAAACAACAAACCTTCTCTTGACTTCACACTTTACTGGAGTCCTGTCCTCATTTCATAGCCAAAGGCCTAGAAAGAGTTGTCAATACTTGCTGTCTTTCTCCTATTCTTTTTTTCTTTTTCTTCTTTTGGCCACATCTCATAGGACTGGAAGCACAGAGTCTCAACCACTGGACCACCAAGGAAGTCCCCCAATTGTCTTTTAAATTCATTCTAAACAAGTTTTCTACACTAATAATCTGCAGATGCTGCCCCACTCAGAGTAATGACATCCACATTGCTAAGTCCAATGGTAAACTGTCAGCCCACGCTCTACTTGACCTATTGACAACATTTGACTCAGTTATTCTACCTTCTCCTTTTCACCTGACATTTTCACCTGTCTTCTGGAAAAACATGAAGTTCCTGGTTTAACTTTTATCTCAGGGACAACTCTTTATAAGTCTAATTCCTTAATTCCCCAACCCCTAACTTTTAGCGTATCCCAGGGAATGATCCTCCTGATACTTAAAACTCCCTAGAGGATCTTAGCTATTCTCAAGGTTTTAAATATCCTTTCTATGCTGTTGATGCTTAAAGTTGTATAACTGCCTACACACACTGGGTCCATCTCCTTCTACCCTACAGTCTATCTCTACAAAGAAGCTATTGTGATTCTTTTTAAACAGCTTTTGGGATCATGTTACTCTTCTTTCTGTTTGAAACTCTATTAGCTTCCTGCCTTGTAATAAAATGAAAGTCCATATTAGAGATCAGGGCCCTGTTCCTCTCAACTTGACCACTGGCTCCAACCACTTTGACCTTCTTTCTCTTCTTTGACCTGAGAAAGCACATTTCTGGCTTGGGGTGTTAGCACTGGCTGTTCCATCAGCCTGGAGTACTCTTCCATTAACCTGTAATGCTCTAATACTCTTCCTTAATTTTATGGGTATGAATAGCCTTTTCATTATTTTCAGTATTTTTTCAAATGATACTTCTTTACTGAATACCCTATTAAATAAAACTACCTCCCTCCTCAACATTATCCATCTTCTTTACTCCTTTATTTTCCTTTATAGCTCTATTTACCATATAACACCTGAGTGAGTTGACTATAGTGTTTATATATAAGTACACACAAGTGAGTGCACTTGTGTATATTAAAGGACACTCTCCCTTCTGACAGTGGAAGAAGTATGACTCTCTAATTTAAAATTATGGATTGGTTTGTGGAAAGTAGCATGGAAAGCTGCTTTCTCCTCAACAATGCTACTGAACTTGAACAAAAAAGATTCTCATCATTGGAATTTTACTTAGTCAATCTGTGATACACTTGACAAACAGCTGTTAGGGTTCAGAAAATGTAGTTCTGGGAAGCAATCATATCAAAAATTTCAAAACTGTTCTAGGTTATTGTTGGACCATTTATGTTTTTTAATATAACCTTAAAGGCAATAGTGATATTGTTAGGGGAAGCACACTGATTGAAACCGCCCACGCTGGCCAGGCACCATAGTCACCATTTGCATGAGTTGTTTTATGACAGGAGATCCTGATAAGGAAAACGGAACTAATAAGTCACCTCCAACCCGAAGAATCAGGAAAGGTCTAAAGGAGACACCGCATGTCCGTCCACTTTCCTGAATCCCTCTCGCTAGCATCCATCTTGGCTGAGCGATGTGTGCGCCACTAGGAAAGACTCTGAATTAGAATGATTGGCCAAAGACCACCCAGAAACTAATCTCATCACCATAAGTCCCGAGACTGCAAGCCACATGGCAGAGCAGTTCTCCTGGGTTCCCTTACCCATGCTGCTCTCCACCCGGGTGCCCTTTCCCAATAAAATCTCTTGCTTTGTCAGCATATGTGTCTCCTCAGACAATTCATTTCTGAGTGTTAAACAACAGCCCAGTTTCGGGCCCTGGAAGGGGTCTGCCTTTTTGCAACAATATTACTAATTACCATTCTTAAGAATTCCATATAAAATGGAGGATTTTTGTGTATGTGCTTTATTATCTCATTTAATCTTCTCATGAACTCTTCAGTGGACATATCATTATCTTGATTTTCAAGGTGAAAAAATTGAGGTTCAGCAGGTTAGGTAAATTGCTCTCTGACACTTGGGAAATGGCAAGGCTGTCCGACAACTAACAATATGTTCTTTTCCCTCATTGTAACTTGTCATTATAAAGAACAGTAGAGATTGGTGGGTATGTGAAACACAGCAGCTCCTGGTTCAGACCACAAAGCATTTTTCCACAGATTTTGGAAATATACATATTTCCATGTGTATCTTTACTGTCTGAAGGACATAATGTTAACCTC
This sequence comes from Redunca redunca, assembly GCA_006410935.1. NCBI lineage: Eukaryota > Metazoa > Chordata > Mammalia > Artiodactyla > Bovidae > Redunca > Redunca redunca. The sequence goes on along the minus strand of SJYQ01002394.1, from coordinate 577,000 downwards.
TAGTGAAGGAAAATTGTTAGAAAAAAAGAAAACATACGTATTTTGCAGGCATGATGATCATGAGCAAATTTATGAAAGAAGTATCTAATCCTCAAGAAGTGAATCTGATTTGTTAGCAGCCATGCTAATGAACAAAGACAATTTACACATTGTCTTTATCTCCCGGTTCCTTATTTATATACTGGTACATATGATCTTGTACAGTCATAGTCTTGTGAAATAGTATGTGGGTTTTTTATTACCTAGTATTATTTTTTAGCTTTATTACCTATGATGGAAAAGTACAAGAGATTTTCTAATCAAAAACACTTGGAATTTTATTCCAGGATGAGTGCCTCTCAATATGTGGTCACTGTTCTCAGTACTTGTATAGGCAAGAAGGTATTCACTTCATCGGTCACTGTTCTGACACCAGAGAGGTTCCCAAGGCAAGAATGAAAGCTTGATAGATCTCCTAGCAATGCAGGAGAAAAAAATACATTTTTTTCATCCCTTTAAATGGCTGAGTCCAAGAACATAGTTCCCAAATCCAAATACAATTTCACCAGGTAGTCATATACATGAAATGAGAGAGAGGGGGTTAGAAAAAAAAAAAAACTGGATGAAAGGAATGCTGGCTGCTAAGAGATCTGTAGAATGCACTGTGATTATAATGGCTATATGACAATTGCAGCCACTATAAAATGTTACAGCAGAAAATTGTTATTTTTTTTTAATGCAGTGATGCAGTAGTATATAATATAGGAATTGCTTTTAGCCAAAAGGTAATACTGCTGCCTCATCAGACCCTGGTGGTACAGTACAGGAAGAAAAAGGAAGAAAACATGTATGTGATAGATGTCCATATACAAATGCTAAGACAGCAAGGAGCCAGTTTAATTAACCCTAGGAGAATGCCCTGAATAGACTTAATATATATTTGTTTCATATACTTTTATCAATATATGAAAAATATATAATAAATCGAATGAAGTTGGTTTAACATTTTTAAAGAAGTGTGAAACTGCTTCAGTGTAGTTCAGTTCAGTTGCTCAGTCGTGTCCGACTCTTTGCGACCCCATGGACTGCACCATGCCAGTCTCCTTGTCAATCGCCAATTCCCAGAGTTTACTCAAACTCATGTCCATGGAGTCGGTGATGCCATCCAACCATCTCATCCTCTGTCGTCTCCTTCTCCTACCTTCAATCTTTCCCAGCTTTAGAGTCTTTTCAAATGAGTCAGTTCTTCATATCAGGTGGCCAAACTATTGGAGTTCTACTAACAGTCTAATAAATGGGCACCTATAATGGGACAGGTGGGTTTGTTGACTAATAATGTAGGTATTGGAATCAGACAGATCTCAGCTCTACTATTTAGTGTAACATTCACCCTGTGGATGAACTGGAGGACCTTTCTTTTTTATATTTATTTATTTGTTTGGCTGTGCTTGGTCTTAGTTGCCTCATGTGGGATCTTCAGTCTTCATTGTGGCACACAGATTCTTTTAGTTGCTGTGCTAGAATTCTTAGTTTTGGCATGTGGGATCTAGTTCCCTAACCAGGGGTGGGACCCAGACCCCCCTCATGGAAAGGACAGAGTCTTAGTCACTAGACCACCAGGGATGTCCCTGCGGGACATTTCTACATTACTTGATTCTCCAATTCCTCAGTCAGTGAGGACAACAGGGTAGTTGAGAGGATTAAGAGAAAATCTACATTAAACATACCTAATACCATGCCTTTCACATAATAGAGCTTACGGAAGTTTAGAAATTATGATCAATTGTTATATTTGATTGACTTCTCTGTTATCTCCTTTTTTCCCCTTTCTTTCAGTTAGCTTTAAATTAGAGAATCTTCTGTTTACAATTTATTATTTGCTTTTATTTCTGGCATCAGAGACATTAAATCTCTTTTGGAAGAATATAACTTGAAAGATGTTAGTCATGTCAGTGTGTTGTCAGGAAAGAGTGGGCCTGGACATTTCTTTGGCCTAACAGAGGTTCTCTCCCCATAACTTTTGAATTGTCAAGATCTGAGATCACTGAGAAAGGGGTGATGAAATTGTTAGTAAGACCATGAAGACTCTTGGGAAGAAGGCATGAAGATTCTGATCTTTCATTTTTTTTTTTTTTTAACAAAGCCCAATTCATTGAAATATAATATGAAGGCAAGAAAATCTTGAATTTTAAATGTACTTCTTTGACCCTTTCACTTTCAACATTCAAACTATTAGATGGCAACTCTGACACACTGGTAGGGCTTCCCAAGTGACTCAGTGGCAGAGAATCCACTTGCTGATGCAGGAGACAGGGGTTTGATCCTGGGTTGGGACGATCTCCTGGAGAAGGAAATGGAAACTCACTCCAGTATTCTTGCCTGG
>SJYQ01002394.1:564015-574610 GCA_006410935.1 Redunca redunca | reverse complement strand
GGGTGGGGGGGTGGGGTGGGGCTACAGTCCATGGGGTCACAAAGAGTCAGACACAACTGAGTGACTGAAAAGCAAGAAGTGTGGGTCTGACACACTAGTTTGGGTCTTACTGAGGCCATCAAGCAGGAAAAGAGACCACAGGCCCTTGATGGGAAACTTAGCTTGAGAAGAAGAGAGGAGGATTATTATTTGGAGTCAATATCTGAGTCTCTGAGCTGTGTTAGGGGAATAACTACCTATAGTTCTCTGTAATTGCTTTAGGCTAAAGCTTGGAAATGCAAGTGTTCTGAATGTTCCTTGGAGAAAAATGTGAAAAATATACAAATGTATGTGAATTTAAGATGCTTCCAACAAGCACAAAAAATGTAGCTTTGCAAAGTCTCCTTTACCAGAATACAAGGAAACAGTGACTGAAATGAACTGCAAGAAGAGTGACCTCCTTTTCTTTCCATTTACAGCAATAAGGCAAGCATGCTACAGAGCAGAGATTTCTAAGGCAGTGGAAAGCTTCTCAGTTCTTTCTCCGTGAAGCATTTGTGTTCATGACTAGGCCCTTGCCCTGAGTTGTTAATGTGGGGTTATGAACCTATCAGAGGAAGTAGGAGAAAGCAGGAAAGGAATAAGGAACAATTATTCAGTAGTGTGTTAGAGGATTATATTGATCTAAATATTGAAAATATGTGATCTTATTTTAAATCTGAAGGCTGCAAAATGAAATACACATACATACATACATATATGTATTTACATTCATATTCACATAATCATTGCATTATTATTACTATGATTATCGTAATCTTTAGGCACAAATCCAGATTTTATTAAGTATACAAAAATGAACTAAACTTCCTGTAACAACAAGGAATTTATTGTGTATTAAATAATGTAGACATTTGCAAATAACTTTTCGTTATGTGAGTTGAGGCTATTGAGCTGGGTTGTGGAAAATCTTTAGAATTTCTGCAAGCAGAAATAGTTGAGAGGCATTCTCAGTAGCCAGTGGGATATTACCATATACAGAAAGAAAATTTCAAAAATCATTTGAGAGAACAATGAGGAGTTTGGTATGTCTGGTTAATGGGTGAATTCATCAGCAGTTAAACGAGTGAGGGAACCAATAGCCAAATCTTAGAAAGCTTTAGGAACTTAGACTTTCATTGTATATGATGGTTTGTGAACCGGGAATGGCATGATATGAGCCATGTCTTAGGCCAGTTAGACTGTTGGTCAATATGTGAAGCACTGAAAAAAAGGACAGAGTGATTGGCTGGAGTTTTAGTGGCCTTCCATCCCTGGTTTACTCAGTTCTTGTGTCTCCAACAGTACTTTCCAAAACCAGGACTCTGAATCCTCCTCTTCATGAAAGCGTTAGTCGCTCAGCTGTGTCCAACTCTTTGCAACTCCATGGACTGTAGCCCGCCAGCCTCCTCTGTCCATGCAATTCTCTAGGCAAGAATACTGGAGTGGGTAGTCATTCCCTTCTCCAGGGGGTGACCCATGGATTGAACCCAGTCTCCTATACTGCAGGCAGATTCTCTATCATCTGAGCCACTGAAGAAGCATCTCTTTCATATGTAGAATAATACCATGGGCTAAATCCAATAAAGTCTTAAAGTGATCCTAGTGTGTGCATTGAGAAGAGTGAAGTAAGGTCAGGCACTTACTGAGTTCCTGTTGTATTTTTGAGTTGCTTCCATATGCAAAATATCCAGAAATTAAAGTATGCTTTTTTTTTCCTTCATAATGATTCCAGGGGTATTTTGGAAGAGTTTGCTTCTTCTTTTTCCTGTGATTGGTGCATTGGGTGCTTTTGTTACTGTTATTGTCTCTCTGCCAACTATCACTCATGTGCTGATGTGACAGCTGTGTAATTCACTAAATTGCTGGCAGCCTTCACAATCCAATTAAACAATACTGTCTAATTAGTCCTGGTCATAAAACCCGTAGGGAGAGTATGGAAAAAGCGGCTGTGATTGACTGAAGTGAGAGAGAATGCTCAAACTGTTGAACAGTGTCTCAGGTTATTTCTTATATGTGTGCGTATATACAAATTTGGGTGTAGGATGTGTGTGTATACATAGACATGTTTATATTATATGTGTGATCCTCTTTAAACGTTTCTAATTTCATTACACAAAGAGAATGAAAGTTCTGTCTGGTTGAGGGGTAGAAAAGAAAAGATTCTGATAGTCCTTTACACTGGGATTATTTTTTGTAAGTTTTTTTGAGATGTAATTCACATACCATACAATTTACCCATGTAAAGTATAAAACTCAACTCTTAGTATATTCACAAAGTTGCGCTATCCTCACCATAATCAATTTTAGAGTATTTTTATTAGCTCAAAGAGAAATCCTATACACATTAGCTTTTGCCCTTGTACCCCATTTTTCCATCCTACAGCCACAGGCAATCACTAAGCTACTATGGATCTGCCTATTCTGGATATCTCATATAAATAGAATCATACAGTGGTTCTTCTTTTGTGACTAGTTTCTTATCATTGTGTGTTCAAAGTTCATCCTGCTGTAGCATGCATCAGTATCCATTTCTTCTGATTGCTGAATAATATTCCATTGTATACATATATTTTATTTATCCTTTCATGAATTGATGGATATTTGGACTGTTTTCACCTTTTGGCTAATAGAAATAATTCTGTCCTAAACATTTGTGTGCAAATTTTTGTATGCCCATATGTTTCCATTTTTCTTGGGTATGTACCAGAAGTGAAATTACTGGAGCATATGATAACTCTATGCTTAACATGAACAGCAGCTGCTAGATTGTTTTCCAATTTGGCTGCACTATTTTTGCATTCCCACTATCACTGTGTGAGGGTTCCAAATTTTCTACATTCTCACCAACACTTATTATCTTTTTTATTCTAGCCATCTTAATGATTTTGAAGTGGTACACTGTGGTTTTGCTTTGCATTTCTCTGAGGAATGATGATGTTGAACAACTTTTCATGTGTCATTTGTATATATATTTGGAGAAATATATGTTCATATCCTTTACGCACTTCTAAATTGAGTGGTTTGGCTTTTTGTTGTTCAGTTCAGTTCAGTCGCTCAGTAGTGTCTGACTCTTTGAGACCCCATGAATTGCAACACACCAGGCTTCCCTGTCCACCCCAACTCCCGGAGTTCACTCAGACTCACGTCCATCGAGTCAGTGATGCCATCCAGCCATCTCATCCTCTGTTGTCCCCTTTTCTTCCTGCCCCCAATCCCTCCCAGCATCAGAGTCTTTTCCAATGAGTCAACTCTTCGCATGAGGTGGCCAAAGTACTGTAGCTTCAGCTTTAGCATCATTCCTTCCAAAGAAACCCCAGGGCTGATCTCCTTCAGAATGGACTGGTTGGATCTCCTTGCAGTCCAAGGGACTCTCGAGAGTCTTCTTCAAAACCACAGTTCAAAAGCATCAATTCTTCAGTGCTCAGCTTTCTTCACAGTCCAACTCTCACATCCATACATGACCACTGGAAAAACCATAGCCTTGACTAGATGGACCTTTGTTGGGAAAGTAATGTCTCTGCTTTTCAACATACTATCTAGGTTGGTCATAACTTTCCTTCCAAGGAGTAAGTGTCTTTTGATTTCATGGCTGCAGTCACCATCTGCAGTGATTTTGGAGCCCCCAAAAATAAATTCTGACACTTTTCACTGTTTCCCCATCTATTTGCCATGAAGTGATGGGACTGGATGCCATGATCTTCGTTTTCTGAATGTTGAGCTTTAAGCCAACCTTTTCACTCTCCTCTTTCACTTTCATCAAGAGCCTTTTTAGCTCCTCTTCACTTTCTACCATAAGGGTGGTTTCATCTGCATATCTGAGGTTATTGATATTTCTCCTGGCAATCTTGATTCCAGCTTGTGCTTCTTCCAGTCCAGCATTTCTCATGATGTACTCTGCATATACGTTAAATAAGCAGGGTGACAATAGACAGCCTTGACGTACTCCTTTTCCTATTTGGAACCAGTCTGTTGCTCCTTGTCCAGTTCTAACTGTTGCTTTCTGACCTGCATATAGGTTTCTTAAGAGGCAGATCAGGTGGTCTGGTATTCCCATCTCTTTCAGAATTTTCCACAGTTTATTGTGATCCACACAGTCAAAGGCTTTGGCATAGTCAAGAAAGCAGAAATAGATGTTTTTCTGAAACTCTCTTGCTTTTTCCATGATCCAGCGGATGTTGGCAATTTGATATCTGGTTCCTCTGCCTTTTTCTAAAACCAGCTTGAACATCTGGAAGTTCATGGTCCACATATTGCTGAAGCCTGGCTTGGAGAATTTTGAGCATTACTTTACTAGCGTGTGAGATGAGTGCAATTGTGTGGTAGTTTGAGCATTCTTTGGCATTGCCTTTCTTTGGGATTGGAATGAAAACTGACCTTTTCCAGTCCTGTGGCCACTGCTGAGTTTTTTGTTGTTACATTTTAACGTATACATTGTTTGTATTCTAGATACAATTCCCCTTTCATATATGTGACTTGCAAATATTTTCACTCAGTCCATTGGTTGTATTTTTATCTTCTTGATAATGTCTTTTGAAACACAAAGTTTTTTATCTTTGATGAGCTCCAACTTATCTACTTTGTTGTTTGTGTCTTTGTTGTGAAACTATAATTTTTCAAAAGACCAATATACTTATTTTCTCCATGTTGGAAATGGCTAGGTTTTCTCTCACTTAGCAGTGGTAATACAAGTAATGGATCCTTAGCACACTGGAACACTGTGTTAAGAAAGATTCTGAAGCTAATTCCACATTTACCAGGGGATAATGTTTGTCAGGGAAACAGGAATTGATAGTATTCTGTATCTTTATCATACATTCACATAATTGATGTTTTATTAAAAAAAAAAACCTATTATTTTCCTTGACTGTCTAAGAAGAAAAGTTATGGTATGTAGTTTGAAAGGGGTTTAATGAGGAGAAAATTTAATCAGGATGAACTTTCTTCCTCCTATTGTTTCTCTTCAGGACTGCCTTCTGCTTAATATTATTTATTTATTTAATGTTCTAGGCACTTGTGATGTAGAGAATAAGACAGATGTGATACCTGCCCACAAGGAGCATACATTACTTACTAACCATCACTTCTTTCACACTTTTGGCCCACTGCCTTTCACCACCCTTGACCCTTGGATGCCAAATAGTTCTGGTATGATTATCTTAATACTTTTGATCAGAGCACGTCCTCTGACCTACTTTTAAACTAGATGGCAAGACATACTCTTGGTGGCTAGGATCTGACAAAGGCAAGGAAGAAGATAAATATGGTGGACAGTAATACCCTAGGTAGTTTCTCAGAATAAATGGGGTAGAATTAGGACATTCCAGTTCAAGCTGTTGGTTACCAGACATGGTTTCAACCCACCATAGTGTCTAGTTTGTGGGAACTATAATTATAGTGCTTCTTAGAGTCTTTCCAACTTCAAAACAGAGCCAGAGAGACCTATTATAGACACATTTTGATTGAGCATTTCCCAAAGCCCTTTCCAGATTTATGCAGTAAATATCTGATAATTTTTTAACAAAAACTTTAAAATGACCAAATGCACATTAAGTCACATAATGATAAGCCCTATTTTTTAAAATCCTTCTTTTTACCAAACTAATAATCAAGTACTAGTAGTTTCAAGAACTAAAATGACTGACCCTTACTATGGTTAAAACCGTTTGCTTTAATTGAACACATCTATCCAGACAAAGTCCATTTCTAAGAATGTCTCATTTCATAAGACTGAGTGTGAGGCATGGCCTTACACAAGAACTGAAATTAAGCAACTTTAGAAATTTCTAACATAGTGTGAAGCTTGATAATAAATTTTGCGTTTATGCCTTTTTGTACTTAAAATATTTCAGACTTTAATTCATGACCATTAATAAACCATTTCTTTTTAACAACGATTTTCAGCATAGTCTATATTTTACTAAATCATCCAACAAAACTGAAAAATTCATTCAATTACCTGGACATTTTTTAACAATCATTTTGCTTTGATGACACACTCAGATAATTGACCATACATTTTCTTATGAATGAAAGCATTTCAATATTGTGATGATACGACTTCAGTAGCTTTTAAAAATCTATAGGCAACAATTTTTTTTGTATTTTTTTCCTTTATGCTGCAGGTAATAAGATGAAACATAGTTGAACATTTCATTTTAAATTGGCTGGGTAGCCATAAACTAATAGACAGATACATAGATACTCAGTTGCCTCTATTTGTAATTTACACATTTACCTGCAGGCAGGAAGCCATACTAGAAAATTGGAGAAGGAAAAGAGGTTGTTGTTCACTTAGTTTTTATCATCAGACTAATAGAGCGCTTTCTCCCCTTGTAATGTACTTTCCAGTATTATATCTGATCCCTCCAGGATTCCTTTTGACATATGGAATTGAAAATAAGGTTATAACAAGCCCAATTCTTGGGAAGATTGTTTCTTTTCATTTTTTTTTTTTTTTTGCTCTTTCATAAGCACATTGAGAATATGTTTTTGATCAAGAGCCAGAGTTTTATTTCCTGTGTTTGTATGGGAATCTGAGCCTAATAGCCCCTGAATGTCCCAACTGGCAAATCTATACACATGCAGAGGTGTGTGAGGCTTCAGAGGAAATGAAATTGCTCTATTTTTTAAAAGATGATAAGACACTTAATATTTGCCATCTTGACTTTAATTTTCCTAGTTATGCTAAAAGGTAAAACTCAGTTTTTACCACAATGTAAAAAAAGAGGTTTCCCCCCTCCCCCTCTAATCTCTAGCTGAATGTTTGATGGTTAGAAAAAAATAGTGTAATAAGCCTACATGTTCAGTGTCAAGTGGAATTTTCAAATGTTTAGCCTCCTGATTCTAGGTAAACCATAGAAAGAATATTTTTACTTCCTTGGTAAATTTAGATTAACTTAGTTGGATTTGATTACTGGTATACAAACTAGCAATAACATTTTCTTTAAATAATGCTACTTGGCATAAAGGAAAAAAGCATAAAGATTCAGACACTTGGGTTCTAGATCTAGCTCAGCCATCAATCAACAAGCTAAAAATGGTTTTTGGGCCTGAGACTTTGATTTTATAAATTAAAGGGTGAGAGGTAAAGTGGTAATATGAAGTGATCATCAAATCCCCGTGGCTGAAAAAAGTCTACATTATCATAGAATTTTTCTTCTAAAATTGCCTTGATCATATTACTGCATCCCTTTCTTCCAGGTTTTATTTAAAATGTGAAATTAGGTTGTTTCTTAGCTTTGCTCAGATTGCTTTAAACTTAAATTTTAATATATTTTTATAATAATATATATATAATCAGATTCAAAATAACTATTATGATTCTAAATTATGGCTACACTCCTTGTCCCTTTGAATTCTCTACTCTTAATGCATCTTTGGGGAGGAGGTTCCTCTCTCTGATGGGGATATTTGACTAGGGATAAACACTTTAAATCGACAACCTTGAAAAGAGAATGTAAAGGTGACCAGAGACATTCAGACATTTGGCTTTTTTTTTTCCTGAAAAATAAAGTATCCATTTGTCCTATGCAGTGAGGCCCTTTGAGCTTTTATAGAGTGGGCTGCGTAGTCAGGTGTGATGCCCTTGACACACTGCCAGTGCCCTCTCTTACACACATAACAGTGTGGAGGCAAGGGCACTGAGCAAAGGCACATTTTTGGAACTGGAGAGAGAGGCTTGAATTATTCACTAAAATGACATTTCCAGCATCTAAACCCTGACAGGTGGGTGATTTAGCTTCCCCTTTGGCGTCGTTGCCTTTCCTCTCAGTGGTTTTCATTATTCTCTGCCGACTCTCTCTCCCTAGTACAGATGGTAGTTCCGAACTTGTGAACCTAGGGAGAGAGCCTTGGCGCTGTAAAAATAAGAATATTGATTCCCCTCTGGGTTTCTCTCACCAGTGCAACCAGTGCTCGTGTCACATCCTGTTTGTAAAGGGTGAGGAACAGTGGAGGAAATGGCAATGATAGAAAAAAACAAATTAATAAATAATATTTTGAATGTCAAAGTGTTTATGTGCCAGAGATGAGGGCTTTCCTTCTTGAGTTTAAAGGCAAGATTTGTTTTGGGTTTTTGTTGTTTGTTTGTTTTGGCTTGTTCTTAATTTTAAGCAATGACTCTCTTCTTTGATTTGAAACACACACACACAACACACACACACACACACACACACATCAACACAAACTAGGACTAAATAACTAAGCAAAGAAACATTGATCACACACCAAAATCCAAGTACAAGTGACCACTCAGCTGGAGGCAATTCTGGAGATGAAGTGAGATGCCCGGGAGGAAGATGCCAGCTAGAGTCCTGGATAGGAAGGTAGGAATCAAGGTCAAGTTTAACAGACAACCTGCTTAAGGCTTGGGATAAGGTAAGATCATTATGTGCAAAAAGATGTAGAAATTAAGTTAAATGAACAGAGAGTGTTTGCCTTTCAATATGAATTTACAATAATAATAGTCCCAGTAATCATATGGAGCTAGTAGATTACAATAAGAGCAGAGATCCTGGAGAGAGATCATCTGGGTTCACATCTCAGCTTTGTCACTACTCACTCTGCGACTTGGGTTAATTAACCACTCTCTCTCTCTGTTTCCTGAGGAGTAAAATGGGGTTAATGATAATGTTTACATTTAAAGGTTGTTCTCAGGATTTAGTAAGATAACACACTTATGTAAAGCATTTATTACAGCAGCTGGCACGTCCCATAAAGCTTCGTATCATCACTCTTACAATGACTTCAGTATGAGAAAACTGAGATACAGAGGCACTCACACATTACATAAAAGACATATTTAGGACTGAAAGTACTTTTTAAAAAAGTCTTTTGACACTCTACTATTATTACTCAGAGGAAGTTGATGCTCAATAGAAATTGATTTTCTCCCCCTTATTTTATTTTTATTAATTTTTATTGGAGTATAGTTGCTTTACAACGTTGTGTTAATTTCTACTATACAACAAAGTGAATCAGCAGCACATGTACATACATCCCTCTTTTTTGGATTTCCTTCCCATTTAGGTCACCATAGAGCACTGAGTAGAGTTCCCTGAGCTCTTCAGTAGGTTCTCGTTAGTTACCTATTTTATACATAGTCCCCAACCCCATGGACCATAGTACATCAGACTCCTTCATGGGACTTTAAAGGCAAGAATACTGGAATGAGTTGCCATTTCTTTCTCAGGGGATCTTCCCAATGCAGGGATCGAACCCACATCTCCTGCATTAGCAGATGGATTCTTAACCACTAGTGCCACCTGAGAAGCCCATAAATATATCAGTAGTGTATATATGTCATCTCAGTCTCCCAGTTCATCCCACCACACCCTTTCCCACCTTGGTGTCCACAAGTTTGTTCTCTATGTCTGTGTGTCTATTTCTACTTTGCAAATAGTAGAATTTTTCTATAGGTATAGTATAGGTATACTACCTATACCATTTTTCTAGATTCCATATACATGTATTAATGTATAATATTTTTTTTCTTTCTGACTTAGTCCATTCTGTATGACAGTCTCTAGGTCCCCTCTTATTTGTTTTTAACTCTAATCATTCCCATCTCTCATCATCAACTGCCAGTGATCATAGGAGATATGAAGCAATACTCAACTACCCTGTAGGGGGTAAAGATCATTTGTAGATTTTTATATCCTTTCATAAAGATTTCAGACTTCAAACTACTCTACAGTTTCTTTAAAATAACAGTGGGGGGACTATTGAGGGATTAATGGGGGGCCTGTTCTGTTTCTCCCATGCAATTATTTCAGAGAGAAAGGGCAAATTTGGTGTTATGACTCAAAGAGATGGTTCCAAGGGGAAAGTTAGGTTCAAAGGTTCAAATGCTGACCTATTCAAAATTTCAGTGTGTCTGACTACTGGGGAGATTTTGGCAGTGGGGTTAGAGCAGAAGATGCTCCCTTGGCCAAAGGGAATTAATTTGACAATACATTTTTGGGAAGTAGGATGTATGGCAGAAATAACAGATTTTTAGACTAAGATAAAACCTGTATTGTAGTTGTGTCTCTGTTTATAAGCTGTGGAATTTAGGGCATAACATTTCACCTATGTTTTATTTGCCTAATTTATAAAGTTGAGATTGTAATACTTGTGCTGCCTCCTTCACAGAGATGTGTATGATAATACATGTAATATTCCTTTGAGAGCTATAAGACTGAATATATATGTAAGGTGTTATTAGTGCTGATTGGTTAGAACATCTTTAAATGTCTTCAGGTTGTAATATTTTAAGTATCTCAAAGGACATAAAGTAAGATTGCTTTTAATCACAGCATCAATACAGCTAATGACAATTTTCCCATAATGCTTGTGTTGAAGCCTGTACATGAAGCTATCTGTGAGTTCACAGGGCCCTAGAGGTTTAGAACTAGTGAGATAATTTGACTCAAGATTTCTCTGCCTCATTAGATTTACATTAAATCAGAAGATTGGAAGAAAATATACTCTTTGATCATGAAAACCAGATTCTTTCCACCTCTAAAATAGTTTCAAGATATTGGGAATATTTACCTAGTTCTCTCAAGTCTTTATTTACCACTTGCAAGCATCCT
>SJYQ01002394.1:504854-555709 GCA_006410935.1 Redunca redunca | reverse complement strand
AAAAAAAAAAAAAAAAACTTTGCTTTCTTGATTTGGTTGTTTTGTGTTTTAAGTTTCATTGATTTCTGCTGTGATTTTTATTATTTTTAGCTTGTTCTTAAATTGCTTAAATTGTTCTTCTTTCCATATTTTCCTAATGCAGAAACTTAGATTATTAATTTTAGAACTTTTTTAAATATATGCATTCAATGCCATGAATTTCCCTCTAAGCCTTGTTTTTACAACATCCCACAGATTTTGATAAATTACATTTTCATTGTTTCAGGTATATAGCAAAAAGCCCAAGTTATATATATATATATACACACACACATACTCTTTTTCAGGTTATTTTCCATAATAGGCTATTAAAAGATTTCAGATATAATTCCTTGTGCTATAGAAGGTCCTTGTTGCTTATTTTATATATAGCAGTGTATACCTGTTAATCCTAAATTTCCAATTCATTCCTCCAGCCTTTCACCTTTGGTAATCATGTTTTTTTTCTATATCTGTGAGGCTATTTCTGTTTTGTAAATAGGTTCCTTTGTATCATTTCTTTTTAGAGTTCACATATAAGTGAATTCATATGGTATATGTCTTTGTCTGACTTACTTCACTTAGTATGATAATCTGATCCATCCATGTTGCTGCAAGTAACACTGTTCTACTCTTTTTATGACTACATAGCATAGCACAGTACTCCATTGTGTATATATACCATATCTTCTTTATCCTTTCATCTGTCAATGGACATTTTAGTTGTCTTCATGTCTTGGCTGTTGTAAATAGTGCTGCTATGAACATTGGGGTGCAAATATCTTTTTGAATTAGTTTTCTTCATTTCTAGACATATGAAGAGGTGAGATTTCTGGATCATATAGTAATTCTATTTTTAGTTTTTTAAGGCATCTCCATACTGTTATCCATAGTTTCTGTGCCATTTTCATTACCAAGAGTATAAGCAGGTTCTCTTTTTCCTATACCCTTTCTAGCATGTGTTATTTATAATTTTTTTAATGATAACCATTCTGATGGGTGTTAGCTGGTACTTCATTGTATTTTGATTTGCATTTCTCTAATAATTAGCAAAATCACCGTAGATGGTGATTGCAGCCATGCAATGAAAAGACGCTTGCTCCTTGAAAGGAAAGTTATGACCAACCTAGATAGCATGTTGAAAAGCAGAGACATTACTTTGCCAACAAAGGTCCGTCTAGTCAAGGCTATGGTTTTTCCAGTGGTTATGTATGGATGTGAGAGTTGGACTGTGAAGAAAGCTGAGCACTAAAGAATTGATGCTTTTGAACTGCGGTGTTGGAGAAGACTCTCGAGAGTCCCTTGGACTGCAAGGAGATCCAAGCAGTCCATTCTGAAGGAGATCAGCCCTGGGATTTCTTTGGAAGGAATGATACTAAAGCTGAAACTCCAGTACTTTGGGCACCTCATGTGAAGAGTTGACTCATTGGAAAAGACTTTGATGTTGGGAAGGATTGGGGGCAGGAGGAGAAGGGGATGACAGAGGATGAGATGGCTGGATGGCATCACTGACTCGATGGACGTGAGTTTGAGTGAACTTCAGGAGTTGGTGATGGTCAGGGAGGCCCGGGGTGCTGCAATTCATGGGGTCACAAAGAGTCAGACACAACTGAGTGACTGAACTGAACTGAACTGATACTGAATCTGTTGATTACCTTGAGTCGTATGGTCCTTTTGACAATATTGATTCTTCCAATCCAAAAACACAATATATCTGTCCATCTGTTTATGTACTCTTAAATGTCTTTCATCATACTCATAGTTTTCAGAGTAATGGTCCTTTGCCTTCTTAGGTAGTTTATTCCTAGATATTATACCCTCTTTGATTCAATAGTAAATGGGATTGTTTCCTTAACTTCCCTTTTGATATTCTGTTGTTAGTGTATAGAAAGGCAACAGATTTCTGTGTGTTAATTTTGTATATTGCAACTTTATTGAATTTACTAATGAACTCTAGCAGCAGCAGCAGCAGTAGTTTTTTGGTAGTGCCCTTAGGATTTTCTATGAATAGTATCATGTCATTCCAGTTTCAATTCCATTTATTTGTTTTTCTTCTCTAATTGCTGTATCTAGAACTTCCCAAACTGTGTCAGATAAAAGTGGCAAAAGTAGGCATCCTTGTCTTATTCCTGATCTTGGAAGGAATGCTTTCAGCAATGATATGATGTTAGCTACGTGATTGTCATATCATGCTTATATTATGTTAGAGGATGTTGATGTTCCCTCTGTGCCCACTTTCTGGAGAGTCTTTTTTTATCAAAAATTATTGTTGAATGTATGTGTATTTAGTGTCTTATTTAGTCTACAAGTTGTTGGTAATTTTCTAGGAATTTTTATTTATTGATATCTGATTAATTCTATTTTGATCTAAGATCATACTTTGTATAGTTTGCATATTTTTAAATTTGTTGAGGTGTGTACTTCTCAAACATTTCCAAGAAATTGAAGAGGAGACACCCAAACTCAATTTTTAAGCCTATCATTATGCTGATACTCAAACCACAGTAGGACAGTATAAGAAAAAAATATATAGGCCAAATTATCTAATGAACATAAAAACAAAAATCCTCAACAAATTAGCAAACCAAATTCAGCAGCATGCTGAAAGGATCATGCACCATAATCAAGAGATATCTATAACTGAGTTGCAAAAATGACTTAATATATGCAAATCAATATAATCAATCATGGAGCAACACTAATTTGAAGTGTATCAGTCCACTTATAGGTGGGTTTTTTTCCATAAATATATACTACTATACTACACAATCCATGGTTATTTGAATACACAGATGCAAAACTGCAGATACGGAGGGTTGACTAAAGGTATTCACAATTTTTTTTACTTTTGGGGGATCAGCATCCCTAATCCCCACACTGTTCAAGGGTGAACTGTAAATGTGACATATCACATTAATAGAATGTAGAACAAAACTTATACAATCATCTTAAGAGATGCGGGGAAAACACATGACAAAAAACAACATTCTCTCATAATAAAAGCTGTCAACAAATTAAGTATATAAAAAAGCTTCTTAAGAGCATAATAAAGCTATTTTACACAATGGTGAAAATCTGAAAGTTTTTTTCCTGAGATCAGAAATAATACAAGTGTGGCCACTCTCACCTGTTTTATTCAACATAGTACTGGAAGGCTTAGTCAGAGCAATTAGGTAATAAAAAATCAAAATAAAAGGCCTCCAAAATGGAAAGGAAGAAATAATTTTTTTTCTGTTTGCAAATGACCTGATCTTATATATAAAAACCTAAAAATCTTCATGAAAAAAACTGTTGAACTAATAAATGAATATCTATTATACTTGTAGGATACAAAATCAATATACAACAACCTATTATATTTTTATAAACTAACAACTGTCTAAAAAGAAAACAATCTCATTTATAATGTCAACAAAAATAATAAAATACTTAAGAATAAATTTAACTAAGAAAGTGAAAGATTGTATACTGATGACTATAAAACATTAATGAAAGAAATTGAAGAACCCACAGATAAATGAAAAAAATATCCTGTGCTTATGAATTGGAAAAATTAACTTGTTAAAATTTTGATACTACCCAAAGTGATCCACAGAATCAATGTAATTCCTATCAATATTCCAAAAACAGTTTCACAGAACTAGAAAGAATAATCCTAAAATTCATATGGAACTATACACAACTCCCAACAGTTAAAGTACTATGGAGCAAAATGAAAAGTCAGAGGCATCACACATCCTGATTTCAAACTATATTACAATGCTACATTAATCAAGACAGTTTTGTGCTGACATAAAGACTTACATGCATACCAGTGGAACAAAATAGAGAATCCAAAACTAAAACATCACATTTACCATCATCCTATCCTAATGAAGGTGGTTCAGACAGTAAAGCATCTGCCTACAATGCGGGAGACCTGGATTCGATCCTGGGTTGGGACGATCCCCTGGAGAAGGAAATGGTAACCCACTCCAGTACTCTTGCCTGGAAAATCCCATGGATGGAGGATCCTGGTGGGCTACAGTCCATGGGGTCACAAAGAGTTGGACATGACTGAGCAACTTCACTTTATCTTAACAAAGGGCTTCCCTCATGGCTCAGATGGTAAATAATCTTGCCTGCAATGCAGGAGATGTGGGTTCAGTCCCTGGGTTGGGAAGACACCTGGAGAAAGGGAAGGGCTACCCACTCCAGTATTCTTGACTGGAGAATTCCATGGACAGAGGAGCCTGGTGGGCTACAGTCATGGGGTCACAAAGTCAGACACAACTAAGCAACTAACATTTTCACTTACCTCCAACAAATGTGTCAAAAACAAAATAAAAAATAGGGAAAGGATAGCTTTTTCAATAAATGGGGCTAGGAAAATTGGATATTCACATGCATAAGAAGAAAATTGGGCCCTTAAACCACAAACCAAAACTTAAACATAATGAATTAAAGAATGTAAGACCTGAAATAGTACCTAACAATTGGTAGAAAACAGGGAAAAGATTTTGACACTCTTCTAGGCAGTAATCTTTTGGATATGACACCAAGATCACTGGCATCAAAAGCAAAAATAAGAAATGGGACTACATCAAACTTAACAGCTTCCATATAGCTAAGGCCCCAAATCAGCTAATTGAAAAGGCAACCCCTAGGGGATAGAAGAAAATATTCACAAATTATGTATCTGATAAGGGGTTTTTATCCAAAATGTATGAAACTCATACAACTCAATGGCAAAAAGCAAATAACCCACTTAAAAAGTGTACAAAGTACCTAAATAGACATATCTCTTAAAAAGTCACATAAATGGCCAACAGGTGTACAAAAATGTACTCAACATGACTAGTCATCAGAGAAATGCAAATCAAAATCATAATGAACTATCACCTCTGTGTTATAACATGTATAACAAAAATAGTAAAATATAACAGATATGTCTTTGCAAGAATGTGGAGAAATGGGAATCCTGTAACACTGCTGATAGGAATTTAAATTGGTACAGCTGCTATGGAAAACAGTATAAAATTTCTTCCAAAAAAAGTTGAAGATGAAAACTACCATTTGATCCATTAATTCTAGTTCTGGATTCATATCCAGATAAAGTAGAATTAGTTTCTCTAAGAGATATCTTCACTTCTAGGTTCATTGCAGTATTATTCACAGTAGCCAAGCTATAGAAATCATCTAAATGTGCATTGATCAATGAATGGATGTAGATGTGCTTTATGTATATAAAGATTATGAAGTGTTGTTTAACCATAAAATTTAAGAAAATCTTGCCATTTGTGACAACTATCTTGTCCCTTATAACCTTGGTGCCATTCCTTTTACTGATCAATATACTATAATCACCTAATGCATTGTTGATATTACTAGTATTAAGAATGTAAAAAATAAAATATTGTATTTTACATTCACTTATTCCTTCTCTGATGCTCCTTTGCATATCTAAGTGTCTGATCTACATACTTCCCTTCTCATTGAAGAACATCTTTTAACATATTTTGCAAGGCAGAATTATAAATTCACTCTATTTTTGTTTGAGAAAGTCCTTATTTCTCATTCACTTTTAATGGATAATTTTGCAGGATATAGAATTCTAGGTTGGTGTTCTTCCTTTTAATAGGTTGTGTATTTCACTTCACTATCTTGCTTTCATGGTATTTTATGAGTCCAGTGTAATTCTTATCCTTATTTCTCTCTAGGGAAGGTGTTTTCTTCACTGGCTTCCTTTAAGATTTCATCTTTGACTTTGTTTTTTGTAGTTTGGGTACTATGTGCTAAGGTGTAGATATTTTGGTACCTATCCAATTTTATATCCTCTAAGTTTCCTGGATCTGTGGTTTGTATCTGTTATTAATTTTGGAAAATACTAAGCCATATCACTCAAAATATCTCTCTTCTTTTTCTCTTTCTTTTCCTTCTTATTTGCCATATGTGTACCTTTTGTAATTGCCCCATAGTCTTGGGGCTTGATCTACTCATAAAAAATAACTTTCTGGTTGCCAGAGGGAAAAGTCGGGAGAAGATATAGTTAGGAAGCTTGGAATGGGCATGTACACACTGCTATATTAAAAATGGGTAATCAACAAAGACATACTGTGTAACATATGGAATTCTGCTCAGTGTTATATGGCAGCCTGGATAGGGGGTGGCAGTGGGTGGAGAATGGATACATATAGCATGGCTGAGTCCATTTGCTGATCACCTGAAACTATCCCAACATTGTTTGTTAATCAGCTATACTGCAATATAAAATAAAAAGTTTTTTAATTAAATTTTTTTCTATATTTATTTTGGTTTAAAAATTTTCCACTGACATATCTTAAAAGTCATTATTTACTAGGCTACGTGCAATGTACTGATAATTCCATTTAAGACATTCTTCATTTCTTTTATGGTTTTTGAGTTTTAGAATTTCCTTTTGATCCCTTTTTAGAGGTTTTTTTTTTTTAGTTTTTTATTTTTAACATCAAAAACATTTTGTATTAGGCTATAGCTGATTAATAATGTCATTGTCATTTCAGGTGAACAGCAATGGGACTCAGCCATACATACACATGTATCCATTCTCATTCTCCCCCAAATCCTCCTCCCATCCAGGCTGGCACTTAGCATTGAGCAGAGTTCCATGTGCTATACACTAGGTCTCTGTTGGTTATCCATTTTTAAAAACCTCAGTGTGTTAATGACCTTCCCAAACTCCACAACTATCCCTTCGGCTGGGCAACCATAAGTTTCTTTTATAAGTCTACAAGTCTCTTTCTGTTTTCTAAGTTCATTTGTATCATTTCTTTTTAGATTTCACATATAAGGTATGTCATATCATATTTCTCCTTCTATGTCTGACTTACTTCACTCAGTTTGACTTTCTCTAGGTCCATGCATGTTGCTGCAAATGGCATTACTTCATTCTTTTTAATGGCTGAGTAATGTTCCATTGTATATATGTACTACATCTTCTTTATCCATTTCTCTATTGATGTACATTTATGTTGTTTCCATCTCTAGGCTACTGTAAACAGTGCTGCAAAGAACATTATGTGCATGTATCCTTTGGGGCCATTCTTCTCTGGATATATGCCCAGGAGTGGGATTTCAGGGTCATATGGTAGCTCTATTTTTGGAGGAACCACCATACTCTTTAAGGAACCACCATACTGTTCTCCATAGAAGCTGTACCAATTCACATTCCCACCAACAGGGCAAGAGGAGTCCCTTCTTTCCAGACACTCTCCATCATTTGTTGTTTTAGAATTTTTCATGACAGACATTCTTACCAGTGTGAGGTGATATCTCAGTGTAGTTTTTTTTCAACTTTATTTATTTATATTTGTTTAATTTTTGGCTGCACTGGGTCTTTGTTTCTTTGCAAGGATTCTCTATTTGTGGAGAGTGAGGGCTACTTTTTGTTCTGGTGTGTTGTGCGGTGATTGCTCTTGTTGCAGAGCACAGGCTCTAGGTGAGTGAGCTTCAGTAGTTGTAGCACGTGGGCTTTAGTAGTTGTAACTCATGGACCTAATTGCTCCATGGCATGTGAGATCTTCCCCAATCGGGGACTAAATTCATGTTCCGTGCAGTATCCACTGCACCACCTGGGAAGTCCTCGCATTGTAGTTTTGATTTGTGTTTCTCAAATAACTAGTGATGTTGAACATATTTGCATGTGCCTATTGGCCATCTGAATGCCCTCTTTGGAGAAATGTCTGTTCAGGTCTTCTATCCATTTTCTGAGTGGGTTTATTTGGATGCTATTAAGCTTCATAAGCTATTTTATAAATTTTGGAGACTAACCCCTTATCAATCACACCATTTGCAAATATTTTCTCCCAATCTGTGGCTTGTCTTTCATTGAAGAGACTGTCTTTCCAGCATTGTGTAGTCTTGACTTCTTTGTCATAGATTAATTGACCATAGGTGCATGGGCTTATTTCTGTGTTTTCTATCCTGTTCCATTGCCTATATTTCTATTTTTATGACAATACCACACTGGTTTGACGACTGTAGCTTTGAGTATAGTCTGAGGTCAAGGAGCCTGAATCCTCCAGCTCTGTTTTTCTTTTTCAAGTTTGCCTTGGCTGTTTGAGGTCTTTTGTGTCTCCATACAAATTCACAGTACATGAACTGTGAACTTCCAGATAAGAAAAGGCAGAGGAACCAGAGATCAAATTGCCAACATCCATTGGATCATCCAAAAAAAGATCTTCATGACCCAGATAACCATGATGGTGTGATCACTCACCTAGAGCCAGACATCCTGGAATATGAAGTCAGGTGGGCCTTAGGAAGCATCACTACGAACAAAGCTAGTGGAGGTAATGGAATTCCAGTTCAGCTCTTTCAAATCCTGAGAGATGATGCTGTGAAAGTGCTGCACTCAATATGCCAGCAAATTTGGAAAACTCAGCAGTGGCCACAGGACTGGAAAAGGTCAGTTTCCATTCCAATCCCAAAGAAAGGCAATGCAAAAGAATGCTCAAACTATCGCAAATTGCACTCATCTCACATGCTAGTAAAGTAATGCTCAAATTCCCCAAGCCAGGCTTCAACAGTACATGAACCATGAATGTCCAGATGTTCAAGCTGGATTTAGAAAAGGCAGAGGAACCAAGATCAAACTGCCAACATCCGCTGGAACATAGAAAAAGCAAAGAGTTCCAGAAAAACATCTACTTCTGCTTTATTGACTATGCCAAATCCTTTGACTAGGTGGATTACAACAGACTGTGGAAAATTCTTCAAGAGATGGGAATACTAGACCACCTGACCTGCCTCCTAAGAAATCTGTATGCAAGTCAAGAAGCAACAGTTAGAACTGGACATGGAACAACAGACTGGTTCCAAATAGGAAAAGGAGCATGGCAAGGCTGTATATTGTCACCCTGTTTATTTAACTTATATTCAGAGTACATCAGGTGAAATGCTGGGCTGGATGAAGCACAAGCAGCAATCAAGATTTCCGGGAGAAATATCAATAACCTCAGATATGCAGATAACACCACCTTTATGGCAGAAAACAAACAAGAACTAACAAACCTCTTGATGAAAGTGAAAGATGAGAGTTAAAAAGTTGACTTAAAACTCAACAGTCAGAAAACTAAGACCATTGCATCTGGTCCCATCACTTCATGGCAAATAGATGGGGAAATAATGGAAACAGTGACGGGCTTTATTGAGCTCAGACAGTCTTGAGC
Source organism: Redunca redunca (assembly GCA_006410935.1). Classification (NCBI taxonomy): domain Eukaryota; kingdom Metazoa; phylum Chordata; class Mammalia; order Artiodactyla; family Bovidae; genus Redunca; species Redunca redunca. The sequence goes on along the minus strand of SJYQ01002394.1, from coordinate 546,503 downwards.
TCCAAAATCACTGCAGATGGTGACTTCATCCATGAAATTAAAAGACACTTGCTCCTGGGAAGAAAAGCTATGACCAATCTAGACAGCATATTAAAAAGCAGAGATATTACTTTGCCAACAAAGGTCCATCTAGTCAAAGGTATGGTTTTTCCAGTAGTCATGTACAGATGTGAAAGTTGGATTATAAAGCAAGCTGAGAACTGAAGATTGGATGCTTTTGAACTGTGGTGTTGGAGCAGACTCTCAAGAGTCCTTTGGACTGCAAGGAGATACAACCAGTCAATCCTAAAGGAGATCAGTCCTGAATATTCATTGGAAAGACTGATACTGAAGCTGAAACTCCAATACTTTGGCCACTTGATGCAAAGAACTGACTCATTGGAAAAGACCCCGATGCTGTGAAAGATTGAAGGTAGAGAGAAGGGGACAACAGAGGATGAGACGGTTGGATGACATCACCAACTTGATGGACATGAGTTCAAGCAAGCTCCAGGAGTTGGTGATGGACAGGGAGGCCTGGCGTGCTGCAGTCCATGGGGTGCAAAGAGTCAGACATGATGGAGCAACTGAACTGATATCACTTCTGCCTTCTGTCCTGTTACCCCCCGCATTTGGCTATTCTGGGTCTTCATTGCTGTGCATGGGCTTTCACTAGTTGTAGCAAGCTGGGGTTACTCTTCTGTGTGAGGCGTGGGCTTCTCACTGTGGTGGCTTCTCTCGTTGCAGAATACAGTTTCTGGATGCGCAGCCTTCAGCAGTTATGGCTCGCACACTCTAGAGCTTGGGCTCAGTAGTTGTGGCACATGGGCTTAGTTCCTCTGTCACATGTGGGATCTTTGCAGTACAGGGATCAAACTGTGTCCCCTGCATTGTCAGGCAGGTTCTTAATCGCTGGCCCATGAGAGAAGTTTGTTTGTAATTTTTTTTTTTTTTTTTTGAAAGCCAGGCATTGTGTTGGGTATGGAACTGAGGTGAAAGTGAAAGTCATTCCGTGGTGTCCAACTCTTTGCGACCCCGAGGACTTTACATTACAGTCCATGGAATTATCCAGGCTAGAATACTGGAGTGGGTAGCTGTTCCCTTCTCCAAGGGGTCTTCCCAACCCAGGGATAGAACCAAGGTCTCCCTCATTGCAGGTGGATTTTTTACCAGCTGAGTCACAAGGGAAGCAAGGAACTGAGGTAAGTAAGCTTTAATAACAGTTTTCTGTTAACCTCATGATATGGACTGAATGTTTGTGTCCCCACACCTACATTCAAATATTGATGTCCTAATCCCCATGTGAAGACACTCACAGGTAGGGTCTTTAGGAGATAATGAGAGTTAGATTAGGTCATGAGGATGAGGCTGTCATGATGGAATTAGTGACCTTACAAAAGAAGAAACTTAAAATATCTCACTCTCTCCATGAGCATGTACCAAGGAAAGGCCATAAGAGAAGATGGCCATCTACAAACCAGGAAGAAGTCTCTCTTCAAACTCTGAATCTACTAGAACCTTGATTTTAGACTTCACAGTATCCACAACTATGAAGAGTAAACATCTGTTGTTTAAGGCCTTCAATTTATGATATTTTGCCATAGCATCCCAAATCAGCTAAGACATCTGGGTATGAGTTGTACGTTATTTAATATTTGTTGTAAATATGGTTACCACCAAGGGTATAGTTTTCTCTTTTTCTGTTTTTCCTTCCCATATTTGTCTCTGTGTTTTCCTGTGAACCTTTTCTTAAGTAGAGTCCATGTCTTATAACTAATAGCTCTTTGATGTGCAATCTACTGTTATTATCTGGGAGCCCTATTGATGTGGAGGCAACGTGTTAGGGAGGAGAAATATTCTGTAATCTTACAATTAAATCTCAGCTTTTTTAGTTGGTTTGAATCCCTGGGCTGTAATGTCAGAAATATTCTTTAGCCTTCCCTTACCTGAGACAGAAATGAGACTGGAGTTTTTTCATTGGTTTTTACCCATATCAGATAAGCCTTTGGCAATGTAGTTTTCTTTAGAAGGCAGGACATTTTTATGGAAAAAATATCTGCTCGTCTTTCAAAACTATTACTGTTTTCCCTCTCCGTGCCTGAAACTGGAGGGAATTTTTCCTCTAATATTCCCTATCAAAATTTCTCCCCCACAGAAGGGGAAGAAAAGAATGTGTATAAAGTGTAGGTTTCCTTCTATGACTGATCCTTCAAGAATTGTTAACTCTCAAGCTCATTTACCTACAGTATCTAACAGTTCATCAAATTAGTGTTTAAATGTTTCTACTAGTTACTTGTTCTATCAGCTTTTGCCTCAGTTAAGCTAATTCTCCATATCCTCCCTCTCTCCAGATCTCAGGGGACTGTTTACTCTGTGACCTCAATTATCTGACGGATTTAAGAAAAGTCATTGATTTTCAGATTGTTCAACTTTTTCTTTGCTGTGGGGATAGGAATGATGATTTTTCAACTCTATCCTGTTGGAGATGAAATTAGATGCCCACCCCTTGTCTTTTAAAACAAAATATGTATTATTATTCTTTTTTTTTTTTTAACTGCACCGAGTCTTTGTTGCACATGAGCTTCTCTAGGGCTCTAGATTCTGCATGCTCAGTAGTTATGGTGTCTGGGCTTAGTTGCAGTATGTGGGATCTTAGTTCCCTGTCCAGGGATCAAACCTGAGGCCCCTGCACTGGGGGCACAGAGCCTTATCCACTGGAACCAGGGAAGTCCTTCCTTGGCTTTTTATTTGGAAGTCATCCTTGTCCTAAAGGCTTGGACCTTCATCTCTCTTCATTTCATTGATTTTAATTGTAATAATTTGTCATTATTATTATAAATGGGCATAAATTTACTGGAGTTTATGGTTGTTTCTTCGTATATTGCCCTACCTCTGGATTTAGATGGTCAGTGAATCTAAGCTACACGGTGATGTGTTAAGTTTTTCCATTACCATGGAAAATAACATCGTTGTGTATTTCTCAAACAATATAAGTGAGTAAATGTTAGGAGTAAGTTTTATGCATTATGCTCTTTTACTTTTAGAAATACATCCATAAATTATATATATGGAATTTTATATATACAACAGTATTTTAATATATTGATTGTGCTTTACTAATTTTGATTGTAAGTACATTAAAGATTATGCCATTTAAAAATTATGACTTTATTATAGCTGTTGGCATATTCTGGGAATGTCGTTTTGATAAACAGTCATACATACAAAAATTCTGCTGTGACCAAAAGCCCATGTAGAACCACAGTAAAAAGAAAGGATGTGTTCTAAAGAATCCTCAGTCGGTGAAATGTTAGTCGCCATTTAAAAAAAAGGGGGGGGGTGATTTATAGAAAAATATATTTGACAAATTCTTAATCTATTTATACAGACTTGTTTACCACAAAACTTTGATCCTTATTAAGCATATATGCAGTTTGAGTTTCTGCAAAGAATTCCTTTTTCAATGGAATTGTTATTATTAAAGAGTGTTTTAGGAAATGTAGATTGGCAAATTCTGCACCAGATCATTCTTTTCAGATAGACTATGTTAAGATTAATTAATTGCATTTATTTGACAGAAAGTCTTCTCAGTGTGTGACTGGATTCCTGCATATGATGGACAACCACATTGCTATGGCAACAAAGGAAGTAAGGTACTTCCAGCCAGGGATGCTTCTTTTCATGTAGACAGTCTGTCACCAGGTTTCTCAAACTAAATTTTCTAAAGTAGATACATGCTTAGAAAATATCTTTTTTAAAAAATAATTTTATTGAACAAAAGTACACTAGTTTGAAAATTTTACATTTTTGGCAGAATATATTATTAAAATATTACAGGCTATTTATTACCATAGTTTCACACGACAATGCAAAGTCTTAGGTATACTGTTTGGCTTCCCAAGTAGCACTATTGGTAAGGATTCTGCCTGCCAATGCAGGACATGTAAGAGATGCCAGTTTGATCCCTGGGTTGAAAAGATCCCATAGAGTAGGAAATGGCAACCCACTGCAGTATCTTACCTGGAAAATTCCGTGGACAGAGGAGCCTGGCAGGCTACAGTCCATGGGATTGCAAAGAGTCAGACCCTCAAAGAACACACACACAGCAGCAGATATAGTGTTTGCAAATAATTTAGAAAGGTTCTTTTAATGAAATTTCTCCAAGTTTTAACTATAAATCTGAAATGTTTTTAAGGTGCAAGAAAGTATTTATATTAATTTCTTAATAAGAATGAAAGAAGGAAAGTCAGTTGACTGAAGTGGAAAATTTCAAGGCATCCAGATATTTACAGTTTCTAAACACCACTAGTTAGGAAGGCATAAAGCAGCAACATAAAGAAGTATCATAATAATAAGCTGTTTCATTGTTCAGTCGCTAAGTCGTGTCCTACTCTGTGACCCCATGGACTGCAGCACACCAGGCTTCCCTGTCCTTCCACTATTACCTGGAGATTACTCAAACTCATGCCCACTGAGTTGGTGATGCATCTAACCATCTCATTCTCTGTTGCTCCTTTCTCCTCCTGCCCTCAGTCTCTCTCAGCATCATTTTTTCCCCAGTGAGTTGGCTCTTCGCCTCACATGGCCAAAGTATTGGAACTTCAGTTTCAGTATCAGTCCTTCTAATGAATATTCAGGGTTGATGCCCTTTAGTATTGACTGGTTTGATCTCCTTGCTATTCAAGGGACTCTCAAGAGTCTTCTCCAGCACCACAGTTGAAAAGCATCAACCCTTTGGCACTCAGCCTTCTTTATGGTCTAACTCTAACAACCACATATGACTACAGGAAAAACAATGGCTTGACTATATATAAGAAATTGAGTTAAATGCCAGTGATTTCTTTTAATCCATCTTCAAAGATGTATATGTGTGCACAAAGAAGTTGAAAATTTTTCCCCATTTGTGTTTTAAAATTCTCATTAGGAATAGCTTTGCATATAGATAAATAGCTTATCTTTGGCAATGCTCTTACCCTCCCCCTCCCAAAACAATATCTATAATAGCATTGGACTATATTTGTGTGACATACATACAAAATATTCCTCATTAATTTAAGAGAGGATCATGTACTTTAACCATTATTTCAAGGAATATTTATTGTGTAGTTACTCTTTTCCAAGACCATAGCCTACGTATAGGAAAAGGAAGAAATGCAAAAAAGTAAATATAATTTGAATAGCTAAAAGTGTAGTTACTTCTTGAGATTAAGAAGACAACTGGTGCTCAAATTGGAGTGTGTCAAATTTCCCTATGAAGTAGGAAGTATGATAAGTGAATATAAAGAAAGCAAGATGGGATCAATTAAGGCTTTGTAGTTAATGAGAAATTTTCCAGTTTCTTATGGAGTGTTGAGTGCCTCAAAATAATATATGGACTTGTGAGTGTCATTGAGTTTACAATGATAGTTGAAGAACATTTGTCACAGAGCAAGTCAATGAAACAGTGATTTCTCTGTCTTACTTGGAGATTTGAAGAGGGAATGAAGAGTGATGTAGATTGGAAATTGGCAAGAAGGTTGAAGAGGGAGAAACATCCAAAGTGCTCTTTAACTTGACAATCACTGATTTGATACCTATTATATTCCAGAAACTATGGGTGGAAGGTAAAAAGATGCCACCTTGGTTTCCCATAAATTCAAGGACTAGTAAGCATAAAAACATGTAAGCAGATGATTACAATACAGAAAGTGTGTATAGAGTTTCAGGGCTTCATAGGCACTGGGAGAATGTCTCAGAAAGATAGCATCAGTATTTCTTAAATTTAAAAATTCTGAGGCTTCAGCAATTGTGTGGCCTTCATTTGAGAGTGCTATGGAAAGCACTATACTGTTGAAGTTCCGTTTGTCATGACCTTACTTTCAGTGTTGAATGAAAACCATGTCATACTCTGCATGGGGCTTTCATTACACAGACTATTGTCACATTTCCCCAGTTAAAAAGAGAGGCAAAACTCATTCTGACTAATTTAAGGCTCGTTCCTAAATATATATATTGTATGCATGATGGGTAAGAGTTATATTGGTATTAGTATGACACAGGCAGAAAAAATATTTCATATTCTTGTATTACAGAAACAATTTTTCTAAGACATAAAGTTGTTGTTGTTCAGTCACTAAGTCATGTCCAACTCTTAGTGACCCCATGAACTGCAGCATGCAGTTCATACATGCTGTCCTTCACTATCCTTGACTTTAAACTCATGTCTGTTGAGTCAGTGATGCCATCCCACCTCTCATCCTCTGTCACTCCCTTCTCCTTTTGCCCCCAATCTTTTCCCAAATCAGGGTCTTTTCCAGTGAGTTAGCTCTTTGCATCAGGTGGCCAAATTTTTGGAACATCACCAACACCACTCCTTCCAATGAGTATTCAGGGTTGATTTCCTTTAGAATTGACTGGTTTGATCTCCTTGTTGTCCAAGGGACTTTCAAGAGTCTTCTCCAGCATGAAAGTTCAAAAGCATCAATTTTTCAGCACTCAGCTTTCTTTATGGTCCAACTCTCACATCAATACATGACTACTGGAAAAAATATAGCTTTGACTATAAGGACATTTGTCAGCAGAGTGATGTTCCTGCTTTTTTAATACACTGTTGAGCCTTGTCATAGCTTTTCTTCCATGGAGCAAGCATCTTTTAATTTCATGGCTGCAGTCATCATCTGCAGTGATTTTGGAGCCCAAGAAAATGAAATCTGACACTGTTTCCACTTTTCCCCCCATTTATTTGCCATGAAGTAACAGGACCAGATGCCATTTCTTCAGTTTTTGAATGTTGAACTTTAAGCCAGCTTTTTCACTCTCCTCTTTCACCTTCATTAAGAGGCTTTTTTAAGATAAAAAGTAATTGGACCAATAACAATTAGGTCCGTTTACATGGCACTGAGACGTCAAGGGAATTAAGCTAAGTGACTAAGTTCCATAGAACCCATCTTGCTGTTTGTTTTTTAAAAAAACACTTTTAAAATATGTTATTTATTTAAGCGTTCTGCCACAAGTAAAAGAACAGTCATAATTTAATGTGAATAAAGGACACTTAGGTCCTGTATACTTTTCTGGTTCAATGTGCAGAGTTGAAGAAGGAATTCACTGGGCCTGGACTCCATCTTAGGCCTGTTCATGCTGATCATGCTCGGCCACCTTTCCAATGGACTCTGAACTCTGTGTTTAGTGCCTATGAAAACAACAAAAGAAGGATAAGACCCCCTCTAGACAGGGGAACCTTGAAGATCGTATCTAGGTTACTTATCGCCTAAGAGAAAACATACACCAATCACGCCTTCCTCCAGACAGGCCATAAATTTTTCTGTATCTATCAGAGTGTAACCTCAGGTTTATTGATTATTGGCTAATTGTTTGACTATTTGAGCACATGAGCACATAGCACATGAATGATGGGTTATTGGAATTGTATTTTCCTTGGTTTATGTAATTCTCAAGGAATTTGGAGTGGTGGGTTCAGACACGTACACATGGGGTATAAAAGATTTTCACAAATGCTGGTCGGGGTCTTTGGCTAAGAGGAGACTCTGCCTTGGGCCCGCTGGTGTAATAAACTGCACTCCACTATCTGCATTGTCCTTCTGAGTGAGTTTGTTTCCTAGAATGCGTGGCTACAACAGAGTAATGATCCAAACCGGTGTTTTGCTATGCAGTACCTTGGTAGTAGTCCAGGGTCCTTTAGTCATGTTTAGTCATTTGGAAGCTAATTTACATGAAGGTTATATCACAGAAAGATTATCATCTCGCCGGGGAAAGGGCTCCATTTTAATGTAGAGGTGGGCGTGAGCAGTGAGCTTGCGTCTCTCATGCTTTCTTCAATGCAACTTCATTTAACATTCTCATTGCCATCAGGGGAGGCCTGACAAGTAGGTGAGAGCCTTCCAGTTACAAGCTGAACCTACCTCATCCTGGGTCAGTCAGTGTAGGCCAGCCCACCAGTGACTGGGACCAAGGTTGCCCAGAAGCTTAGGCTTGCTGCTACCATTTTTTGACATGGATGATCATATCACTGCTTAAGGCATTTTTGAAATTAATAAACTATTTTTAGTAGTTTTAGATTCATAGAAAAACTGAGCAGAAAATACATAGAGCTCCTATAAACCCCACCTTCCCCTAGCCAGCCCCCAGAAACTTTTCTGTTATTCATATCCTTCATCAAAGTGGTACATTTATTACAATAACTGAACCTACATTGACACATCATTATCAACAAGGTCCATAGTTTAATGTTCATTTTTTATGTTGTACATCCTATGGATTTGGACAAATGTACAATGACCTGTATCCACTATGTAGTATCATATAGGATAGTTTCACTGCCTTAAAGATTCTCTGTGCTTTAATAATTAATCCGTCCCTCTCCCCTAACCTTTGCAAACCACCAATCCTCTTACTCTCTTCATAGCTTTGCCTTTTCCAGGATGTCACATAGATAGAATCATATCATACAGCCTTTCCAGGCTGGCTCCTTTTGCTTACTAACATGCATTAAGTTTCCTCCATATCATCTTACTTTGATGTTAACTTGACTTCTCTAGAGTTCCACCATGAAAACATACTAGTCAACCAAAAATGGATCCCATTCCTTTAATGTCATATCTCAACCACATCTGTTGTAACTCTGAGTAGCTAAGAGATCACATTCATCTGAAAGACAGTCTTTCTTTTGGAATTCTGAGCATATTTCCTGAGAGTCATTCTAATTATGCTGACTTAGCTGAGATGACTAACCTTGACTTGATCACCCAGCTTCTGTGATGGACTGTGCTCATGGCTTATTCTAAACCATCTGGTCACCTTTCCACTGAGATCTAGACTCATTTCAGGAATTCAACACTTGGAGTTGATTGGAAAAGAAGAAATGGATGTAGGGGAGGTGGTTAGTAGTCTGTGTCATGAGCTTTAAATAGACCTTGTCGTTTAGTAATTTTCTGGCAACAAATTTTTTTCCTGGTTTTGTTGCTGCTGATGCTAAGTTGTCTCAGCCATATCTGACTCTGTGCAGTTCCATAGATGGCAGCCCACCCTCTGTCCCTGGGATTCTCCAGGCAAGAATACTGGTTTTGTACGAGGCGAGACAAAACAAACATGCTTTTCTAAAGCAAATTTGTTCCTTGCTTGCACTAGATATTAGGAATGATTTTGTTTGAAAGTTGAGAGTTTTTTCCTTCTGATCTAAACCTTGGTTTAATAAATACCTCTTTTACAGCATCACCTGTAATTATTTAGAGGCTGAACTTCACATTTTGCCAAATAAATTAGATTTGGCTTCAGACAGAGCCTTTCATGAAATGCTTTCTTTTCCCATGGCAGGAGATAAATGTAAGAGTGAGGGGAGATGAAGGGAGACATAGGCATGGGATAAACTGTTCTCAAAACAAATTCCTGAAAAACAAAGGGACTATTTTGAACTCACACTTATCTAGACTTCATGAGTTTCACAACTGTGTGTTGATTTTCTTCCAGATGAATTTGGCAGAATCAAAAAAAGATCTTTCCAAAATTCTGCCAGCTTAGGTAAAAATATCATTTTTATGTAACAGTATTCATTTATTCTATTTAGTGTTTAGTCAAATATTGGTAAGGATTTTACTGAATAAGGAGTTATAGAAATTTAAAAACATGGGTTAATTTTATTACTTATTTCAAAACCATATGACTTGCAAAACATAGTTAGAAAATATATTTGTGGGTGTCAAGAACCATTAAATATTTACATGTTGTTTAGGAAGAAATGATTACTTTTTATGTGGAACAATGGCATCATAAAATTCTGATGTAAAGTTTAGAGGTTTCAAATTAAAGATGCAATATTAACATACTTATTAAAGATGAGGTAGTTAAACTTAGAAAAACATTTACTTCATAGCTTCCCAAACAGAATATAATGAGGCAAAATATCTATAATATGTTGATAATGCTAGTTAGTTGGGTTTCAATAGACTTGCCAACCCAATATAATTTACTTTGGGGAGAATTTATCAAGGAACATGTGATCTAGATGTGTTCAGCCCTACAGTATAAGANTTCAATAGACTTGCCAACCCAATATAATTTACTTTGGGGAGAATTTATCAAGGAACATGTGATCTAGATGTGTTCAGCCCTACAATATAAGATTTTACTTAAAGAAACTGGTTACAGAAAGCTAAATCATGAGATATTTCATCTCTATTTCAGTATTCTTTCTCTATTTCAAATATTTTGTCTAATTCTTTCCTCGTTTCATTCCTTGGTATTTTAGCAATATCTGGTTGATATTGAGAAAAGCCACCTAGTTTTGTTCATTGTAGTCTAGAACCACAAAGTAGATTTAAGAGTCATGAAGTATCTTTGGCATAAGCAATCCAAGTTACTAATAGGAAGAGACGTTCCTTACCTTTCACAAATTCAGACAAAACTGACCATTCAAAGATTATTTCACTTACAATAAACCTAAAGAAGTAAAACATATATCTAAAAACTCTACGCCAAAATACAAGTCATGTTATATCTATCTAGGTGATGAAAATATTAGCAGTTTTCATCTTCTCTTTTATTTTATATCTATATATATTTCTTTTATATTCAAGTTGGTAGTTTAGCTGCTAAGTTGTGTCATGTCTGGCTCTTACAGTCCCATGGACTGTAGCTCACCAGGCTCATCTGTTCATGGGATTTCCTAGGCAAGACTACTGGAGTGGGTTGCCATTTCCTTCTCCAGGGTATCTTCCCTACCCAGGGATCAAACCAGAGTCTCCTGCACTATAGATGTTCTTCTGCATTGCAGGCAAATTCTTTACCTTAGCCACCAGGAAAGCCCTTTATATTCCTACACTTGGACAATAAAAAGTAAATTGAATATAAAAAATAGAACAAAACCAGGAAGTCCACTTACCATTAAAACATAATTCATAGAATTTCCTTACATGATTTATTTTGTAATTCAAGTCAATATTTTCTTTTAATAATTTGGGCAGGGAGATGACTAAAGAAAGGGATTACCTGGTTTGCAAGGAGTATTATTTTAAATACACTCAAAACTAGCAGGATAGAGACATAATAGGAAAGGCAGAAGCTAGCATACTTCCTTTGGCAAATCTCTTAGCTGCTCTAGGTTAGATATTTTAGATGGTACCAGCATTTGTAAGAGCTAATACTTTATCTCTTACAAACATCAAATTATTTATTATTGGACTTTAAAATGTTATTGTGAGAAAGCAGATTCATTAGTTGAGTTCACTCAAATGTTCACTGTGATGCATCTATAGTAAATTTAAATTTTCTAAACATCTTGAACTCAATAACTTTTACAGTTCTCCTTTATGCATGTCTCCAACTTGAGACTCAAATTTCAGGTTGAATAATAAGCTGTTTTTTGCAGTTAACAATGCTTATGAATTGCGTGTGTCTTTGCAGTTTTGCAGTACAACACACAAATGGGAAAGGATTTATTAAATTCTGAATTAAGAACATTCCCAGAACACTCTCCACAAGGTGACATTAACTGAGTGAATGTCACCACTGAGTGAATTTCATCACTCTGCAAATATGTAGCTTTGGTCATTTCTTCTAATGAGTGGCTCAAAATGGATTGTACTTAGAATTCAACTAACATTTAAAACATTGTCCAAACTACACTGATTTGCTGACTATTAAATAGTATGACTTCGCATAGAGGTTACCCAAGACATGGTCGATTATTTCCATCCTTATAATTACTTTTGTTTTCCCACATTTGACAGAAATATAAGTAAAAAACATTTTTAAAAATTTAATCTGAAAATATTGGAAGGGCAAGGATAGTCACTGCTTTCAAAACAGCTTTAGTGTGAGGAATAAAAGGAAAGTGGTGGAAACTTCATGAACCAAAGATGAAATGTTTTATCTATAGAGAGTAGCCAATACTCATTCTCATTTCCAGTCATTTCTTTCCAAGAAAGGACATAGACCCACTGCTAACCAATAATCTAATTTTATAAGAGAAGTAATAAATATAAAATTTTATAAAACCTCTACTTTTTATATCTTAGAAATGCACACTTAAAATATTTTTGTTTTTTTGTTTTGCTTTGATTTGTTGACATTGTGAGAACCAGAAACACAGAGAATTTAGAATAAAACAGGAAACATATCTCACCTTTGGGTCACCAGTGACCTCTAAGGCTGTATTTATTATCTGCATTAATTCCAACCTAGATTTCTTGCCCAGGTGCCTTCTTACATGTGCCTGGCTAGGATGAAAACCAATATTTGCTTCCATCTCTTTCACTTCTTATATTTTTATGGAAGACATCTGCCACACTTCTGATAAACAGTCTTTTTTAGATGACTTAATATATTAAAAAGTTTTAGCCAAGTCTTGAGAAGGAGGAAGCTGTTCTGTCTAAGCTCTCATAGGTAGACTCAAGTTCTTTCCTTCAATGTATGATAATTTTATAGTTTCATTCTTGTTTTAAAGCATTTAACATAATTTAAGGTACTTTGATATGAAATTATTACCATGATCAAGTTTGTCAACACATCCATCACTTTACATAGTTACTGTACTTTAGTTCTTAGACTTATTTTTAAGTTTTTGGAGAATACATAATTATTCCTTCTTGAACTTACATGTAGGCGGGAAATAAGAGACACAAGTGCTAACACTTATTTTTACATATAGATCTATAGGTTTATGTCCTAGTGATTGAAGTAGCTTATCTATGCCATTCATATTTTTCATTTCCAACATTTCTCCTATGATAAGATTTAGGGAATGGATATATGAGTAACTTTGAAAAACACATTTATTGGGTTACCTGATGATATTTGAAGTCATTCCATCTATATCTATCTAGAATATTTGCCTCAAGCCAAATTCCTTGCTTACTCCTTGGAAGAAAAGTTATGACCAACCTAGATAGCATATTCAAAAGCAGAGACATTACTTTGCCGACTAAGGTCCATCTAGTCAAGGCTATGGTTTTTCCTGTGGTCATGTATGGATGTGAGAGTTGGACTGTGAAGAAGGCTGAGCGCTGAAGAATTGATGCTTTTGAACTGTGGTGTTGGAGAAGACTCTTGAGAGTCCCTTGGACTGCAAGGAGATCCAACCAGTCTATTCTGAAGGAGATCAGCCCTGGGATTTCTTTGGAGGGAATGATGCTAAAGCTGAAACTCCAGTACTTGGGCCACCTCATGCGAAGAGTTGACTCATTGGAAAAGGCTCTGATGCTGGGAGGGATTGTGGGCAGGAGGAGAAGGGGACGACAGAGGATGAGATGGCTGGATGGCATCACAGACTCGATGGATGCAAGTCTGAGTGAACTCCAGGAGTTGGTGATGGACAGGGAGGCCTGGCATGCTGCAATTCATGGGGTCACAAAGAGTTGGACACGACTGAGCGACTGAACTGAACTGAACTTCCTTGCACATCTCCCACATGAATGGTCAATCTGTTACGCTTGTACAAGAAGTATATTTAATTCATCTTTTTTGACTTGAAAATTTTTCCCTCATAGAAATTCCAGTTTAGCCTATGAGTTTCTCACTATGAAGCTGGTGTAGGAATAAGTCCCAATAAAATAATTAAAAGTTAGAACAACCCTTTGTGTTTTCCCTTGGATTTCAAAGCTCAGCAGCAATTCTTCTAGTGTCTGCCAGTCACAGCTATAGCTTCAACTGTGTCTGAAGCTGCCATGCAACAGCCCAATTCATGAATGTAACAGGAAATGGCCAAGGCTAGCCCCCCACACCTAAAGAACCACAGTTTGAAATTCAGAGAATCTGTAAAGAATAGAATTGCATACAATTGTCAAGACAATCCTTTTGAAGCACTTTGCTAGTTTAAATAAAGTTTAAATAATGGTCAACAAATGTATTCTGTGGTTCCACATTTAAAATTTGCATCATTAGCAGGTATATATCCATCTTGTTCTGGGTTGAAATCCACAAAATGTATTAATTTCAGATCCAATATTCACAAGCTGTTAATTTGGGTAGTTTTTTTTTCTTCTTCTTCTTCTTCTTCTTTAATCTATCTTTGCACTGTTAGTCATTCAGTCGTGTCAGACTCTTTGAGACCCCATGGACCTGGGCAAGAATACTGGAGTGGGTTTTTATTTTCTCACAAATTAGACCTTTGATACATATATATGTATGTATATATATACACATATATACGCACACACATACACACATATGTGTGTGTGTGCGTATATATGTGTGTATATATATATATATTTTTTTTACTGGCAAGATGCCAACATCTGAAATTTGAGCTAGTTGGATTTAGTGATGATTTATGTGGGGTTGATTAAACCATTCCTCTGAATTGCTTCTTTTTCTGGAGAATGTTTACAGTTTTCAAACGTGAACTCTGGCTTAAAGTAATCCTGTTTCACAAGATGCATTATTTTAAGGAGGGCTATTGTCTGTGTGCTTTTTTATAGTTACATTTTAGATCTGTTCCTGCTCCATTTATTCACTTGTATGGAAGTTTTTGACTCACTGCTGGTGCTTAGCATTAGATAAGGGCTGCGGAGATTGGTCTGAAATGGTGTCAGTGTTAAGATGTAGAAAAACTGATGAAAAGTGAAAAGGGAAGGTTGCTCAGTCGTGTCTGACTCTTTGTGACCCCATGGACTGTTGCATGTCAGGCTCTTCCGTCCATGGAATTCTCCAGGCCAGAATACTGGAGTGGGTAGTCATTCCCTTCTCTAGGGCATCTTCCCAATGCAGAGATCGAACCCAGGTCTCCCACATTGCAGGTGGATTATTTACCAGCTGAGCTACCAAAAAACTGATGAGAATTTTATAAAATCCTGGCTTGCTCGCAAATGATATTCTCCACCACCACCTGCCCCCACCCCAGCCCCAGGAAATAGCAATTTTCATTGCTTTGTTCTATTGTGGTTTCTTATCTTATCCTGGCAGAAAAAGGAGACAAAGTTCTTTTGAATGAAGGCCTCAGACTGAAGTTTTCAATATTTGGAATCTTAGGCTTGCTTGTAGTCATAGTAAACTCAAGGTGGTCAAGAAAGTTATTGCTGGGTTTAAAGCACAGGCCTAGGTCAGGGATTACATCACAAGAAATGTATGATTCAGAATGATATGATAGGCATGAATATCTTCAGCCATTTTATTTATGTGTCATTTATTGAATAAAAATTTTAGCAACCTCTGCTGCTTCACAAAAAGTATGCCTACTCACAAAAAATAAATGAAAATCTCCACAGGTTCAATTGAGAAGTAAATTGTAGACCTTTGAAAGAAAGTAGCCACTGCTACATATTTGCTAAATCAGACTCCAAAATAATCAATTGCAACAAGAGGGATTTAACTTAATAAGAGTTTTATGTGTGAAAAATTACCACTGAGAAAAATTGTGGAAACTGCATTTTAGGAAATCTTTAAATTTAATTGTATTCAAAGTTTTAAAGATGATCTGACCTTTACCAATGTGTGACCTTGCAAATACTCTGATAAGTTATATTTTGAAATGTTCTTCATAAAATGTACTCATAGTCAGTGTCTAGATGAATCATCTGTTTCTTAAATTTTTAAATAATTTTTTTCCTGCTTTGATTTCACACATTGTAAAAGGGCATCTATTTTTTTTTTTTTGCAGTACCATTTTTCTCCTTCTGAGTTGTTATAAATTTATAGAATTTATAGAAATGTCTCTGTAAAGGAAGAAAGGCTTAAAAGTTAATGAAATGTTAATTAACCACAAACAAACAGATGATCATAAATCATAAAGTTCCAATCATCCTTCATCCAGAGTTCATTAATTTCCATGAACAGAAATATTTCTACTGGTCAAGAAAAATTCAAACGTCCTAGGAAATTCAAAGGTTAGCTAATATATTGATTATGTGGTTGTTTAGAAGTTGATAAACTGATGGAGATAATAATGTTACATGTGATCAAAGCCAAATTATTTAGTATAGAAGTTTCTAGTTTTATTTTAACTGGTTATTTCACTATAATACTTTCGCTTAATTATATTTTGTCTGATAATTATACAAGTCTCCAGGATGTATAAATATGCAAAAACATTAATCTAAGAAAGAACAAAGAGATTAACAAACATCTTAATTCAAATCATTTATTTGGATCAAACATTCAAATCCTTTTATGACTTTTTTATGACTTTAGAATGTCAGATAACTACCATCTTTCTAGAATTTCATATTAGGGTGAAAGAAATATACTATGAATTATCGTAAAGCACATAAGTTTATTTTGGCAGGTCATTAAATGAAACAGGCATTTTAATACTCCTTGTATGATTGGCTTAAATTTGAAATCATGCAGAAATATTATTTAATATATAATTATGAGGTAAACTAAGGACAAAATCAAAACTTCATAGTTTTTTTTTTTGGCCAGTTTTGAATATTTGAATATTTTTACTTATTGAAATTCTTTCCACATCCTGGTCAACTCTCATAAAAATGTTTTCTGCCTGTTTCTGTCTAGATTTAGAGATAACTTTACTTTTCAAAATGTGTTGTTTTCCCTCAGGAAAGACCCTATCTAATATTGTCCTGGAAAAATGATTATATAAAGATAAATTATATATAAAGATAAAGACTGATTTCTAGATGCTGCACTAAAGATTGAACCAAACTGTAACTTCTGTGTTATCACTCATTTGTCCTTGTATCTCTAGAACCTAGGAAATCAACTTTTACCAACTCATTAAATAGGTATTGAATTAACAAAAGAATAAGGTCATTAACATAACTGTTACACATTCATTCATTTATACATTCATTCAAGAAAGAATTATTGGGCAAAACTATTGTTCTAGGCATTGTCCCGGAGATTAAGGGCATTCTTAAATTTGCTATGTTAGAAGTTTCCTGGGGAATCTTAAAATCTCCTCATGTTAGGAAGCCAAGCCAGAAATTCATTATCAGATTTTAGCTGTGGTACCTGTAAACTGGGATAAATTCATCTCTTCTAAAGATCCCCAAAATATCATGAAGTTTTGGGGCCTTCCTGGAAGTGACTTTCCTTACTGCTCTCTAAGGCTAGAACCTCTGTAAGTCAGTTGTCTGACCACCTTTCAAAAGAGCTTTGTAATCACTGGCTTCATAAAGTTATCCTTAATTTCTTAAAACTGTCTAATTTATCTTATTCAATCAGCATCACTCTCAAATGTGACATTCTAGGCAAAGATTGTTCACATAACCACAGTTTCCAGTATGTGCTATTAATAAGGAAAACAAACTCTTATGAATCTATTCAAATGATGGTCTTGCCATGAAAATACTATACCTAAGAACTTCTAAATCCTAGAAGGATCAAGTGAAGAGATGAAGGATATTTCTGTTTACAAAAGTGCAGTCTATTAAATTATTATGAGTTATAGGTAGAAAGATATAGAGCTAGAGAAAGAAGATATGGGAAAAAATAATGGATCTCCTTATATGCAGAAAATAGAATATTCAAACATCAATAATATTCCAAGCAAAAGTGAAAATCACCTTTCAATTCTATATTCTATAAAAATCACTCATTCAATTCTGTATAACTAATTCTTATTCAACTTGCTCATGGGTGAGTAGTTTCATGAAACTATCTGCTTTTGGACTAGAGAACAGAAAATTCTGACTCAGCTAAGCACTGTGATTTCAAAGTTGTTTAAGCAATGCCACCAGGTGCCTGCGTCCAAGATTACTTAGCATAGTTCTTTCATTTGTCTTTTGTTAAAGTCAATACTTTCCGGTCTGTGGCTGAACACAAAATATTTCAGAGAAGCATCAAAATGAAACAAAATAGACCAAAAAATCTGTAGATGGCAAAAGAAGAGAGTGGTGCAGTGGTAAGAAATCCACCTGCCACGCAGGAGACACAGGAGACATGGATTCAATCTCTGGGTGGGGAAGATCTCCTGGAGTAGGAAACCACAACCAGCTCCAGTATTCTTGCCTGGAAAATTCCATGGACAGAGGAGCCTGGCAGGCTATGGTCCATGGGACCGCAGAGAGTCAGGCATGACTGAAAGACTGACCACACAGAGCAGAACTAGCTCTCATACTTGAATGTGCCAAAGCTACTGGTTATCCGATATTAGACACTTGGGGAGAGGCGAATCAGCAGGTGTTAGCCAGTACCTGGATGATTAGAAAGCAGCTACGCTTTGGTAAACACTGCCACAGAAATATCGCAATGTTCTTTACCAGAGCCAAATGGGAAGAATCTCATGAGGGTTAGAGAGAGAGCTTTTGAGAAGGAAACCAGGGTAAAAAGAGCACAAGTCGTGTGTGATTCCATTAGTGTAAAATTGTTCAAAATGTAGTATAATGTATAGTGACAAAAAATAGATGACTGGTTGCCTGGGAAAGAGGGTGGAGGGGAAAATAGATTGATTACCAAGGGGCACAGGGACAGTTTATGGGTGACAGAAATGTTGGGCTTCTCAGGTGACACTTTTGGTAAAGAGCCTTCCTGCTGATGCAGGAGACACAAGAGACATGGGTTCAGTTCCTGGGTTGAGAAGATCACTTGGAGTAGGAAATGATAACCTGAACCAGTATTCTTGCCAGGAAAACTCCATAGACAGAGGAGCCTGGTGGGACTGCAAGTCCATGGGGTGGCAAAGGGTCAAACAAAATTGAATCACTGAGCACTTATGTAACTTAATATGGCTGTGGTTAATTATTAACTAATCTTCAAAGGAGAAAGATCTGATGTGAATCCTTACTTGAAAGCCCCTCTAGTCTAGAAGATACCAGATACTAATTAAATAGGTAAAATTGCATCAAAGCTAATGTTTTAAAATATCTGATATCATGGCCAATAACACTACACTGCCTTTGTGTAATATCAGGAAAGCAACACCAGGACTCTAATAAGTAGAAATATAGCTTACACTAGAGACTTTCCATACAACATCTAAGTTCTGAAATATGTATAGCATTTTATTCATATAAATTTAACTTAGAGAAGACTAACCAACTTTTCTGTTTTGGCAAGAGTTCCTATGCAACTCACCAGTAGTAATACATCAAGTTGACCTATTTATCTAGCATCTTTCTTTTTGGAAGGTAAAAGAACAAATCTTTGTGATTTTTTCCAGGGGACCTCTGATAAATCTCAAAATCAATTTTAGGTACAAAAGATATAATTCAGAATTCAATTTTGAGAAGATAGGTGAACAAATTCAGACTCAAAAGTACATAGTTATAATGTTGTAATTAAGTCACTAAGTCATGTCTGACTCTTTGCGACCCCGTGAACTATAGTACATCAGGGTCCTCTGTCCTCCAGTATCTCCTGGAGTTTGCTCAAATTCATATCCACTGAATCAGTGATGCTATCCAATCATCTCAACCTCTGGCTCCCTCATTTCCTCTTGCCCTCAGTCATTCCTAGCATCAGGATCTTTGCCAATGAGTTGGTTATTTGCATCAGGTGGCCAAAATATTGGAGCTTCAGCGTCAGTCCTTCCAATGAATATTCAAGGTTGATTTCCTTAGGACTGGTAGGTTTGATCTCCTTGCTGTTCAAGGAACTGTCAAGAGTCCTCCCCAGCATTACAATTTATTTCTCCTTTTCTACTTCTCTTTCACATTTAAAGATGCTATATATTGCACCCACCCTGTTAATCCAGGTTAATCTCACTATTTTAAGGTGATTTTATTAGCAACTAAAATTTTGTCTTCAACCATAATTCACCTCTGCATGTAACCTACAGAGTCATGGGTTCTGGGAATTAGGATGTAGATATCTTTAGAGGTCATTATTTTGCCTACCACAGCTAGTTTTCAGTTCAGTCGCTCAGTTATGCCTGATCTTTGCGACCCCATGAACCACCACAGCATGCCAGGCCTCCCTGTCCATCACCAACTCCCGGAGTCTACCCAAACCCATGTCCACTGAGTCGGTGATGCCATCCAACCATCTCATCCTCTCTCGCCCCTTTTTGCTCCTGCCTTCAATCTTTCCCAGCATCAGGGTCTTTTCAAAGGAGTCAGCTCTTCGCATCAGGTGGCCAAAGTATTGGAGTTTCAGCTTCAACATCAGTCCTTCCAAAGAACAGCCAGGCCTGATCTCCTTTAGGATGGACTTGGTGGATGTCCTTTCAGTCCAAGGGAGTCTCAAGAGTCTTCTCCAACATCACAGTTCAAAAGCATCAATTCATTGGTACTCAGCTTTCTTCACAGTCCAACTGTTATATCCATACATGACCACTCAAAAAACTATAGCCTTGACTAGATGGACCTTTGTTGACAAAGTAATGTCTCTGCTTTTTAATATGCTGTCTAGTTTGGTCATAACTTTCCTTCCAAGAAGTAGCATGTTTTAATTTCATGGCTGCAGTCACCATCTGCAGTGATTTTGGAGCCCAGAAAGATATAGTCAGCCACTGTTTCCACTATTTGCCATGAAGTGATGGGACCAGATGCCATGATCTTAGTTTTCTGAATGTTGAGCTTTAAGCCAAATTCTTCACTCTCCTCTTTCACTTCCATCAAGAGGCTCTTAGTTCCTCTTCACTTTCTGCCATAAGGGTGGTGTCATCTGCATATCTGAGGTTATTGATATTTTTCCCGGAAATCTTTATTCCAGCCTCTGCTTCCTCCAGTCCAGCATTTCTCATGATGTACTCTGCATATAAGTTAAATAAGCAGGGTGACAATATACAGCCTTGACATACTCCTTTTCCTATTTGGAACCAGTCTGTTGTTCCATGTCCAGTTCTAACTGTTGCTTCCAGACCTGCATATAGGTTTCTCAAGAGGCCAGTCAGGTGGTCTGGTATTCCCATCTCTTTCAGAATTTTCCACAGTTTATTGTGATCTACACAGTCAAAGGCTTTGGCATAGTCAATAAAGCAGAAATAGATGTTTTTCTGGAACTCTCTTGCTTTTTCCATGATCCAGCGGATGTTGGCAATTTGATCTCTGGTTCCTCTGCCTTTTCTAAAACCAGCTTGAACATATGGAAGTTCATGGTTCATGTATTAGAGGGGGTAAATAATTCTTATGTCAGTCATAGGAAGGCAAATTGGAAGCTCAGTATCTGGCTTTCAGTTCAGTTCAGTGGCTCAGTCATGTCCGACTCTTTGCGACCCCATGAATCGTGGCACGCCAGGCCTCCCTGTCCACCACCAACTCCCGGAGTTCACTCAGACTCATGTCCATCAAGTCGGTGATGCCATCCAGCCATCTCATCCTCTGTTTTCCCCTTCTCCTCCTGCCCCCAATCCCTCCCAGCATCAGAGTCTTTTCCAATGAGTCAACTCTTCGCATGAGGTGGCCGAAGTACTGGAGTTTCAGCTTTAGCATCATTCCTTCCAAAGAACACCCAGGACTGATCTCCTTTAGAATGGACTGGTTGGATCTCCTTGCAGTCCAAGGGACTCTCAAGAGTCTTTCCCAACACCACATTCAAAAGTATCAATTCCTCGGCGCTCAGCCTTCTTCACAGTCCAACTCTCACATCCAAAAATGACCACTGGAAAAACCATAGCCTTGACTAGACAGACCTTTATTGGCAAAGTAATGTCTCTGCTTATCAGAAGCTTAAAGCAAAAGGGAAAAGTTCTGTGTTTGATCTTGTCAGAGGTGAATAAATCTACAAGTCTTATAAGAGTATGAGAAAGAGGACAGTGAATGAGTTTATGGTAAAGTATAGTTCTTTGCAGTAAACTATTTCTTGAAACACAAAGCAGTAGGGGATATCTAAAATTGTTGTTGTTTTCTGGGCACAATGGCACCCCACTCCAGTACTCTTGCCTGGAAAATCCCATAGATAGAGGAGCCTGGTAGGCTGCAGTCCATGGGGTCGCTAAGAGTCAGATACGACTGAGCAACTTCACTTTCACTTTTCATTTTCATGCATTGGAGAAGGAAATGGTAACCCACTCCAGTGTTTTTGCCTGGAAAATCCCAGGGGCTGGGGAGTCTGGTGGGCTGATGTCTATGTGGTCGCACAGATTTGGACACAACTGAAGTGACTCAGCAGCAGCAGCAGGGCCCAGGTAAAGTTCAACATTGCCACTCTCATAAAATAGAAAAAAGAGTAAAGCAGAATAAGTAAAGAAGAGAGGCAGGAACAAAAAACAGAATTTCTAGGGCTAAAGCTTTAGCTCTAAATAGCTGAAGTTTGATTTCCAGCTTTCCAGCTTAAAAGGATTTTGTGGTGGTGGGGCAGGGAACTTAAATGTAGTAAACCTTAATGTCCTTATCTTTAAAATGATTATGATACAGTATCT
The DNA here is from genome assembly GCA_006410935.1 of Redunca redunca. Taxonomy (NCBI): domain Eukaryota; kingdom Metazoa; phylum Chordata; class Mammalia; order Artiodactyla; family Bovidae; genus Redunca; species Redunca redunca. Next base: position 524,335 of record SJYQ01002394.1, on the reverse strand, counting down.
ACTTCAAACTCTTGTTGAGAGATTATATATGAAAGTGCTTATTAAAGTGCCAGAAGATAGTCAAATGCTCAATTAATGTTATCTGTTGATAACTGATTAATGAATCACTCCAGTGAAATCTCAGTTGGATAAGAAGAGATATGATATATGTAATGTCAAGTGATCTTTCTTAATAATTATGAAGTTTTCATGAGCCCTGGACATACAATGGAAGAAATAATTTTTTGTTTTCTTATTCTCTTCCCTTCACTTTACAGTGAAGCTCCTCAGAATAAAAAGCTCAGTCACTGAGATTAAACTTAATCTGTTTTTGGTACTTGAAAACTAGAGGATTCCATAGATACACTTGAAATACTAGCCAAATTGCCAAAACCAAATGCACAGGAGACTTGAGGCTACGTTTCCCATTAGTGTTCCATGTGTGAGGTCTCAATATTTTCTGCCAAAGAGGGTGATTGGACTGAGAGCATATAATTTTTCAAAAAAGTTAAAAACATGACTCCCATACAAATATAAAATAATCATGCCAAAGGCTTACCAACCCATTACTTTATGAGGGAACGATCAAATTAAAACTGCTGAGAATTTGGCTTGCAGAGATTTGTATTCTAGAAAAAAAATGTATTTGTATCGCTGTGAACAGGAATCATCTGCATTGCCATCAGTTTTCTGTCACTTAGCTTCTAACTATGAGGAGCTGTAAAAATAGCCTAATCAACAGCAAGTCATCAAAGATTCCCGACCTCTTTGCCCCGTAAGATCAGACATAGAGGGTCTGCTAGGCAATCTTGAATCTTCTCTTTTGCTGATTTTCAAGTCTTGGACAATTTGACTGATGATTCAGGACATTAAGTCAGAAGAATCGTGCCATGAGGTGAAGGTCTTGCGAGTGATTCTGAAGAGTTTATTGTGAATGGTTCCAAAAGTGCATCAAGAAGGGACTGTATGCCAGAGATAATCCCACATATGATGACTTGAAACTTTTGATGATTTAGATTCTAAAGGCAGTTGATTACTTTAGCTCATGGCCTTTATGAGTTTTGGGATGTGTTTGTGTATGTGTGTACACATGCTTGTGTGTGTTTAACAATTTCCTTGACTTGTATTTAAGAATCAAAATGCACTGTTTACATGCATCCTTAAAGATCTTTGGGGAGCACAGTTTTTGCTAGTTGCCCAAGTCCCTATTAACAGCTCTTAAAACTGATTGATTTAGTGTCTCTTATTCTTTCATGTATTATTTGTCTAACCAAAATGTTCCAGTTTCCTACTTAACTTCATTTTTTCAGACAACTCAACAGAAAGAAAAGACCTAATATTTTGAAAAAGAGCTGTAATTTTTGTTATTAGTGAGAAGAGTTAGTACAAGTAGGGTCATCTATAATTTCATCAGATTGAAATGTTTAAGCAGATTCTTTACTTTTAGTTTTAGAAATTAAATACATATATATATATATAATAGGTAAAATACTAAGTTGTCTGTGAATATACAAGCTCATCTAAATATAAAGATGGTAAGGCAAGACTGATTTTCAAAAGTCAGAAAAGTTATGCGGTAGTTTGTCTGTTTTAAAGAAAGGCAGCTTTGGGTCTAGAAACTGCAAAGCAGAGATAAGGAACTCCATAAATTTAGGAAAAAGCATCTCAAGCATCTCTCTTGGGAGGACAGTGGTAAAGTCTGTATTTACTGTATGCTCAAGTACACATCATAAAATTCATTGCTTACTCTCTTTTTATTTATTTTTTCAGTAACACTTTTCGTAGAGAAGCAATAGGGAAAACAATTGGAACATGGAAAACAGAAGAGAATGAAGAAAGCCAGCACATTAATCATTATCAGACCAGTTTATATTTTTTCCTCTTTTTTAGGGAATTATTTTGGTTTTGTCCAGCTTTATTAAGATATAATTAGCATATTACATTGTGTAAGTTGAAGGTGTACAATGTAATGATTTATACACTTAGATACTGCAAAATGATAACCACAAAGTGTTACTTAGAACACTTCCATTACCTTGCATAATTATCATTTCTTTTATGGTGAGAAAATTTAAGATATATGCTGTTAGCAAGATTTAAGTATATAATACAGTGTCATTAACCACAGCCATCGCGCTAAACATTAGATCCCCAGAATGTTTTCATCTGATGAAAATTCTGTACTCTTTGGCTGATCTCTCCCCATTTTCCTCACTCCCAGGTATTGGCAGCCACCATTCTGCTTTCTGTTTCTGTGAGTCCAGCTTTTTTAGATTACAAATATAAGTGATGTAAAGTATTTGTCTACCTCTAGCTGCCTTGAATGGAGAAGGCAATGGCACCCCACTCCAGTACCCTTGCCTGGAAAATCCCATGGACGGAGGAGCCTGGAAGGCTGCAGTCCATGGGGTCACTAGGAGTTGGACACAACTGAGCAACTTCACTTTGCCTTTTCACTTTCATGCATTGGAGAAGGAAATGGCAACCCACTCCAGTGTTCTTGCCTGGAGAATCCCAGGGACGGGGGAGCCTGGTGGGCTGCCGTCTCTGGGGTCGCACAGAGTGGGATACGACTGAAGCAACTTAGCAGCAGCAGCAGCAGCTGCCTTGTACAGGTTGGTGTAATGGTTTAAGTACCCATCTTCTATTCTGGTTTGTATCTTCATCCTTGTTATTTTTGTCCTTAGTATTTCACTTACTTTCTTCTGAACTCATTGTATATTGTATTTATGCAGCATTTCTAGGTGATCTTTGGGGTTAGGACTTTCAGGATTTTCTATGCTGTTAAAACTCTTAATGATTATCTTTTAATCCTTATCTCACTCTACTCAGCAACACTGGATACGGTCGACTTCCTTCTATAAAGAAAATTTAAAAAAAAAAAAGAAAGAAAAAAATGTCCTCTTCTCTCTTCATTTCTGAGATAGAATGCTATCCTAATTTTTTCCACTTACTTGACTTTACAATTTCTGTTTTCTTTACTGGCTGTTTTCCTCTACCAAATCTTAATGGTAGCCTCCTCACTCCTTAATCTAGACATGTTTCCTAGTTTATTGCTTTTGCTAGCAGAGTTTTAATACCATCTAGATGTGACTGCTCTCACATTTATTTCTATTTCTGATCTCTCTTCTCATCCTCAGACACACAGATTAAACTATGTTCCTGACATTTTCACTGGGAGGTCTCAAAGACATCTTAACCCCTTAACTTCTCTCTTATTGTTACTTCCCCAGTATTTCCCTTCTCAATAAATAGCAATTCTATCCGCCCTGTTTTGTGTGTTATAAATTGAGGAGTAGACTTTGACTTTTCTCTTGACACTACTGTGTCATAACTCTCAATTCATCCCTATGTCCCATCAGCTTTACCTCTAAGATATAGATCTCAGATCTATCCACTTCTTTATCTTCAATGCCACAGTTTGAAATCAATCCTCAGTGAACTAGTGGGCTACTCGAACAGTCTTCAATTCTGTCGCACACTTTTCACTCTTTTGGGGGGAGTGTTAATGTTGAAAGTATTTATATGTATATATTTATATACATATACATAATATATAAATACATGATATAATATTAATATGTATATATAACTATATACACACATATATATATTTTCCTGGAGAAGGAAATGGCTACCCACTCCAGTATTCTTGCCTGGAGAATTCCACAAACAGAGGAGCCTGGCAAGCTACAATCCATGGGGCCACAAAGAGTCAGACTTGACTGAGCGACACACACACACACACACACACAAAATTTGTTCTGTGTCAAGTGTTTTATACATTTAAACTCCCTTATGTCTAACCCTGTTGTTTTCAAAATATTATACATTGGTAATTGTAATTTCATGTNATATATATATATGCAAACACACACATACATATTAGACAATAAAAGTGTTGGCTTATCCCTTCCATTGAAAGGCAAACCCTTCAAATTACACCTTTAAAAATATTTTTTTTATCATATACATACACATGAAAATATTTTATAATGTAATTTTCATTTGAAAATATATAATTGCCTTTTATATTATTCTCCTAAGTTCTATTGGGACCCTTGGTAAGAGAATATGGTCATGGTATTTCTACTTTTTGTATGCCTGAAATGGGAAGAACAAGAGGGCACATAATCCATGTTTTTCGTGAGCTATTTGGAACTGTGCTTTTAAAAAGTTGACCCAAGAGTGGTTTAAATTGGCATGGGAGGAAGACTTGGCAGAAAACCCTGTTAGAACACTATTGCAAGAAGGGACAGAGTCCAGATGATACAGAAAGTAGCAATAAGATTAGAATGAAGTGGTTGAGGTGATTACTGTAATGATTAGTGAGGGTGGGAATGAATGATGGTGTGAGAGGGAGAGGGTGAAGATGAGTTCTGAAGTAGGAAGACATTTCCTCTAACAACACTGAAGGGCTCTCGAGAGAAGGAGCTGGGCTGGCAGGAGGCGATACACTGAAAAGACATACTGTGGTCTTCCTGACTTCTTTTCCCCTGTTGAAAAAAGTAAGAAGTTGAGTGAACTTATAATTTTCCAGTAGAGCCCACCATGTGTTTAGGGGGTGAAAACTTTCAGTCCCATGCCCATCCCCAAGGAAGGGAGAGGAGCTGGAGATTGAGTTCAGTCACCAGTGGCCTGCGATTTAACCAATCATGCCCATGTAACATGGAGAAGGAAATGGCAACCCACTCCAGCATTCTTGCCTGGAGAATCCAGTGGACAGAGGAGCCTGGTGGGCTGCTGTCCATGGGGTCACACAGAGTCAGACATGACTGAAACGATTTTGCATGCATGCATGCATTGGGGAAGGAAATGGCAACCCAGTGTTCTTGCCTGGAAAATCCCAGGGACAGAGGAGCCCGGTGGGCTGCTGTCCATGGGGTAGCACAGAGTCGGACACAACTGAAGCGACTTAGCAGCAGCACCATAATTGGTAGTACAATGTTTAAGTGCATGAATTGTATGAAAATTAGGGTTGTGCTAAGTAAAATGCAGTCTGTAAAAGAGATATTGGAAATAGAGGAGTATATCAAAGTCATGTCACTTTTCCAATTCAAAATTATTTTGAGCACTCCCCCTTGAAATGTATTTTATAAGAAATATTGACTTCATTCACTGTGTTTCTCAGTATAACTGCTCTCTAAATCCTCAATATTGAAATTATTGTGGTTAACTTAGGCACTATCTATTTTGAGTAATAATGTGGATTATTACTCAATAGTAATATGAGGTCACTTAGAATTACACTCAGGGTAAATAATTTTACTAAGTAGTATGTATGCTGAAAACATTTAATAATAAACCTATTTAGACATATTTATGGACATGAACTTGAGCAAATTCCAGGAGACAGTGGAGGACAGAGGAGTGTTGCACACTGTCCATGGGGTCACAAAGAGTCAGACATGACTTAGCAACTAAACAACAAAAACAAACTATAGTTCATAATTATTTATGATAACAAATGTTGAGAAAGAAAATATAAAAATTCTTTTTATGAAATCAGCTACCTTATGAGATTTAATAATACTTATATATGTACATGTAGCAGAATATGAGGCTCTATTAATAAGTGGATATATGTTATTCTATCTTTCTATTATTTTGCAAGAAGCAAATTTTCCACTGTTGTTGAAATGGAGTATATGGTATGTAATTATATTTTAAATAGACATACATATACATATATATCATGTAGAAAGATGAAAATACAATTACATCAAATTTATAAAAATGATTTATGCCAACAATTACCCCACATGGGAGAGAATGGCACATTGCAATAATCACTGATCTTGAGCTCATAAATATTGAAGTAATGTCCTGAGGCTTTATGAACAAGAAAGACATTCAGTGTTTCACAAACCCTGTGACATATAATTTTAGTCTCCCTTTTAGACATTTGAAGTGATTACAGTGGTTACATTATTTCACCCTTTCTACAGTCTGTATTTTCCACATATTTATTTAATGTACTACATAGTTTACAATCTTTATAAGTTAGTTATGACATGTAGATGCTCATTACAAGTTAATTTTGAAATGACAACCATATCATTTAAGTCACAAAATGTAAGTATCAAGGTAAGAGAATCAAAATAAAAATGAGAGAAGGACATCCTTTAGTCAAGCAGAAATGTTTTGAATTTTCCACCTATTCCTAATTTTTTGCTAGACCTTCGGTAGTTACCTGAAAGAGCAGTTTAAATGCTCAAGACTCTGCACTTAGACCTTTCTTTATGTGGCTCTCAAAAGTTTATTCATATAGTAATTACTTACAAGATCAGGTTCATAATATCACTTGCACTATATCTGTGCACAATTTAAGTGACATCTTTTAAGAGTAGCCTTACTTACCCTGTGTGCTGAGTTTAGAGTCCAGCCTCCATATAAGATGAATTCCACTGTACTTCATAGAAACACTTTCACCATTTTTTTTTTTTTCAAAAAGTGAAGATCAAAGGATTGTCCATCTTCACCCCCACTCTCTACCCTATAGGGTCAGTTCATTTTCAAATGTGTCCCTCTGCCTACAAGACAGGTTCTGTTGTCAATAGGTGCTTATTCAGCTCTAGACCTTAAAAAAGTGGGATGAAGGTATCCTATTCAATCATCTGCCCTTTCTCGCTTTGGGACTTCTCTTTACTTTCATTTGCTACTGACCCAACTAACATGTTGCCAGAGGCATGAGTGGTAATTGGCTCTTTATTGCTTAGGGTTGATAATAGTATGTTTTAAAGTTATATTTAGGTAATTAAATATAAAATAATTTTAAAACAAAGCCCTTAAATGTGTTTTGTTCTGTCAGTTTTATCCTAAGACTTTCCTCTCTATCTCTGATCCCAAATAGGTGAAAAATTTACTTGAAAGAAAAACAAATATCTTTGCTTAAATCAGTTGAGTTTCTCCAGCTCCCTTCCTGTGTAGCCCTACCTTCTTTCTTAGTAGGACTTAAAGAGTAAGTGAAGGGTTTCTGTTATGTCTAAATAAAGCAGTCCTGCTTCTAAAGTCAGAGCAGTTGGCTTCCATGCTCATCTGTAGCTGACTGACAGCTTCAACTCAAGTAACTTCCTTAATCTCTCTGTGCCTTAATACCCTTAAATCCGCTAAATGGGGATAGTGGCAAGTTTCTCAGACGTTTTTGTTTGAGCAGCTTTATTGAGACTATAATTAACTGCACCTATTTAAAAGTAGGATTTGATAATTTTGACATATAGTTATATGTACCTAAAGCCATCACCTCCTTACAGGGGTTCTCCACTCTACAGAATTTATGTAATAATGTATATAAAGCAGAAAAGAGTCTTACAAAATGCTAAAAATGTTACTTATTTCTGTGTTCATTTTATTCCTCAAACCTCTAATTTTCTCATCAATTTTACTGGAACTGGTTGGTGAAGTGTTATCAATGATCACCATGATTGCCAGAGCACCATTTCTTTGTTCTTATTATCCTGGAAATTTCTACTATATGTGATATTGCTATGAAAAATTTATCATAGAATTGATATTATGAAGAAGTAACATTTTGCAAAGACTGAGCAATCACTGTGACTATTAAAATAACAAAATATTAAGCAAACAAATTCATCCATTACTGTGAAACGTAAGCATCTACCTTGTGCTGGATTTTTGGAATAAAAAGGCAAGTAGACCTCATACCTGCCTGCCAGGAATCCTTAAAAACAAATGAGAAATGTCTATTTAGACCCAGAGAGATGATATGGGNAAGTAAGCCAGAAAGAAAAACACCAATACAGTATACTAACGCATATATATGGAATTTAGAAAGATGGGGATGATGACCCTGTATGCGAGACAACAAAAGAGACTCATCTATAGAGTGAACTGTTGGACTCTGGGGGAGAGAGAGAGGGAGAGGGTGGGATAAGATGGGAGAATGGCACTGAAACATGTATACTATCCTGTAAGAAACAAATCGCCAGTCGATGTCCGATGCAGGATGCAGGATGCTTGGGACTGGTGCATGGAGAGGACCCAGAGAGATGGTATGGGGTGGGAGTGGGAGGGGATTCATGTTTGGGAATGCATGTACACTCGTGGTGAATTCATGTCAATGTTTGGCAAAATCAATACAGTATTGTAAAGTAAATAAATAAATAAAACCAGGGGGAAAAATGAGAAAAAATAAAGGAAACAGTTCAACGTGGTAAGTGTGATAGTTCAGTTCAGTCACTAAGTCGTGTCTGACTCTTTGCGACCCCATGAATTGCAGCACACCAGGCCTCCCTGTCCACCACCAACTCCCGGAGTTCACTCAGACTCACGTCCATCGAGTCAGTGATGCCATCCAGCCATCTCATCCTCTGTCGTCCCCTTCTCCTCCTGCCCCCAATCCCTCCCAGCATCAGAGTCTTTTCCAATGAGTCAACTCCTCACATGAGGTGATAATAGGTATAGGTAAAGAAGAGTGAAGAGAGGTGATAGTAGGTATATGTAAAGAAGAGTGAAGAATTCGATTTTTATGCTCTGGAGAATCAGAGAAACTTTACAGAAGAGTCGATATTTAAGCCAGTTCATTAAGGGTGATTAAACATTCATCAGGTGAATAAGAAAAACTACCAAATTCAATTAGTAGAAAAATAATTAGCAAAAATATGAGTGATTTAGAGTAGGGCAAAGAATTCACTGCACGTTAGGGATAGGCCATATAAAGAAAAGAGCCTGGATGTGAAGTTAGAAGGCTTGGTTGTGGCCATAATTTGATGGTCATTCAAAGGATTTTGAATTTTAGCATGTGAGTAAAAGGATGTTTTTGAAGGTTCTGATGCAGAAACATAACACAGATAACTTTAAATTTGAAAAATACATTACTGATGCCAAGTGGAGGATGAACTGAATGCTAGGGAAAATAGGGTGGAGGGAGTGAAATCCATTTGGCCACTTTTTTAGTTAATTGTTCAATCTTTGGATGAAATGAAGTTGAAGTGAAGCCTAGGCAATTAGCAGACAAGTGGGACAAACATGTATCAAAGTAAGATTTAAAGAGAGATTGAGAATTGAGGGCATGAGAGAAGATGAAGATGATTTAATATTCTCACTTGGGAACTTGAGCTGATGGTGGTGTTCTTCACCAAGATATGAAATCCAACACTTTATTTACTGCACAGAAATACATAATTTTATTATGAAATGTGTTCATATTACTCATAACTTATGGACTATACATTTTAAGAAATATCTGTAAAGATAAAATTTCACTATTTTTACTGCAAAATTTAAGAACAATGTTGAAATGAATTTGCTATATAATACAGCCTTCCCTACTTTTCATAATGTAAGCAATTTTAATAAATTATACTTTGGAAATACCTTCTTGACTTCCTTTCAAGATGGAGTATCATTAATCCTGAAACACTCTCCTAATGGTTCATACTCTGCTGTCATCTATTGGTGAGGCCCATCTTGTAAGAATTCTGCAGTGTGCCAACTTCCCTTGGACTTGTCATATATTAAATTCAAGACAGACTTTACTCCTGGCTTTCATGCTTCAATTCTCTATCACCTTCTCAAGGCCATGTAACTTCACTCTTGTGTTTTATGATAACAAATGTCCCTGATATCTTTCATCTTATATTGTGTCAAGAAGAAAGGAAGGTATTGCATGGACTCAGCTTCCCTTTTTGCTGTGTTGAAATGCATCTTAAGTGCTTAATGTGCTGAAAATGCATCTTAAGTGGTAATAGTAAAAACTCAGGGAGCAGCAATGCTAAAGAGAAGAATGTTTTCCTGTACTAAAGGAGAATCTGGATCCTTGTCTTGATTCTGCCACTAGCTTAATATTTGACCTTGAGAAAACCATTTTACTTGCTTGATGCGCCATCTCATTCATATATATATATATATATATATATATATACTTCTATTCTCTCTAAAACTGACTTTTTGGCAGTCTGGGTGAACATAATTCCTATTTGCTTTGTTTCCAACTGCTTCTGAGTAGTGGGTTTTAACATTTTTCAGTGAAAAGACAATAACATGGGGTGGGAGATGGGAGGGAGGTTCAAGAGGAAGGGGACAAGACTATACCTATAGTTGATTCATGTTGATATATGGCAGAAATCAACACAATGTTATAAAGCAACTATCTCCAATTAAAAATAATTTTTAAAAACGTCAGATTAAAAAAAGAATAAGAAATTTATTAAGAACTAATTACTTGCTAGTGAAGATATTTGAACAAGTTGCAGATATATACGGCTTTTATTTAGAATTACTGATAAAGGCAAGGCTCTTGCATGTGAAGATTCATCAGCCGCCCAGGCTGTTGCATAAAGGGCAACTAGAAGCTCAGCAATAACAGCCATATCATTCTGATAGTGTCCAATTAGGCAGGAGCTGTAGAGCTCATCGGAGAGTAATTTGAAGCAGATGCCAGCATTAAGACACAGATGTAGGACATTTTTCAATGGCAGCGAAATGTGTGTGGTATAGGATGGCTGATGGCTTCATCGTCGCTTTTCTTGCCATGGTTACAGTGGTAAAATGCACTAACATTCCACTGCTTTTAAGCTCTTGGATTACTCCCAGGAGCAGGCTGTCCTCCAGGTAGACATACTTTCAGGACTGAGGGTCATTACATTTTAATTTATTCAGTCTTCATGCCCTTTTCACAATCTGATATCTCACATTCCAGATGTTGGAGTCAGAATAAATTTCAGAGTGTAACACCCAGAGCTTTACCCCACAGAACCAGAAACAGATGGGCAACTTTGATAACCCAGGACTCTAGTCTGGCAGAACAGTGCTCTCTCACCACTATCACTGAGAGTTTAAGTGGATAATTTCTGAGCATCAAATGTCAGTGCATTTTCTTAAAGATGGCCTATTTCTAATTCTTCTCTCTTCGTAAAAAGTTAGTCTTCACTCAGTTTGAACAGCCAAGATAAATGTCACACTTTCCTTCCTTTGAATAATACCATTCTCTTTGGATGTCAAAACTTTGGAGGTTATTCATAAATCTTCCCTATCTCTCTTACTATCTCCCTTTTGAACAACCAAACAGAACTTATGAATGCCACCTCTTTATCTGATTCATAGCCCAGCACCTTTTTAGGCAAAGACAGTGAAGGTTAATATTGGTGATAGTGAACAAGTGTGAATGTGTGTGTGGAACAATTGAAGATAACTTCAAAACCAGAATGTAATCTATGAAAAGTTTCTTGAGAGGGTTGGACCCTGATAAAGAGGATAGGAAGCACTGGCTGAATGGAGAGAGATTTTCCAGACTAGGTCGTAGTGGTGGTGGTGGGTTAGTTGCTAAGTCGTGTCCAACTCTTTACACCATAGGAAATGTGTACAGAGAGGATTGAACATAATTTGTCAGAAGTTCTGAACTCAAGGGAGAGTAATATTTAAGGAGCTGAAAGAGATGAGCATAAAAGAGAAAGAAAATGATCTCCTTTCCAATGGAGGACCTTGGAAATCAGGCAGAGGACCAGGGACTTAGAGTTTTGTAATTAGCATATAACTATGCTGAAAATACAGCAGAGTAGATAAAAGCATAGTCTTCGATTCTGTGAGGCCAGCATATTAACCATGATGCTCTCTCTCCATTGCTGTATGACCATATTCAACTTCCCTGATGTCTCAAAGCCTCAGTTTGCTTATCTGTAGAATGGATACAGTCAAGCAGCAACGACGTGGCTCTGCTGTGCGAATTAAGTGCAATAATGCTTTTGAAGTACTTGGCAGAACCTGGCCCAGGATAAGCACCCAATATATGCTGGCAATAATTCATCTTATTGTTATCTGGCAGCTGGAGGCTGATTGCATTGAACTGGGCAGAATGACCTTCACTTGGAGCCCTTTCGAGGTTTTCCAAATTAAATGGGCTCTGATTCATTTCATGATGTTTATTGCTTTTTCCTTAAACGTTAAGGTGCTCTTTCTCTATTGAAAGGGTTCCAATTACAGACAGTAGAATCAAGGTGATTCCTAAGGCTTCTAAAGGCACTTTCTCTCCTTTGTGTGTGTGGTGTAGTTGAAATGATCCATTATGTTCATCCTCCTGAGAAGGCAGTTGGCTGTTTAGCAAAAGCATTACAAAGTAAGCTCATATACAAGCTATTATCCACTATAACCAAAATCTTTTTAAACATTATTTATTTACAAAGGGAGAGTGGGTTTTCATTTTATATCTCAGCTGCTGCTGCTTTTTCCCTAGGTAAATTATCCTGCAGTATTCATGTTAAATCTCATTTCATTATATCTGCCAATCTTCCCACGCTTGTCATTCAACAAGTTAGTCATCTCTCCTGTTTACTTTTTTTCTTGTTTAGAATTATCTGCACATTTCATTAATGTTAAATTTAAATCATCTGCTGCCTCACAAGGACGGTTTCTGTGGAACCCACTCCTCCACAAATTCTACGGCTATGCTGTTGACAATTCATCAAACTTCGTTTTGATGGTTACAGGTATTTTTTCCTATGCATGTCAGGCTTTCCAAAATAAACTTCCATATAAATGTTATATTTCTGAAAACAATATGTACTCATTCATTAATTCATCATTTATTCATTGCTTATTATGAGGCAGGCATTTTGCTAGGCCCTGGAGATCAAATTCTTCCTTTTAAATAGTAATATTTTCGAGACAGAGTAAGACCTGTAACAAATAATTATAATGCAGCATAGTAATTACTTTGCCTACAAAGTATAGTCAAAGCTATGGTTTTTCCATAGTCATGTATAGATGTGAGAATTGGAACATAAATAAGGCTGGGTGCCAAAGAATTGATGCTTTTGAACTGTGATGGAGAAGACTCTTGAGAGTCCTTTGGACTGCAAGGAGATCAAACCAGTCAATCCTAAAGGAAATCAATCTTGAATAATCATTGGAAGGACTGATGCTGAAGCCGAAGCTCCAATACTTTGGCCACCTGATGCGAAGAGCAGAAAAGATCCTGATGCTGGGAAAGATTGAAGGCAGGAGGAGAAGGGGATGACAGAGGATGAGATGACTGGATGGCATCACTGACTCAGTGGACGTGAGTTTGAGCAAACTCATAGAGATAGTGAAGGACAAGAAACCTTCAGTAAATGGGGTCACAAAGAGTTGAACACGACTGAGTGACTGAACAAAAGCATAGTAATTACTGTAAGAGACGTGTAAAGAATTGATTTGCATACACAGAGAGGGTAGAGATTACCTTTAAGTTTAATTTTGAGCTGGGCTTTTTTTTTTTGTCCACATTGCTTCAGCTATGGGATTTTATTTCCCTAAGCAGGGATCAAACCAATGCCTTCTGCAGTGGAAGCACAGAATTCTATCCACTGGACCAACAGGGAATTTCCTGAGGTGGGACGGGAAAAGGAAGTCTTATTGTTATAATCTTTAATGACATATATCTAACACTGCATACCCACAATATATAAGCAATCCTAATACATACGAATACATACCCAAACCAATACGGTTCCACTGCATGCATACACATGGACACACACACACCTTTAAATTGAGTGAATTTTCTTCTCTCGGTATATCAGGATTTGTATACAAGATTGTTTCAAGATATTTGAAAGGTAAATGACAAATTATACCATCTAGAACACCTGTTTCCATTGCAAACTCACTCTTTTAGACATCACCGATTCCTCATTAAAGACTCTCACCATACTGTATAAACAATGTTGTATTTGTATAGATGCACTGGTCAAAGTCACTGCTTTCTCACTGTAACTTTCCTTCTTGGCACAAGAGGATATGTATCCTGAAGCTTCATCCTCTTCCTTTTGTCCCTTCATTGCCTTTTTAGGATCTTCTCTGTGCTTCCTTCCAGATACTCTATTTGGATAATCTTCTTAGGCCTTCTCCTGAAGCAGCCTCTCATCCCTATGCAAGAAGTAGAAACAAAGGTACTCCTTTTTCATTTTATCAAGATGCAAAGGAATTTTTAACCCTCCAGCCCACCTGGGCTCTGTAGGCACCAAAGCTGTCTCTGGTCTTTAACTTAGGCTTAGCTCATAAATCCTGGAGTAATACATGGAGGACGTGCACACCCACACGTGTGTACGTGCACACACACATTATATATATATTATATATATATATGGTAACACTTAAAATCTAGTCTCTCTGTAACTTTTAAGTATATAATACAGAATCATTCACTATAATCACTATTGCAGTACCTTAGACTCCCAGATTTTTTTTTTTTTTAATGAATAGTTTATTTACAATGTGTTAGCTTCCCCAGAACTTATCTTCTAACCAAGTTTACACCCTTTGATCAACTTCTCTCCATTTCCCCCATTTCCTAGCCCCTGGTAACCACCATTCTATTTCCTTTTTCTGAGAGTTCGGCTGTTTTAGATTTCAAAAAGAAGTGATATCACACAGTATATGTCTTTTTTTTTTTCTTTTTTGGTCTGACTTATCTCACTTAGCGTAATGCTCTCAAGGTTCATCCATGTTGTCAGAAATGATTTCCTTTCCTGTACATGAATAATATTTAGTGTGTAGTTGAAAGAGGCCACCGTGTCCTCTTTATCCATTCATCTGTACAAGGAAACTTGGGTCTTTTTGGTGTTAGCCATTCTAACAGGTATGAGGTGATATATCACTGTGGTTTTGGTTTGCATTTCCCTGATGATTAGTGGGGCTTCCCTTATGGCTCAGTTGGTTAGTGATGTGCATCTTTTATGTGCCTCCTAGCCACCTGTATGTCTTCTTTGGAAAAATGTCTACTCAGCTTTTCTGCACATCATAAAATATTTGTCTTTGAAGTCACATGAGTGTTTTATGTATTCTGGATATTAACCCCTGTAGGCCAATATCTTCTTGTCAGTATTGTCAATATCTTCTCCCATTCTGTGGGATATCTTTTCAATTTCTTGATTTTTCATTTTTTTTAAAATTTAATTGCTGGGCAGGATGTTTTACTTTGATATAGTTACTCTTGGCAATTTTTGCTTTTGGAGTCACATCCAAAAAATTATTGCTAAGACTAATGTCAAAAGAGCTTTTCTCCTATGTTTTCTTCTATGGTTTTTATAGTTTCATGTCTTATGTTCAAACCTTTAACCCATGTGGAGGTAATTTTGGTGAAGGGTATAAGATCAGGGGTCCAATTTAATTTTCTGCATATGATTATCCAGTTTCCCTGTTCTATTTATTGAAGACACTATAGTTTCCTTATTGAGTACTCTTGGCTACCTTGTCAAGTATTAACTTGTTTTTTAGAAAATCATACATGTAGCAAAATGTATGAGTATCTGGAGGCAGAGTTCACAAAATTTGCTGCTAGATCCAATGGGAAGTGTATGAGGAAAGGAAAGAATCAGTTTCTTGGTTATTGGCCTGACCAAAAGGATGATGGATAATGTTAACAGAGTGCAGAAAAGGCTAGTTTGGGGGAAATGAATGGTATTCAGAGCTCATTAGCTTTCAGATACACTAATTTGAGGTGCCCAAAAGACATTCAAGAAATGATGTCAGACTGCTTTCTCTCTCTCTCTCTCTCTTTCTCGTCACGCATGCTCAGTCATGTCTGATACTTTGTGAGCCATGGACTGTAGCCCACAAAGCTCCTCTGTCCATGGGATTCTTCAGGCAAGAATACTGGAGTGGGTTGCCATTTCCTACTCCAGAAATCTTCCCAACACAGGGATCAAGCCCACATCTCTTAGTGTTCTGCATTGTCCGGCAGGTTCTTTACCACAGAGCCATCTGGAAGCCCCTCTCACTCACTGATGATGATGTGAAGTAGCTCAGTCATGTCCAACTCTTTGCAATTCCATGGACTATAACCTACCAGGCTCCTCCATCCCTGGAATTTTCCAGGCAAGAGTACTGGAGTGGGTTACTATTTCCTTCTCACTTACTAGTCCTGGACAAATCAAGTTCAGTTCAGTCACTCAGTTGTGTCCGACTCTTTGCAACCCCATGGAATACAGCACGGCAGGCCTCCCTGTCTATCACCAACTCCCGGAGTTTACTCAAACTCGTGTCCATTGAGTCGGTGATGCCATCCAAACATCTCATCTTCTGTTGTCCCCTTCTCCTCCCACCTTCAGTCTTTTCCAGCATCGGTGTCTTTTTTTAATTCCCTTTTTTGATTGGAGCATAGTTGATTTACAACGCCAGCATCAGTGTCTTTTCAAATGAGTCACTTCTTCGCATCAGGTGGCCAAAGTATTGGAGTTTTAGCTTCAGCATCAGTCCTTCCAATGATTATTCAGACTGATTTCCTTTAGGATGAACTAGTTGGATCTCCTTGCAGTCCAAGGGACTCTCAAGAGTCTTCTCCAACACCACAGTTCAAATGCATCAATTCTTCGGCACTCAACTTTCTTTACAATCCAACTCTTACATCCATACATGACTACCGGAAAAACCATAGCCTTAACTAGATGGGACCTTTGTTGGCAAAATAATGTCTCTGCTTTTTAATATGCTGTCTAGATTGGTCATAACATTTCCTCCAAGGAGTAAGTGTCTTTTGATTTCATGGCTGCAGTCACCATCTGCAGTGATTTTGGAGCCCAAGAAAATAAAGTCTGCCAGTTTCCAGTTTTTCTATTTGCCATGAAGTGATGGGAATGGATGCCATGATCTTTGTTTTCTCAATGTTGAGCTTTAGGCCAACTTTTTCACTGTCCTCTTTCACTTTCATCATGAGGCGCTTTAGATCTTCTTCACTTTCTGCCAGTAAGGGTGGTGCCATCTGCATGTCTGAGGTTATTGATATTTTTCCCGGCAATCTTGATTCCAGCTTGTGCTTCATCCAGCCCAGCATTTCTCGTGATGTACTCTGCATATAAGTTAAATAAGCACAGTGACAATATACACCCTTGATGGACTCCTTTCCCAATTTGGAACCAGTCTGTTGTTCCATGTCCAGTTCTAACTGTTGCTTCCTGACCTGCATACAGATTTCTCAAGAGACAGGTCAGGTGATCTGGTATTCCCATCTCTTCATTATTGCAATATGTTTGCAAGAGCATTGGGTTTTTAGATTAAAGCCTGGATACGCTGTTCTCTAGTTGTGTCACTTATCATGTTTTTAGTTAGCCTCTCACATTCTTAGTTTCTTTAGATACAAACTGGAAATAATAATGCATTATGTATGGAATTGTTTATGAAAATTAATTGACAATGAGGTTAATTCATGGTAAATAGATGGGGAAACAATGGAAACAGTGACAGACTTTATTTTCTTGGTCTCCAAAGTCACTGTGGATGGTGACTGCAGACATGAAATTAAAAGATGCTTGCTCTTTGGAAGAAAAATAATGACAAACCTAGACAACATATTAAAAAGCACAGACATTACTTTGCCTACAAAGGTCCATACAATCAAAGCTATGGTTTTTCCAGTAGTCATGGACTGGATGATAAAAAAGCTGAGTGCCAAAGAACTGTTGCCTTCAAACTGCAGTGCTGGAGAAGACTCTTGAGAGTCCCTTGGATGGCAAGGAGATCAAACCAGTCAGTCCTAAAGGAACTCAACTCAATACTTTGGCCACCTGATGGAAGATCTGACACATTGGAAAAGACCCTGATGCTAGGAAAGAGTCAGGGCAGGAGGAGAAGGGAACAACGGAGAATGAGATGGTTAGATGGCATCACTGACTTAAAAGACATGAGTTTGAGCAAACTCCAGGAGATGGTAAAGGACAGGGAAGCCGGGCATCCTGCAGTTCATGGGGTCGCAAAGAGTTGGACGCAACTGAATAACAATAAAAGGTGAATTAAACTAGATAAAGCACTTGGTATATGATATAAGTTGAATATTAATGCTCTTTTGGTCACAGTTCTCCCCCTCCTTTGTCATTTATATAAACACAAATGAAATTTGGCATAATCTCAGATGTTCTTCTGTTGCAAAGGGGGAACATTCCCCTTCTATGTTTTTTGAGTTCTTGTGGCTGTACTAATTACAAAATTGACACAAGATAGATAAATAGAAGAAAAAGGAAATGCAATTCATGTGCATGGAGAGCTTCTAGAAATGGGACATAAGATGTGGCCAAAGCAAGCAGCTTTTATACTTTTTGGATGAAGAAATAATTTTATGAGGAATTGAGAGGACCAAGCAACTAATGTTTGAGGTGCAAAACTAGTGACGAATCTAAACAGAGTTTTGGCTTGGGGTAATAAAGAAGTCACCAAGAGTCAGACACGACTGAGCGACTGAACTGAACTGAATAAAGAAGTCTCAAGGTTTGTTGATTCAGGCTTCTTGTCCCCAGTTCCCTACCTCTGGTGATAAGGGTGTTCTTTTAGTTCCAGATGAGGGCAGTGCCCCTTTCACATGAGAGATTTATCTCCTGCTTTCTGGGAGACAGAAAGGAAGATCAGAGTGTCCCTCTTTCATTGCCCACTTCTTAAGTAACTTTAATTCAAAATATTCAACATGTCATCCAGGTACATTTGGGGGTGGCCTATCCTGGGCCCCAACACTTCCAAAAGAATAATGTTTCTTGAAACCCTCAGGTTTAGAAGAAGAAAGCAGTAGCATTGATAGTGTACAATAGAACCTGTTGAGACATTAAAACAATTTTAGTCTGCTGAACTCCCTAGGATTGAACAAATAATAAATCGAAAAACAGACCAATTTATGATCATGAAATAAATATGTTCAGGAAAAGGACTCTAGAATTATGAGCAAATAAACGCATATTTCACTGGATCCTTTTTTCAAGGTCTATTTCATTACTATAAACTAAAGGCTTTGTTATTATCTAATACTAGATCAAAATTTACTGATAATAAATATCAAAAGGGATCACTAACTGAGAGATGAATGGCACAGTATGTGACAGGAACCCAAGGAATATAATTTTTAAATTTATATATTTCACTCAAATAATCATTTATATAATAAGAATTCATCTTATAAACTTGTTAAACATTTTATTAATTATTTATTTCCACAGATTTATGGTTGAAACATCATTTATAAAGTATGCTTGGTTTTGTGGGGGCAGGGGGAAGAACTGAATTGTTTTTATTGAAAACAAAATACTCTCTAAAAGGATTAGGGTTAACTTTTTACTTTTCGAATTACTGGGT
Organism: Redunca redunca; assembly: GCA_006410935.1. Lineage (NCBI taxonomy): Eukaryota > Metazoa > Chordata > Mammalia > Artiodactyla > Bovidae > Redunca > Redunca redunca. The sequence goes on along the minus strand of SJYQ01002394.1, from coordinate 505,309 downwards.
AGCCATTCCCTTCTGCAGGGTATCCTCCTGACCAAGGGATCGAACTCAGGTCTTCTGCATGGCAGGCAGGTTCTTTACCATCTGAACACCAGGGAAGCTCAATTTAAAGTATAGCTGACTAAAAATATTAGTTTCAGATGTGCAAAATAGTGCTTCCATATTTTTCTGAATTATAGCCCACTTAAAGTTATTAAAAAATAATAGCTATATTCCCCAGTGCTTCTTTATTTTTCACACAGCAGATTATACCTCTTAATCTCCTACCCCTTTCTTGCCCTCTTGCTTGCTGGTGACCACTTGTCTGTTCTCTGTATCTGTGAGTCTGTTTCTGTTTTATTATATCGACTTGTTTGTTTTAGATTCCACATATAATTGATAACATAGAGTATTGGTCTTTCCCCGACTTATTTCCCTAAAGATAATACTCTCTTACTCTCTCACATTCTTGAAAATGT
>SJYQ01002394.1:462677-502984 GCA_006410935.1 Redunca redunca | reverse complement strand
ATATAACTGCATACATTATTTTTAAATAATGTGTCATTAGTATTGTACATATTGTTAAATATTCCTAGAATATATTCGTTTTAAAAATTGAATAGTATTCTATCATATTGTTGCCCCTTGAATTATTCAATTATCTCTATCAACAGGCTTCTCTGGTGGCTCAGCTGGCAAAGAATCCCCCTGCAATGTGGGAGACCTGGGTTCAATTCCTGGCTTGGAAGGATTCCCTGGAGAAGGGAAGAGCTACCCACTCCAGTGTTCTGGCCTGGAGAAGTCCATGGACTTATAGTTCATGGGGTCGCAAAGAGTCGGACACAACTGAGCGACTTTCACTTCTTTTCTCTATCAACAATTTAAGGTCCTGGATATAAATACTAATGGGTTTTGTATGATTTTAGATTTTAGAAATGGGCCTAGGAGTAAAAACAAGGAAGGGAAGTACATGAAAAAAGTTGTGAAAATGAGAATCTTCAGGGAATATTTAAGAAACAATTAATAGATATGTTTGGGCAACAATTAAGAATATGTAAGCTGTTGTAGGAAGTATTGCAGTTGGACTGGAGCAGAGCCATGTGCATGGTAGAGGTGTTCAGAGTTTTCTGGGGTTTGGGGGTGCAGTGGCATTGCAGGTGTGAGCATAGCAATGAGACATAATCAGAGCAGGCTTCAGGAAAGTTCTCCTGCAAGGAGAGTGTGGGAGTGAATTGGGAAGGCAGAATGGTGAGGAGGAAGAGACAAGACAGCAGGTTATTTCAAGAGTGAAATGCAAGATAATGAGGGCTGGGACATGGGTGATGACTGTAGGAAGGGAAAGGAAAAGAAGAGAGGTGTTTCTAAGCATTTGCTATAGTGTTCTTTTCTTAATGCAAATTAAATATATTTTGGGGATACTTTGCATGGATATTACCAGCCATTTTCTTTCTGAGTGCTGCTAAAAACTAGCAAGTGCAATATAATGACACTGCTAAAATGAGACTGTTTTTCCTTTAATAATGCTGCAGTCTCATTATACAAAATAAGCCAATGTAAAGTCACAATTCCAGTAGTTGAGAATGACCTGCTAAAGGTTTTGTGTTTGTTTTAACATTTCAAAGCTGCCTTGATAGACATAGTTTTTTTTTTTCCCCCCATGTTAAATTCTCTGTAGTGTTGTTTATGTTTAAATAATAGATCAATTGTTTGCAGTTGATGTTTTCCTAGGTCCGTTTTCCTGTCTAATGACTGCTTGCCATGTCTTGATTGAAATTATTTATTAAGAGAGTTAACATCACTGAATGCTTTTCTGTTTGTTTCGGTGATAACACTTATCAACCATTTGTTTATAGAAATTCGGTCCTTTTAGAGAAGGAAGGTAGTATAACACTGTGGGGAAAGGACTGGAATCAGATTCAGGAGTGTCATGTTTTAGGTAAACTGGCCACTATTCAACCTTGGTCGAGGCACCAAACCACCAGGCTTGGTTTCTGTGCTTCTAAAACTACTTCTACTCCTAGTTCAGAACCAGAAGTGGCAGTTTTGTTGCTACAGAACTATCACTACTGTATACCTGCTGCTTCCTTGCTGCTAATAACATGGCTCTCTCCTCTTTTTTGTTTTTTTAATGAGTCCAGGCACACACTTCTGAGGGACTTTACCTGCATTAGCTCTAACTTCCATGTCAACCCCATGAGACAGGCACAGTTACCTTTGTTTTCCTGAAAGTGAAGTCGCTCAGTCATGTCGGACTCTTTGCGACCCCATGGACTGTAGCCTACCAGGCTCCCCTGTCCATGGGATTTTCCAGGCAAGAGTACTGTAGTGGATTGCCATTTCCTTCTCCAGGGGATCTTCCCGACCCAGGGATCGAACCCAGGTCTCCCGCATTGTAGACAGACGCTTTACCGTCTGAGTCACTGAGGGGCGGATTAAATAACTTGCTCAGAGAAGGTGGTGATTTTGGGTGTTAAACCCAGAGGTGTCCACTGTGTCTCTGAAAGGCTATAAGGGAAGTGAACTGAATCTGACCCGCAGCTGAAGTACTAAGAGCACATATAACCTTGTGACTTTGAAAGAAGAGGACCAGAAACCTATTTCCTTTTTATATTGATGCTGAAAACTCAGTCTCTGTGTACTGGTGCCAAAACAAATCTCAAGGACAGAGTTTTGGGTGAAGTAGAAAAGATTAACTTTATTGTTAGCCAGACAAAGGGGGACAGGGCAGGCCCCCACCCTTGAAAACTATGTCTCTTCAATCCAGGGGAGTTAGGTGAGGAGTTTTAGGACTAGATTTCAAGGGTGGGGTTGCTAATAACAATAGGGTGTGTGTAGGGCCTGAATTCTTTTAATCTAGTCACAGGTAATCTCCAGGAGCTTCTCTGGTTCCTTTAGTCTGGCCTCAAGTGATCTTTATGGGATGAAGAATACTGACATCTACCACTTTCTGGGAGGTGGAACCAGAACCTTGCCTCAAGGCTGCGCTATTGTTTCCGGGCTGCCCCCTCTGCCCCCCTTATTTCTACACCCCTTCCCTTCCTAGATTAGCAGCTTTTGGAATCAGCCGCTTTGGAACTCAAGGAAGGTCATGGAGGCTAGACAGGAACAGAAAGGCTTCCAGGCCCAATAGCCCCACAGGATCCTGCTTGATCTGGCAGCAGAGAAAGACAGCCTCACCTTCTTCATGGTATCTGGGCTGCAGTGTTACTAGTTTTTATACCAAGTTTTTGGACCTTTTTTTCTTTAAATAAAATTATGCACATTTACATTAATTTCCAGCCACATTTAAAGATGGACATGAAAATTTCAGACTTCATGAACACAATAAATCACACAAATTCTGAACCTAACTCCTTCCTCTGGTACTATTTTATCATAAATGGTCTCAATCTGTCTGAATATCAGGGTAGACTGTATATTTCCTGAAATTAGGCATCATATGTCTTGATTTCTACTTTATCCCTCAGTAAATATTTACAGAACAAATAACTTAATGAGTGACAGAGTGTAAATTCTTTAGCAGGTTATTTTATTAAACCTAAATAATCTTACTCTTAAGCTTTTGTTTCCCATACTGGAATTGAAATGCACTCAAATTTGTTATGATTCTTATAGAAATGGGTCTAAAATAGTGTTAGGAAAATTTATACTACACACAATTGACGAGAAATCTAGCTACTGGTTCTTAAAGTTTTAAACACTTAAACATATCTGTAGATGTATCTGTAGGGACATTGTTATGAAATAAGGAAATTTATGAAGTAAAATTAAACTTTCTTTTAAAGAGATATTTTCTGTGTATAAGAATAGGTATGACTGATTCAAGTTGATGTTTGGCAGAAACTTAACACAATTCTGTAAAGTGATTATCCTTTGATTAAAAAAATAAATAAAATTGAAAAAAGAATAGGTATTTTCTGTGTATAAGAATAAATGTAATTTCATAACTTGGGTGACATTTGAATATCTACCTTTGAAATAGAAAATAAAAAAATTTTTAAGGGTTAAACCTGATTTGTTAGAGTTAACTCTTTAGTTACAGTTCATTGATAATTTTTTTTTTTCTGTTTATAATTGAAAGTCATTCTTGGTGTAATCCAAGTTACCACTTTAATAAATACATTCTACTCTCAGTGAATCTTGAAAACAGAGTACCAATAAGAATGTCATTTAAAATGACATTATAAAACAGAGGTAATTTTTCAGATACTTAGGGCTATCGGAAACCCTAAGTAATACGTGTGTACTCAGTTGCTCAGTCATGTCTGACTCTTTGAGACCCCATGGATTCTAGCCTGCCAGGCTCCTCTTGTTCATGGATTTTCCCAGGCAAGAATACTAGAGTGGGTTGCCATTTTCTTCCTTCAGGGGATCTTCTTGACCCAGCGATCGAACCCACATCTCTTGCTTCTCCTGCAATGGCAAGCAGATTTCTTTACCACTAGTGCCACCTAGGAAGTAATACATAAAGACAACTAACTAATTAAAAAAAAAAAATTCTCTTAGCTAGAATTGCAAGTAGCTTTTACTCAGGCAATTTCAGGTAAAATAATGCTATTTCAGATATGGCAGGTAAAATATTTTCTCAATACATGTTTATTCAGTAAATGAGGAATTTGAATCTTATTTGAAACTTTGATCTTAAAGGCATCTTCCATTGTCTTATCATACAATTTCTTTAGCTAACCAAGTCTAAGTTGACTAATATTCCTTCTGATCCTGGTTTAGCCAAAATCATGGGTGTGACACTATTCACACAAAACTGCCTCTGTTCCTCTGTGAGAAGTAGTGAGCACCTCTCTGGGAGGACAGAGGGCAGCCCTGTTCTCCAAGGCAGAAGGTTGACTGACCTGACTCCTCTTCTCAGGTCCTGTCTGCTTTGGTCTAGCTTTGGTGACATGATGTTAGCTGCTTACTTTAACTGCATCCTTCTTCGATGGCTAACAACATCTCTATGAAAAGTGGCATTTTCCTCACAGAAGCAGGTGTACTAGGCTCTACTGTGCATGCCAGCTGAATTCACTGAGGTCCTATAGTATATCAGATTAGTGGCAAAGTCACTTGAACTTTTTTTAAAAATTCTGTTTTTCAAGGAGATGAGGCTGATCTTCCTGATGTGTACATAAGCATGATCAATCATGCCAGCCTAGGTGGTTGCTCATTTTTGTTTTCCAAACCACTCACTCATCCTTTGCATTTAATTTCAGACAATGCAGAATCGTATAGCTTCTTAAAGGCAGATTGGTTGGAAGGGCATAGGCAGAGAGAGAAAGCAATACTTGGAAAGCAAATATGTGAGGATGTCAGCAGAGGAAGGATGTAGGTGGGGTACAACTCACTTCTTTTTAGGCTAGTCAATTAAAATATACTTTGATGGTTTCAGTGTATTTTGGCAGACTTGCCTGAAAGGACTGAATCTGTAATTCATCATCTGATTTCCTTAATTTAAAATCATGGACACATTGATGAATAAAACATTCCATTTACCTTTCCTATTTATATCTCACACCAGATCTATCATCCATTTCTTACATTGTGCTTACAAGGCACCTGCACTGGGTGTTCTCTGTTTGCCCCTTCAGATCCACAATCCAGCTTTCTCTGCTCTGCTATGAGCCTGACTTCTATGAACTGCCTCACTGTGTTTTCCTCCCTCTATGTGGATTTGACAATGTGAAGGGCAGCCCTGAGAGTGAAAGTGGGAGGGGACTGAAGTCGGTTTATTTATTACCTTTGTGTCTCTCTCATAGAATAATTAGATGCGATGGCTTTCCCCTACTGAAGGTTACAGCTTCTGTCAGCCAGCCATCTCCATGCAGATATTTTCATGTACTGCTCACTACTGACTGTTGAGTTGATAGAGGTGAAATCTGAGAAGAAAAGTCAGCTGTTCTAGTGTTAGGCTTCTGGTGTGATAGGCTTAGGTCTGTATTAGGGAGTGATTGCATTCTGGAGAATCCTCATTACTAGGTCCAGACTGGCCTGAGGAAGAAAGGGACACTTGACGATCAGAAAAGTTTATGCAGGGGACTATAAATGACCCCGCAGACAGGGAGGGCAGGGAACCAGTCCTGGCCAGAATGACCCCAACTCTTGGACACTGTGACTGCTGTGTGTGAATATGAGCCACCTGGAACTATTTTCCTACCCCTATCAAAAATTAATCTTATCATTAGGGTATATATTCATTTCCTATGGCTGCCATAACATGCGTGCTAAGTTGCTTCTGTTGTGTTTGACTCATTGCCACCCTATGAACCATAGCTCTCCAGGCTTCTCTGTTCATGGGATTCTCCAGGCCGGGGTACTGGAGTGAGTTGCCATGTCCTTCTCCAGGGGATCTTCCTGATTCAGGGATGGAACCTGCATCTCTTATGTCTCCTGCATTGGCAGGCAAGTTCTTTACTCCTAACACCACCTGGGAAGCCCAGAGCTGCCATAACAAATCACCACAAGCTTAGTGGCTTAAAACTACAGGAAAGTATTCTCTCACAGTTCTGGAGGCTGAGAACTTGTTGTCAGGGCTGTGCACCCTCTAAAGACTCTAGGAACAAGTCCTTTCTTACTCCTTCCTATCTTCCTGTGGCTTCCAGAAATCCTTGGCATCCTTTGTCGTGTGGCTACATCCTTCTAATCTCCGTGCCTGTCTTCGTATGGCCTCCTCGCGATGGCTCTGTTTCCTTTCCTCATCTTACAAGGATACTGGTCATTGTACTTAAGCCTACTAGAATCTAGTATGACTTCATCTTAGCTAATTATGTATGCAAAGACCCCATTTCCAGATAAGTCACATTTTGAAGTTCCAAGTGAATATAAATTATTTGATTACACCATTCAACCTAGTTCATGTTACTACCTATGTATGAACCTGACCAAGAAGAGAGACAGAGCTTTTATAACAAAATTTCTTGTGGATCTGAATCCAATCAGTCAGTTGTATCAGCCAACGCAGTGCCTTTATTCATCAAATGAGTTTGAGTTTGGCTTTAATCACATATACCTTTATGCCTGTAGTATAATTTCTCATCAGTTGTAAAATTTTGCCAGGGCAGAGTATGTTTGTGTGGGGGCAGGGAATATTTTGCTCCTGTCGTTCTTGGTTCTTTAGGCTGGTCAAATAATGAAAATTATCTAAGGCAGATTAACAGGAGGAAATCAAATTTGTTATCTATAACAAGAAATACACAAGCATAAAGGATTTTGAAAAAAGGGGAAAATTAGGTATTTATGTCATTCTGGACTTGAAAAAAAGTGGGTAGGGGTCTGGGGCTTCAAAAGGAAGTAAGGTAATTCACAAGGAGATTTTAAAAAGTTGATATTTGGTAAACAAATGTTTGTTGGACCTTCTTGAGATAATTCTACACAGAGAGGACTTTGATCAGAGACCTTGCTAGTTTCCTTCACCTCCAACACCTAGTTCATATTTTACCGTATTTATCTATGATGATAGCTTCTCCCTGGAACACACCTTCTATATGAAATAATTTTAGGCAATTCAGAGGAAGTTCAAAGTGCCTTGCTGAGCCTTTGGGGCCTTGCTTATTATCAGCTTGAAGTAATCTGCTTTCCAGAATGGTTTATCTTGGGGAGGCCTGTCCTAAAGCCCATCATTTGGAATGCAATATTTTTTGTTATTGCTGGGACCAAAGATTGTGCCTTGGTGAGGCATGTAAAAGGCCAGAGGTAGTGGAAAGAAGGAAATAATCAATGGACTGGAACAGTTAGGGCAGGGCCTCATGATGGTCATAACGTAAAGTGGTGCTGCATGACCAGAATAATAATGCTCTTATTCACTGGGGCCTAGGATTTAATACATTTAATAATGTATTAAATAATCACCTCCACAAGTGATTCTAATGTGTAGGCATAGCTTAGAACATGAAAAAATGGAAAAAAATATAAATTTTCATGCTGACAATTCTTAACTTTGTCCCATTAACATGACGTTATCAAAGGAGACGCCATGAAAGAATAATGACTGTGTTCCAGTGATGGTGTGAAGTATGTTATATACATTATCTTATTTAATTCTCATGGCGGTAAGATGATTTATTATCCCCACTTTATCGACGGGGCTACTGAAGCTCAGAATCAGAAAAGTTAAATAGCTGGAAGTCACATAGCTAAAAAGAGACAGAGCTGAGATGTGAACATATGCCTTTTTGGCAACAAGACCCTTGGTTATAATTATTCTGCTACAGGTATATTAAGAGGATAAAACTTGTATTTTGAAAGGTGAATGTGCTGGTGATATGCAAGATGAATTAAAGGTAGATGACACTTGGCAATAAGACTAGTAAATTGGTATGTTTGTCATTATGCTTTGATTCACCAAGCAATGAATCAAATCACTGAACTGTTGATTTGATCTGTGGCTCAGCAATCAGTCAAGGAAAGAGAAAAAAGATGTGCTATTGTTGAATAAGATATGCTTATAGCTTCTATGTGTGCATATCCTGCAGAACGTTTTGGGTTCCCTGCTAAGTAATTAACTCAGGTGTAAAATTGTGGCATGTAGGTCATTTATGTATAATGTGTGTATGTATTTATGTATGTATGTGTGTGTGTGTATAAATATATACACACACACACACACATATATAGTGTCTGTGTGTGTGTGTGTATGCCTGCAATGAAGAAACGCAGGAGACCTGGGTTCAATTTTGTATTTATGTATGTATACATAATATGTAGTTGGTAGTTTGTCGCTCAGTCGTGTCCGACTCTTTGCGACCCCATGGACAGTAGCCCACCAGGCTCCTCCCTCCATGGGATTCTCCAGGCAGGAGTACTGGAGTGGGTTGCCATTTCTACATATATAGAGTGTGTGTGTGTGTGTGTGTGTGTGCGCGCGCGCGCGCGCATGCAGTGAGGAAACGCAGGAAACCTGGGTTCAATCCCTGGGTCAGGAAGATCCCCTGGAGGAGAGCATGGCAACCCACTCTAGTATTTTTGCCTAGAGAGTCCCATGGACAGAGGAGCCTGGCAGACCACAATCCTTAGGTTGCAAAAAGTCAAACACAACTTAAGTGACTTAGCACATGTACACACACACACACACAAACACACACACACGTCATGATAGAAAACAATCAGTGTAGCAAAGAATCTCAAAAAGTGTATTATTATATTTGATACTACTTCTCAAGTTTATTTACACAAGTATTCTTTCATATTATGGTTTTAATAGGGTTCATTTGTAACTTGCAAGTGTATTTGTGTTTCTTGCATATTTATTTTTCTTTCCATAACTAATCTATACTTGGTTGAGCTAAGACCTTTAATGCCCCAATGATGATTATTTATTGTTGTATGTTGTGGCTATATACTTGGATTAGCTTTTAGGTGAAGTAAAAGCCTGATTCAGTGGAGGTATAAAGACAAGCAACTTTTTATAACTTATTCTTTTTCTGAGTATATATGTTATATTCTTGGCTAATGCTGTTAGTTTTGGTAATAGAATTAATTAAAAGCTTTTTTGCATATTTTACATATATTTTAATGAATAAACTGTTTTATTGAAAATGTGTAAATACATTTACACATTTACAAATGTGAAAAACTGAATTATATTTACAGTCTCTTGCCTAAAGTTTGGTGGTATTAACATGCAAGATTTTAGAAAGTAAAAACAAACAGCAGAAAATGAACATTTAAGAAATCACATAACGTTTAAACACAGAGGGCAAATGGACCAAGAGAAAACACCATTTCTTAAACTACATTTCTTTCTCTCTTTTTCTATAGCCAGCCAGTCCTCTTCCTTCCCTGAGATTATACATAAAGCATTTTTATAAGAGACAGTGATATTCAGTCAACATAATGATGCCATCAGTTTGGCCAGATACCAAAATCAATGCTCTCACTATTTGTCCAGCATCTGTGATGCTGAAGACAGGGCTTTCTGTTCACTCCATAAATTAAAGATCAAGTAGCACAGGAAGAAGGCTAGAGAAGCTGATTCCCAAGAAGCAACAGTAGGTTTGTTTTTTGTTTTTTCCCCCCTTCTGTCGTAGTAGTGAAAGCTCTCTGAAGAAGCATCACTCCTTTCCTTTGCACCATTAGATGCTCAGGTCCGCTCAAGCGGCTGCTCCAATGACTGAGTGTGGTTTCTACTAATGAATAAATGCTCAGTCCATGCTAAATACCTCTTCCACTACACCATGTTATTTTTTAGAGAGTATTATCCAGAGAGTCAATACTACTTCTTTTTCAACTTACCTTCTTCGGTAGCAATGTTCTTAGTAAATGTGATCCATGCTGAACGTCACAAGACATCCCAATTTTATGAACATGTGTTGATTGCCTGTTGAATGACAGGGACTTATTTTGTATCATTCAATTTAACCTTTGTCATAATCATAGGTATTAATTTATATATTATTTTTGATTTGAGATACTTAAAGCTCAGAGAGTTAAGTCACTTGGCCAAGATAACTTAGCTAACAAGCAAAGAAAAGTGAAAGTGTTAGTTGCTAAGTTATGTCCAACTCTTTGCAACCCCAAGGACTGTAGGCCTCTAGGCTCCTCCTCCATGGGATTCTCCAGGCAAGAATACTGGAGTGGGTTGCCATTTCCTCCTCCAGGGGCTCTTCACTACTCAGGAATCAAACATGGATTTCCTGCATTGCAGGGGGATTCTTTACCATCTGCTGATGCTGCTGCTGCTAAGTTGCTTCAGTCATGTCTGACTCTGTGCGACCCCAGAGATGGCAGCCCACCAGGCTCCCCCGTCCCTGGGATTCTCCAGGCAAGAACACTGGAGTGGGTTGCCATTTCCTTCTCAAATGCATAAAAGTGAAAGGTGAAAGTGAAGTAGCTCAGTCATGTCTGACTCCTAGCGACCCCATGGACTGCAGCCTCCCAGGCTCATATCTGTTTATCATGCTAGTTTATCATAGCTGCTTTATATTTGTAGACAGTATAAAACAATGGATAAAATGGATATTTTAAAATTCTGTAGTTGCATCTCTGGTAATTTTGAAGCATGTGAAATTCTATGATACATTTTATTATGCTGAACAAAGAAATTAATAATGCCAGAAGAATACATTCATTATCAATCTTTCTACCTGATGGCAAAACAGAGTCCAAAACAGTCTGCTTATTGTTCTGGCTCCTTTTAGTCTTTTAATTACATGGAATATGCTTCTAGACCTTTCCCAGTCCCTGAGTGATTGTGGCTGTTGAGTAATAATGCATCATTAGTATGCTATGCTTGGCTCACTTGATGTGCTTACTTAAGAGATCCAGAGATGAGCAGCTCCATAAGCAGATTGGCTTTAATTATCAAAAAGAAAGGTACACTAGTGCCAAGGTGTTCCCGTTGGCACCAACATGGATTTATTATAAAATTTTAATTTGCCTCCTTAATTTTGGACCTTTTATTCAGTTCAATATTTGGCAATGGCCCTCTATTTACATGTATTCTCCTTAGGGCAAATCTTAAATTCATCGTCATAGTACGTCTGTTTCTCAGCCTTCCCTTTTCCCTTGGTATTTTCCCTCTATTGCACAATAAATCTAATCTGAGTTCTGTCCATCCTTGGATAATACCTGCCTTCAAAATGCTGGTCCTCTCTGTGCTACAATGTAGAAGTGTAAAATGTAGCAAAGGAAAACACTGCTCTCTGGAATTGTTTTTACAAAGTATTGATACCAATGCCATTTGTTCATATTTTAGTTTCACACTATTTACAAAAGACAGAAAAAGGATCCCTCTCATCTGCTGATTTATCTAAACAGAGAACAAAAGGAAATGAATTACATAAACTAAAGAAAAATGAAAATTGCTAAGACCTGAAAGAACCATCAGGATCAAATGAAACTCTCTTACAGTGAATGACTACAGGACTAAAATTAAAACATTAAAATTACCCAAACACAGAATATTTTCATTAATTAACATTATGTTTAAGTCCTTGCATTTATTTTCAAGCAGGTTTATTGTGGCATGATGTTGATATCTATTTGCAAACATACTCAGTAGAGGGGAAAGCTAGAGAAAGCAGGGAAGGGGAGGGAATTTGGTTTTGCAACATGCTTCTGAAATGGCTACCTACGTACTTTTTCCATCAATATTCACATTTATTGTACAGTGTGATTCTGAGACTAGCTTGCAATATGGAAGAAAGACTCCATTTGTTACAGTCACACAGAGCAGCTAGATGTGGCTAAATTACCTGAAGGTAATTTCAGTACTTTCTCCTCAAACACTTTAGCCAGGAAAATATTAATCAAAGTACTTAGAAGGAAAGACACCATATAAATTGAGGATATATTTTTTTAAAAGAAATAGTTTCTTTTTAAAATGTGGAGGTGTTGTTTTGTTCTTCAGGCAAATGTTAATAAGCTGTTTTACATTTTATGTGATAAAACTCGGCATCTCTTTGTGGTATTTAAAATTCATGGAAATTTTAGAAATGTTTAATTATGGGATGCTGAGTATAGTGCCTGCTCTGTCAGTAGAACATTGTTTGTTGCAGACATACAAAATATATGTCAACTGAAAGAATTTTCAAGCTAAAAAATAAACCTCAACTCTCATTCTGGCAGGTGAGAGAGTTTGTGTTTTAACATTTTCTCCCAGAGTTATTTTTAGCCATTTCTAAAGAATTCAGTTCTGGGAGTTGAGCAAGAAGTAAAATATTCCTCCTTTNCCCCCCGCCTTCCAAAAAAAACAAGCTGGAAGAAATATATATGAGTGGTTACGGTAGAGAATTTTGATTCTAAAAGGAAAAAGTGAAATATTTTTAGATCCTTCTTTTCCCTAGAATTACCACAGCTTTTCAGTGATCTCACAAGGATCCTACTGAGAGAAGAACTGGGCAGAGGGAAGAGAAAGGGCCCTGCTGATTTAACAAGGGCTGTCTCTTACACTGAGCAGTAGGGCTAATTGACCAAGAGGTAGTTCTCATCTCCACATACATCTCTTTGGAAAGGTCACTTGAGTACCAGAAGCAAGCAAAGAGGTGGCTGCTGCCTAGTCAGGGGAAAAGAGGTTTCTGCATTTCTTGGAGAGAATTTTAGAAGAGCTGCTCTTCCTGACCTGTTCCTTTGTAAAGCCAAAGAGGAAGTCATTTATTGATCACTGATTCACAGACCCAGCTCACTTACAGCAGCCTCCTTTGGCCTCTGCAGGGAATTCTAGCTCTTCTAGTAAAACTCCACAGCCACCTCCCCATTGATTTCATTACTGCAATGTGGGTGGGAAACCTCCCAGGCCTCTTAGGGGTTCCCTCATTCATTTATTATGCATGCTCCTCAGTGTCTGTTGGCTTTTGTAATTCCGTAAGTCTTTGTTGAGGCTCTGCTATGGTCCTGGTTCCAAAGTGGTGAACACTGTCCCTTCTGGAGTTGACATTCCTCAATATCATTTTTGTTTGTTTGTTTGTTTGTGGAATCCCTTTTTTATTTCTTTCCTCTGGGCTGCCAGTTCATCCAAGTCAATCACACTTTTCATAAAACTCTCTTCCTCCTTTTTTCAGCCTTTCCCTGATCCCAAGTTTCTTGTTCTTCCCTCACCTGTTATTTTTCCTTGGGGTTTACTATAATTTATAACCCCATACTGCTAACCCTTATGGCAAAAATGTGAAGAGGAACTAAAAAGCCTCTTGATGAAAGTGAAAAAGGAGAGTGAAAAAGTTAGCTTAAAGCTCAACATTCAGAAAATGAAGATCATGGCATCTGGTCCCATCACTTCGTGGGAAATAGATGGGGAAACAGTAGAAACAGTGTCAGACTTTATTTTGGGGGGCTCCAAAATCACTGCAGATGGTGACTGCAGCCATGAAATTAAAAGACGCTTACTCCTTGGAAGGAAAGTTATGACCAACCTAGACAGCATATTGAAAAGCAGAGACATTGCTTTGCCAACAAAGGTCCATCTAGTCAAAGCTATGGTTTTTCCAGTAGTCATGTATTGATGTGAGAGTTGGACTGTGAAGAAAGCTGAGCACCGAAGAATTGACGCTTTTGAACTGTGGTGTTGGAGAAGACTCTTGAGAGTCCCTTGGACTGTAAGGAGATCCAACCAGTCCATCCTAAAGGATCAGTCCTGGGTGTTCATTGGAAGGACTGATGCTAAAGCTGAAACTCCAGTACTTTGGCCACTTCATGCGAAGAGTTGACTCATTGGAAAAGACCCTGATGCTGGGAGGGATTGGGGGCAGGAGGAGAAGGGGACGACAGAGGATGAGATGGCTGGATGGCATTACCGACTCGATGGACATGAGTTTGGGTGAACTCTGGGAGTTGGTGATGGACAGAGAGGCCTGGCATGCTGCGATTCATGGGGTCGCAAAGAGTCGGACATGACTGAGCGACTGAACTGAACTGAACTGCTACGATAGTGTCCCTGAAGACCCCTCAGGTCTAATGCCCTGCTAACTGCAGTTCAAGTTTCTGGAGGCTCAGACTCTTGTCTGCATTTCAGTGAGGTAACAGAGTGTCTCAGAGAAGGCAATGGCAGCCCACTCCAGCACTCTCGCCTGGAAAATCCCATGGACAGAGGAGCCTGGTGGGCTGCAGTCCATGGGGTCACGAAGAGTCAGACACGGCTGAGCGACTTCACTTTCACTTTTCACTTTCATGCTTTGGAGAAGGAAATGGCAACCCCCTCCGGTATTCTTGCCTGGAGAATCCCAGGGACGGGGGAGCCTGGAGGGCTGCTGTCTGTGGGGTTGCCCAGAGTTGGACATGACTGAAGCAACGCAGCAGCAGCAGCAACAGAGTGTCTGATGGACTCTAATGCCATCAGAGTATTTTACGCCTTCCTGAAAATTCCTTTGCATGATCCCTACCCCAATTATTTTATGCTTAAATTTTTCTTCATTTTCCTTAATATTTTTCCCTCACTATCTGCAGCCAATCTCTTCTGCTTCACTGAAAAACAAAGGCTACAAAACAAAAGGAAAACTTCCTTTTTTCAACTTCAACAAACTTACCTTTATCCTCGTTTTAAATCTTCTTTGTTTCAACCTCAGAAGAAAGTGTCAGTACCTCTGTTGTTATTGGTTGTTGTCTTCAGATGCTAAGTTGTGTCTGACTCTGAGACCCCACGGACTGCAGCACACCAGGCTTCCCCGTCCTCCACTAACTCCCAGAGTTTGCTCAAACTTATGTCCACGAGTCAGGGATGCTCTCTAACCATTTTATCCTCCCCATCCTCTTCTCCTTTTGTCTTCAGTCTTTCCCAGCACCAGGATCTCTACATCTGCTGAAGACTCTAAGATCTCGGTCCCATCTTTTTGGAATTCCTTGAGGAAATTTCCCTATCAGTTTTCTCATTGTTTTCATGGGTCATCAGCCTCATTACACACAAAGATATTAAGACCATAACTTCAGTCTTAAAAAGTAATCAGATCTTATCGATCTCCTATTCTTAATACCATCTTCTAGAAAAATGCTATCTTCTGGGGATATTTGCTTCTCTTCCTCACCTCCTGTCATACCTACTTTCTATCACAAATTAATGTCTATCTGCACACTCCATGGACTTCATTGTAATCTACATAACAGGCTCTCCACACATTCCATGGACACTGTTCTCACGAAGGTCAGCTTCTGGTTGCTAAATTTATAAAAGTTTTCCCAGCCTTTCCTTATAGCGATTAACCCTGTTAACAATTCCTCCCTTTCTTTCTTAACAGTTCTTTTCTTGAGTCTACTATTTTGCTCACCTGTTGATAATCCTTGTTTTCTGTTTTCCACTCTTACCTTTGTGGCCTTTTAAAAAATTTCATTCTTCTTTGAATGTTTGTCTTCTTTACTTCAATCCCTTGTTTTTTTGTATCCCCGTTGATACTGTTTTAACTTCTCCTATACTACATTCTCTCTTTTCAATTCAGATAACAGTGTTTGATACTACTTAGAATGTTCTAATCTCAAATATGCTCATTTTGGAGTCATAGTCAATTTCTCCCGTGACACTGCACTTGTATATCTTACAAGCATTTAACTGAGCATTTTGTCCAAAACAAAACTCATTTTTCTTTTCAACCCACAAAGCTGTTCTTTCCTGTTTCCTTTAGTGGCATTACCTTCTTGCCTGAGTCTCTGTTGCCTCACATTTTCTTTTACACCCTGCATCCAATTGATCAATGAATTCTAAAGATTCGTCTTCTTAATAGTACTAGAATTTGTCTTTTCTTTTCCATCCTCTGTGGCATTATTTAACTATGTACTCGTTAGAGATTACCTAATTACCCAAACACCTTTTTTGTCGGTGGTTCAAAATCTTGTCTACATGCTGTAAACATTTAGGGAAGTTTAAACATCTCTGATGCCCTGACAGCACCTTAGACCATTACATCATAATCTGTGGGTTGAATTTCAGGCATTTTAGTGTGAAGCAAATGTGGAGAATCACTATTCTAAGCAGCCCCTGTGCACCTAGACTCTTGTGGCTCAAATGCTAGTAGTGTTTTCAGGATTTTCCCTCTGTATACCTGATCATCTTATCCCCTTTCCTAAGACTGGTGGCTCCCTATTGCATTCAAGTAAAAACAAAATTCCTCGGTATGCTATTAGTGCTCTTTGTATCTCATTAAATCACTTAATAATTTTAAAAGATATTACTTATACATAATAAACCATTCAAAAAGTACAAAATAATATACTTTAAGGGAAAAAAAAAAACCTTCTCTCCACTAATTTCTTAATGCCCAGATTCTTAACCCGCCTTCACAGGACTCTTCAGTATCACTGTCAGTATCTTTCACATATATTCATTGTATGTTTTCTTTTCCTTTTTTTTTAAACAAAATTGAGAACACTACAATACTGTCTTGATTGATGTTAGCCTCAATTTATTTGAGAAATATATTCATCTCATTATACATAGAGAGTTGAATCTTGTTTTAGAAGATAATGGTATAGAGTTCCCATTATATGCATTTAGTGAAAATCTGATTAAAGTTCTTTCCAGCTTTTTCTTATTGCAAATACGGTAGCAACAAACAGCCTTACACATGTCATTTTGTACACTTGCCAAATATATGTGTGCATTAAAATTGAGGGGAGGTTCTTTTTTACTGAGATACAGTTGACACATAAGATCATATTCATTTCAGGTATACAACATAATTCAATATTTGTATGCACTGTGAAATGATCACCATACCAAGTGTAGTTACCATTAATAACTCTACAAAGTTAAAATTTTCTGTGTGTGTGATAACTTTATTTAAGATTCACTCTCGACCACTTTCAAATATGCACTGCATGACTATGAGCTTCCCCAGTGACTCAGTGGTAAAGAATCTGCCTGCCATGAAGGAGACACAGGATAGGCAGGTTTGACCCCTGGGTCGGGAAGATCCCCTGGAAGAGGGCATGGCTACACACTCCAGTATTCTTGCCTGGAGAATCCATGGACAGAGGAACTTGATGGGCTGCAACCCATAGAGTTGCAAAGAGTCAGACACGACTGAAGCGACTGGCACGTGCACGCACGCGCACTATAGTTTTGTAAGGTAGTTTGAAGATAGGAAACATGATGCCTTTATCTTTGTGCACATTTCTCAAACTAACTTTTGGCCATTTGTTGCTGATACTTCATTATTACTGTATTGAAACACAACAGATTTCTGTATATGGAATATGTATCCTGAAACTTGACTGAATTTATTTATTTGTTCTAACAGCTTTTTGGTATATTCTTTAGGGTTTTTTTGTGTTATATAGAGTTATCTGAAAATATTGCTAGCTTTTCTTTTTCCCTTCTGATTCAGATGGATTTTATATCTTTTTCTTACCTAATTGCTGTTGCTAGGACCTCTAGTACTATGTCAAATAGAAGTGGTAAGAGTAGACATCCTTGTCTTAATCTTAGAGGAAAAGCTTTGAGCATTTTACTATCTAGTATAATGTTAGTTGTGGGCTTTGTTATATTAAGGTGCATTCCCCATACCTATTTACTGAGTTGTTTTTTTTTTCCTATCATGCATGGACATTGAATTTTGTCAAATGCTTTTTAGCATCTATTGTAATGATCATATGATTTTTGTCCATTTTTTTAATGCAGTGTATCACTTTAATTGATTTGTGGATGTTGAACTCTCCTTGTATCCTTGCAATAACTTTCACTATATCATGGTTGATGATCTTTTTAAACTATCACTGAATTTGGTTTGCTAATATAATTTGAGGATTTTTGCGTCTATGTTCATTAGGGATATTGGCTTGTAACTCTCTCTCTCTCTCTCTCTCTCTCTCTCTGTGTGTGTGTGTGTGTGTGATGTCCTTGTTTGATTTTGGTATTAGAGTATGCTGACCTGTGAATTTTGTACTTTCATATATTTTCTTGTTACTAATTTGTGCTCTTTCTTTCTAGCTTACGGATTTTCCTTTAATATTTCTTGTAAGCCAGGTTTAGTGGTAATGAACTCCCTTTAGCCTTTGCTTTGTCTGCAAAACTGTTTATCTTTCCTTCAAATATGAATGATAACCTTGCTGGGCAGAGTATTCTTGGTTGGACATTTTCTACCTTTTATCCCTTTAAATGCATTGTGCCTCTCCATTCTGGCCTGTAAAGTTCTACTGAAAAATATGCCCATAGTCTTGTGGGGCTTCCCTTGTATATAACATGCTGTTTTTCTCTTGCTGCCTTTAAATTTCTCTTTTTAACTTTTGACATTGTAATTAAAATGTGTCTTGGCATGGATCTCTTTAGGTCCATCAGAATTGGAATTCTCTGGACTTCCTGTATCTAGATTTCTGTTTTCTTCTCCATGTTAAGATTTTTCAGCCATTATTTTTTTTAATAAGTTTCTTCCTCTTTCTCTCTCTCTTTTCTTCTAGGACCCATATTACCTGAATGTTAGCTCTTTGGATGTTTCCCATATGTCCCTAACTCATTATCAACCAGAGAATTTTCACAGAAACCAATGTCTTTGCAGGTGGTTTTATTTTGGCCAGTCAAAAATTAATTGTTATTTCCCTAACTTTTTTGCAGGCTATTATGTTCAATAGTTACACCTGACACACCTGTGGAATCTCCTAATTTTCATGAAATGTTTCTTCAATCCACTCATGCAGAAGCAAAGGAGCATTTTTCAGCACCGTGAGTTTCATTTTCCACATCAGAATCAATCATTAACGGGTTTTTAAATCAATACTATATCCTAAAGTACTATCATTTTCTGAGACCCTAGTATATTTGTCACTCAGACAATCAGAGAAAGTATTTTTGTAAAATTTAGTGAAAAATTCTTTTCATTCAAAATTTTACAGTGTGTCACTTCTGAAAATTTTAGTTTTATTATATGCATAAGGTTGGATAAAAACCTAACAAAGCAAAAGGTGAATGATAATGACAATCTTAAGTTGTGTAATGAACCCTCGATCAATTTTAAGCTCTAACAACTTTGGTAACGTAAATTGTATCATTCTCTGGTCAATAATGTTAGGGTAACAAAAGATATATTAATGTGTCTATGATCAAGACTGTGTTAGCTATCTTCACTTCTTTTTAATTCTTTTTTCTTTCTGCCTCTCTTACTTGGTGCTCCTCTCCCTTGTCTTTGAGTTCACTGATTTGTTCTCTGTGTTGTCTTTGAGTTCTCAATTTGTTCTCATGTTTCACCTACTCTGATATTGAAGCCCTCTTGCATTTTTCAGTGCATTTATTATAGCTTCAGTTCTTTGACTGCTGTTTGGTACTTTCTTATATTTTATATTCTTTGTTGACGTTCTCACCATATTCATTCAGTCTCCCAAGTTTGGTGAGCATCTTTATGACCATTAGTTGGAACTCTATCAGGTTAATTGCTTATCTCCATTTCCATAAGGTTTATTCCTGAAGTTTTATCTAGTCCTTTCACTGGGATATATACTTCTGTTTCTTTATTTTGCTTGACTTTTTGTTCTTTGTATTAGGTGAAACAGCCCCCTCTCCCAGTTTTGAAGGAAATTAACCTTATTTTTCAACCTTGTCCCAGATCTTATTTCTTTCTCAATCCTTTGTGATTGTCTAAGCAACTAAATTTATTCTCGATAGGTCCCGGTTGTTGAGGATGTTCCAAGACATGTCAGTGTTCCAAAGTGAGGGATGTCAGTCAGGACCTAGTTTCAGGCTGATTGGAAACCAGACCCTCAGGCAACAGTATTCAAAGTAGATAGATCTATATAGTCCTATGGGACTACAACGGCAAACTCTGCTGGCTTCTACACTAGGAAGTCTGGAGGTGTCGCCACTTGGAAAAATCAGGCCTCCATATGAGGAAGTAAGCTCCTTTCAGGATTTACTGGCGTGCTGTAGAGAGGCCAAGGGAGAAAGCAAAGATACCATCTGTGGGTCATTGTCCTGTAGCCTCTAGATATGTTGCAAACCTGAGGCTTTCCCCTCAGGCTGAAGGTATGGGACAAATAAATAGACATCTTTCACAGAAAGCCTGGGTGTGTGTCTCAGTCTGCTGCCAGTCCAGTGCGCTTGGTTGGTAACCTGACATGAACTGTTGGTCCAAGTTGTTACAGTCCCTTGGGACCCAGGAATGCAAACCTTCCTGGCCACTAGAGCCAAATGAGCAAGCAGAGTGCTCGTTGTGGATGCACATGCCTGCCACTTTAGCAGGACGCTGGAGAACCAGCTCTGTAGCACACGTGTCAGAGTTAGCCAGGTGGAGCAAGAGCACAAAATGGTGCCTGCCTGCGCTTCTACCCCAGGAGAGGGTCCCAACCAGCCCCCTCCCCTGCCACAGGCACTTTAGGATTAGCAAATGAATCCCCTTCATGTATAGTTTAGGTGTTTTATAAACTGCTGCTTTTACGCTAAGTCCCAGGGTGAGTAGGTCTGCATGTAGCATTCTTTAAGAGCTGTATCTTAGTTGCCTATGGCCTTCTGGATCTTTCTGTCAGTTTTCAAAGACAGACATTTTGGGGCCTATCTCTCTGATGCACATTCCAAGGTTTGGGTTGCCCAGTGTGGACCAAAAATCTCTCACTCCTCAGGGAGAAGCTCTGGATTTCTGAGATTTCCTTGTAACTATGTGTTGCCACACTGAGGGCAGGGTTTTGACATGATTATGTCTGCCTCTCCTCTTGTCTGTATGTGGCCCTTTTATTATTTGTTGTGAAGGAGCTGTTTATCTTAGTTTCACTGTCTTTTTCAAAGGGAATACCCCATACCTAGCTGTAGATTCAGTGTGTTTCTGGGAAGAGGTGAGGTTCAGATCTTCCCACGCACCATCTTGGACTGTGTACCTGACGTGTGCGTTTTGTGTTTGGTAGGAATTGCCAAACTATCTTCCACTAAGTTTGTGCCAATTTACACTTCTTGTTAGCAAAAGCAGTTCCCTCTTAAACTTCATGTGTTAGTCACCTTTTTGATATTTGCCATGTGTGTTTATCTCAGTATACATGAGAAAGAATATTATTTTGAAGTGATAAAGCCATGTTCATCTCTTTGTCTGTGAATGGCTTGTCTATTATTTTTCCCTGAGCTCTTTTTTTTTATTTTACAAAATTATTAACTAAAATATTAACTAAAATCCTAAAAGAAAAGATAGTGATTTTGATCAGAAAGAGTATAGGGTAAAGGTGGGAGGGAAAATCTGGGCATATATTTGCAAAGCTAATGACAACAGATGAACAGAAGGGAGAAAAAAGGCCAGCCAAGCCTCTGATCACAGTGGCTTTCCTCTGATAAGAGCCTTGGATGTCACAGGTGGCATAGGAGAGGACACTGAGCAAATGTTTTCTTGGTTGAAGAGCTGCTCTGACTTATCAATAGCTACTCTGGAATGAATTCTGCCAGGGAGAATACACATCACATTTTTATCTGAATGCCAAAGGGGCCATAGTTCTTTTCTGAGTCACGCTTTCTCTGCCTGACTATATACTAGCAGAAACCAAACTGAGTTTTTTTAAATAAGAGATTTTTTTAAAGGAATGTTATTATTTTCAAGTTTCTGTATCAAGTCTAGGTCTTGGGGAATTATAACAAAGTGGTTGAATTTATTTTCCTATGAATCTATAGTAAAATGTAGTTATGTCTATTGCATAGAACTAACAATGTCAATATTTATGAACATAAACTGCATGATTTATGAAAAAAAGACTTTTTAAGCTGTCAATAACTTTATATTCTCATATACAGAAGCAGTTGCTTAGTGAGTTTTTTAAAACACAATTAGACCTAATTAACATTTTATCATACTGGTCATACAGTTCATGAGGTTCTCAAGGCAAGAATACTGAAGTGGTTTGCCATTTCCTCCTCCAGTGGACCACATTGTGTCAGACCTCTCCACCATGCCTGCCCGTCTTGGGTAGCCCCACAGGGCATGGCTTAGTTTCATTGAGTTAGACAAGACTGTTGTCCTAGTGTGATTAGAATGATGCTGAAGCTGAAACTCCAGTACTTTGGCTACCTCATGCGAAGAGTTGACTCATTGGAAAAAACTCTCATGCTGGGACGAATTGGAGGCAGGAGGAGAAGGGGACGACAGAGGATGAGATGGCTGGATGGCATCACTGACTCGATGGACGTGAGTCTGAGTGAACTCTGGGAGTTGGTGATGGACAGGGAGGCCTGGCGTGCTGCGGTTCATGGGGTCGCAAAGAGTCGGACATGACTGAGTGGCTGAACTGAAGTGAACTGAATGTTTTATCAATTCAATTGTTGTCATGTTATAATGCACCCCCTCTGTGTGGTAAATCTGTATAAGTAAAGTAAGCTCCAAGGATGGATTACTCAAATTTGATCTCACACACACACAAACACACACACACACACACACATACATTGGAAAAGTGGCTAAAAGATGAGAATGAATGAGAGTTAGGGTGAAGTGGGGACTAAAATTTGATACATCAGCTGGCTCTGTACAATTATGAGATTGTGCCATTATTCACTGAGATCTTAGTTGAGGCTGTTATTTTTTTTCTCTTAGGCTTAATTTGTTTTCCACTCAATTTGATACTCTACTCTAAATGACCATTTTCATGGAAGGAAGCACAGACCAATGAGGTCATTGCATATTTTTCTTTGTGAAGTTTTAGTCACTGTATTATATAGGGTAAATAGTAACTTTTTTTTTTTTTTTCCTAAAGTTAATTTTTATCTTTTGGAGGGTAAAATATTTGTTCACTATAAGCTCTCTATTCATTATTTTCTTTTTCCTCCATCTATGTCTTAAACACATGTCTTTGTTTGTTTGGTTCACAGTTTTCCTCTACACCTATACTGCAGGGTCGTAAAATTCACTCATGCTCCACCTCACATGTCAGAGAAATTGTAGTTCCCCAGACTCCCATCTGGTTAGAAGGAAATTATATATTGGTCATATTTGCTTTGAAATTTGGTGTGACTGAGAAGTGTTAATAGTCTCTAAGGTATGACTACTCAGTCTTCCACATTTCTCCATCCTTCACAGCTCATCACAGCTCATCTTATGAATTGGGCACAGGGATGTGGTTCATGGGATGTGGTACCCCTGATAGAGAGGATGGGTCATTGTCATGAAGCAAACCCTCCTTGTTTCCTGTTTATATTGTTATCATTTACATACCAAGGCTTACTGGTTTTCACATCAGGACTCAGTGACTCTGCAGATTCCTCTAAGGATCATCAGTAACCGCATTTTGCTCTGACTATGTGATACATGTTTTTTGCCTAAATTTTTTTATCAGAACACTGGTCCAGTGATTCTTTCTTTGATCTACACAAATCACTCTGAGATGCCCCTTTTCTAGATCCACATGGTTGCTTGAGTTCTGGAAGTTCTGTTGCTTTCTTGCTGCTTATTGGGAATGGGGGATATTAATAATTAGTTGTGTTAAGCATTCAGTTAAAGCCCATAACACAACTGTATGCATCATAAGAATGTCAATCATATCTATTTTTGTTGCTGTTGTTGCATGTTACCATATCCTTATCTTCTAGCATAATTTCTGTCACATACTTAATACACTGTAAATATTTGTTGAATGGACAAATGACTGGATAAATAATGAATGAGTGAAAGTCAAGGATAACTTCTAGGAGCTCACACTTCATTAGGGAAGCCTCATGTTAAGTTTTATATGCAGAAATGCTAATAGATTTTATTTCCCACCAAGCCCCGGGGGAGTGGATAAGGCAGTGATTACTCTCTCCATTTGACAGAGAAGGAAACTGAGACCTATAGAAGTTACAATGGTGAAGTCAAGGTCACATGAAAACAAGAGCAGAGCTGCTGATATAGTCTTGATCTTTTTTCTGTTTTAATACTTATTTGTTTGGGTTGCAGTTGTGACATGCAGGATCTTTGCTGGGGTGCGTAGGCTCTTTCAGTTTCGGCATGTGAGCTCTTAGTTGCTGCACGCAGGCTCTAGTTCCCTGACCAGGGATCAAACCTGGGCCCTCTGCCTGGGAGCATGGAGTTTTAAGTGCTGGACCACCAGGGAAGTCCCAGAATTACGATCTTCTGATTTCAAATCTCTTGCTTTTTCCTTTGCTCTATATTGGTTTTTTTTTTTTAGGCACAAGAAAAAAAGACAAACAGCACACTAACAGATGAACAAAGACCCTGGGCAAATCTTTAGTTCTAAATACCCTTGAGGGAGTGACTATGCTATAAATGTTCTTGCTTCCTGAACTGTCCAAGGACTGCTGCTGTAGAAACAGCACTTGCTGTGACCTGTGACTTGCTGTGACTTGAGCAACCTGTGTTCCTGGAAAGCTTGAGGAGAGGTCGTGTGCGTGTGACTGAGAATGAAATCTCAGTATCCTTGATCCTGACAGGAGGCCTCCTTCTCTACAGTCTGTACAGTTAACTCAGCACAACTGGCTAATTATCAGCCTTACTTGGACAGCTTTCAAAGAGAAATGACTCATGTCCAACCATTCCAGATAGAAAGGAGCAAAATATCCAGAACTGCACTGATTAATCTATATATTTTCTTCACCTTCTCCAGAAGATTTTGATGATCAGTTAGGGTGAGGGAATTATTTCATCTACTCCTTTGATCATTAAAATCATGAAGCAAGTTTAGATACTAAATGAGAAAAGAGGAATGCTTTGTCCAAGTTAATACAACTAATAGATAGCGCAGTGTGCGTTCATGCATACGTGCATGCTAAATCACTTCACTCATGTCTGACTCTTTGTGACCCCAAAGACTGGACTGTAGCCTGCCAGGCTCCTCTGTCCTTGGGATTCTCCAGGCAAAAATACTGGAGTGGGTTGCCATGCCCTCCCCCAGATCTTCCTGATCCAGGGATAGAACTCACGTCTCTTATGTCTCCTGCTTTGGCAAATGGCTTCTTTACCACTCGAGCCACCTGGAAAGCCTAAATAATGCAGCAAGGACCTCAGATTAGGTGTTCTGACTCCTAGCAGCTGACGTGTTTCCATATAACACTCTCTAGTTTTTAAAAGAAATACTGTATCCTGTATAGAAAGACCATGGAGAAATTTTAAAGGGGGTAGCGGAAAAGGAGCTTACTTGAGTTAAAATGCTCAGTCAGGGCCTCTCAGGTCTTAGGATTTTCATTTAGGAAACCTCCAAAGTAGTAGTCCTTAAACTCCAACATGGGTAGGAATCATCTGGTCCCCTATCACTGCAAATTCTGACTCAGTGGGGCCTTAGGAATCTGTACCTTTAAAAAGCTCCAGAAGCAATTCTCTTGTGCATAGTTAGCCTTTGGTGAACATCATTCAACCTTGCCTTTCAGCATCAGACTTTGATTATTTATCTCTAGAGTGGTAGTTCTCAGCTTTGATTGCACATTATAACCACTTGGGGAATTAAAAAAAAAAAAAAACTGATGTTGAGGCCACATGCTAAGAGAGTCTGATTCAATTTGTCTGGGATGAGATCTACTTAACAGTATTTTGGTGAAGCTTTTTAGGTGATTCAGTGTGAAGCAAAGGCTTTAGAAAATAGATCAATTGTTGGAACTACATGTAGTAGCTTTGCCGCCAGATTAAGGCAAGAGGTAAACGAAAGGAATTCTAATTGCCTTTCTGCTTCCTAGGCATAAACAAATTATAAGGTATTTTGCAAAGATAATATAGCACTCTGAGGTGACAATATGCTGACAATTGTGTGCTTGAAGACAAACATAATCCACTACTTAAGAGACTTTTTTTAAGGAAACATAATTATGGAAACCAATTTTAAGAGAGATAAAAAAGTAGAGAGATTAAACAACTAAGGGTCAAGCAAAAGAAACAATTTCTAAATCAGAAATAGGTATATCCATGTGATTGTTTTCATAAGAGTTATTAACTTGGCACTTATGCTTTAATTTAAGAGCCATAGAGAAGGGTAGCTGTGTAGCTTCTGGGAAGTAAGATAATTTTTCACAACTAAAAACAACAGCAATGGCAATAACAACAACAAAAGAACTTTAATTTCAAATCACAAGCCATCCTGTTTGTTCAATTCTGAATATTAAAGCACACTGCGGAGACTGTTTCTTGTTGCTTTTTTTAGTTTTAGTTGGAAAGGAGTAAGGTTTTTCACACAGTCCTAATTTCTTCAAAAACAGTAATTCCTTCTAGAATTGGTACCTTGCAAATTTAATGCCTAAAATTATAAGCATTTCTGAAAGT
Source organism: Redunca redunca (assembly GCA_006410935.1). Classification (NCBI taxonomy): domain Eukaryota; kingdom Metazoa; phylum Chordata; class Mammalia; order Artiodactyla; family Bovidae; genus Redunca; species Redunca redunca. The sequence goes on along the minus strand of SJYQ01002394.1, from coordinate 476,972 downwards.
CAGCTATGAATTAGAAACTATGCAAGACGCAAAGCAGAGTAATATGTGGCCAATATTTTCAAGGATTTACAGAAGAGTTGGAGCAACACATTTCACACACTGAAAAAACGATCAAGAACATAGAATCTTAGAAATCAAGAGAACTGTGAAGGTGTTAGTCTTGGAGTCATTGTTGGTTAGTATTGTAATCTTGGCCAAGATCTCTTACCAAGATGTGAGGAACATAGCAACACTCCTCCCTAATGCATATACATGACATATATAAATAATGAGGTGATACATATATTAACATATATATAAATAATGAATAAAGATACATGTCTATAGATACCTTGTAAGCTATAATGCATTCAACTTAAATGTGTTCTCTGAAATACTAGTTGAAGGTCAAATAGTTTAGAGAAATGAGAGAGTTGACCCTTGAACAACACTGATTTGAACTGCTCAAGTCTGCTTACATGGATTTTTCTTTACACTAAATACTTCCTATAGCACTACGTGATGCTCAGTTATTTAAAGCCATGAATGCAGAATGTCAGACCTGGAGGAGCCCCTGATACTATGGACTGACTTTAAGTTTTATGCAGATTTTCTGCTATGAAGAGGTGGGTTTCCCTAACCCCTATATTGCTCAAGGGTCAACCGTACACACTTTATCCCCATTTAGAGGTTTATCATTTATATCAGTATTTTCAAATACATGAGAAAGTGCAGCAGTCAAAACCTTTTGCAACTTTGCTTTATTTGTTTCCAAAATTGTTTTATCTTTAAGGTTTTACATTTGTCATTATAGAAGCTTATGATTATACAGTAGAAATGAAAAATAGATTTAAGGGACTAGATCTGATAGACAGAGTGCCTGATGAACTACGGACGGAGGTTCATGACATTGTACAGGAGACAGGGATCAAGACCATCCCCATGGAAAAGAAATGCAAAAAAGCAAAATGGCTGTCTGGGGAGGCCTTACAAATAGCTGTGAAAAGAAGAGAGGTGAAAAGCAAAGGAGAAAAGGAAAGATATAAGCATCTGACTGCAGAGTTCCAAAGAATAGCAAGGAGAGATAAGAAAGCCTTCCTCAGAGATCAATGCAAAGAAATAGAGGAAAACAACAGAATGGGAAAGACTAGAGATCTCTTCAAGAAAATTAGAGATACCAAGGGAACATTTCATGCAAAGATGGGCTCGATAAAGGACAGAAATGGTATGGACCTAACAGAAGCAGAAGATATTAAGAAGAGGTGGCAAGAATACACAGAAGAACTGTACAAAAAAGATCTTCACGACCCAGATAATCATGATGGTGTGATCACTCATCTAGAGCCAGACATCCTGGAATGTGAAGTCAAGTGGGCCTTAGAAAGCATCACTACGAACAAAGCTAGTGGAGGTGATGGAATTCCAGTTGAGCTATTTCAAATCCTGAAAGATGATGCTGTGAAAGTGCTGCACTCAATATGCCAGCAAATTTGGAAAACTCAGCAGTGGCCACAGGACTGGAAAAGGTCAGTTTTCATTCCAATCCCAAAGAAAGGCAATGCCAAAGAATGCTCAAACTACCGCACAATTGCACTCATCTCACATGCTAGTAAAGTAATGCTCAAAATTCTCCAAGCCAGGCTTCAGCAATACGTGAACCGTGAACTCCCTGATGTTCAAGCTGGTTTTAGAAAAGGCAGAGGAACCAGAGATCAAATTGCCAACATCCACTGGATCATGGAAAAAGCAAGAGAGTTCCAGAAAAACATCTATTTCTGCTTTATTGACTATATCAAAGCCTTTGACTGTGTGGACCACAATCAACTGTGGAAAATTCTGAAAGAGATGGGAATACCAGACCACCTGACCTGCCTCTTGAGAAATCTGTATGCAGGTCAGAAAGAAACAGTTAGAACTGGACAAGCAGCAACAGACTGGTTCCAAATAGGAAAAGGAGTATGTCAAGGTTGTATATTGTCACCTTGCTTATTTAACTTCTATGCAGAGTACATCATGAGAAACACTGGACTGGAAGAAGCACAAGCTGGAATCAAGACTACCAGGAGAAATATCAATAACCTCAGATATGCAGATGACACCACCCTTATGGCAGAAACTGAAGAGGAACTAAAAAGCCTCTTGATGAAAAGTGAAAGAGGAGAGTGAAAGTTGGCTTAAAGCTCAACATTCAGAAAAGGAAGATCATGGCATCTGGCCCCATCACTTCATGGGAAATAGATGGGGAAACAGTAGAAACAGTGTCAGACTTTATTTTGGGGGGCTCCAAAATCACTGCAGATGGTGACTGCAGCCATGAAATTAAAAGACGCTTACTCCTTGGAAGGAAAGTTATGACCAACCTAGATAGTATATTCAAAAGCAGAGACATTACTTTGCCGACTAAGGTCCGTCTAGTCAAGGCTATGGTTTTTCCAGTGGTCATGTATGGATGTGAGAGTTGGACTGTGAAGAAGGCTGAGTGCTGAAGAATTGATGCTTTTGAACTGCAGTGTTGGAGAAGATTCTTGAGAGTCCCTTAACTGCAAAGAGATCCAACCAGTCCATCGTAAAGGAGATCAGTCCTAGGTGTTCATTTGAAGAACTGGTGCTGACGCTGAAACTCCAGTACTTTGGCCACCTCATGCAAAGAGGTGACTCATTGGAAAAGACCCTGATGCTGGGAGGGATTGGGGGTAGGAGAAGGGGATGACAGAGGATAGATGGCATCACTGACTCGATGGACATGAGTTTGATTGAACTCTGGGAGTTGGTGATGGACAGGGAGGGCTTGCATTTGTGATTCATGGGGTCACAAAGAGTTGGACACAACTGAGTGACTGAACTGAACTGAAATGAGAGTTCTTTAGAAAAATTGAATCATTTATACTTAAAAGTCCACAGGGCTGTGGTGATCATGTAAGAAAATAAAGGATGGTGTACACTATCGGTTAGACTGACTAGACAAAGCTCAAAGAGAAGGTAGACATGTTAACTAATTGTTTAATACAAAAATTATTTCCTGAGTAGCTACAAATATTTACTAAATATGCACAAGGTGGAGGAAGATACTAGACATTTTAGGGTTACAGCGTTAATCTGAACCAATTTAGCATTTAGAAAATGTGATAAGACATAACCAGATTATGCAGCAACATTTTAAAACTTTAAGACACAATATGAAATAACCTGGTGAAATTTCAGGAGCAAATTTGAATGTGCAAATAGGAAGTGCTCATTTAGCCACTGGGCTTCCGCAGTGGCGCAGTGGTGAAGAATCTGACTGCCAGTGCAGAGATGCGGGTTTGACCCCTGGGTTAGAAAGATCCCTCGGAGAAGGAAATGACAACCCACTCCAATATTCCTGCCTGGAGAATATTGTGGACAGAGGAGCCTGGCGTACTAAAGTCCATGGGATTGCAGAAGAGTCGGACATGACAGCAACTAAACAACAGCAATAATTTAGCCATTAAATTGTCCTCATAGTCTCTTTACATCAAGCTTACTACTTACTTCTTTAGGCTAGATTTATAATATAAGCTATGTCTCGGATAGTGTGTTTGGTAATTGACTATATTGCATAAGCAGGCCCTATATTTGAGATACATTCTAATCCTCCATCAATATCAGGTTTTAGAAAGACTGTAGGAAATACTCATAAAGGATCTAATCCATATATTTTCTATTAGACATTATTATTACTTAGATATGAACAATTAGACCATTTTTCCATATTCATAGAACTCTCCTCAGATACAAGTATCTTTAATCAATTAAAAGTATATAAAAATGTAGTATAATATTTATAGTTACAAAGAGCTTAAGAACTTGAAACAACTTACTTGGAACACATTTTTAGAAGTCAAAATAGTCATGTATGTCTACATTTCACACTCACTTCACTCCTGCAAAATCTCTGTATCTATTTTTATCCTCAGAACCTAATTTTAGTTCAACTTCCCAGGAGATGATATAACTAGAAGCATTTGCTAAATTTTTTAAAATGGTACATATTATCATCATTGTAACAGCTTATTATACTCTTTTACAGAAAGCTTTTAGTGGGAAATCGCATGGTTTCTCCCACCCTTAACCCAGAAAATATCTTCCATCCCTTTAAAGTCCAGTCACTGAGGACAGTTATCTCTACATTTAAGTGTCAATGAGGCCAGTACTTACCGTTCCAAATCCGTCCTTCTGAACTTAGGGATCCCTTGTTGTAAAGGTACCTTAGTCATCCTGGGCTGCTGTGACGGAATACCACAGACTAGGTGGCTTACATGAAATAAAATTTGTTTCTCAAAGTCCTAGAGGCTAAAAGTTGAACAGCAGAATGCCAGCATTGTCCAGGTTCTGGTAAGAGCCCTCTTACAGTTGCAGATGGATATGTTTTCGCTGTATCCTCACATGGCACAAAGAGGAGAGAGCTCTCCAGGATCCCTTTATAAGAGCACTAACCCCTTTCTTGAGGGCTCTACCCTTAGGACCTAATTACCTCCCAAAGGCCCTACCCTCTCATATCATCACATTGAGGTTTAGGATTTCAGTTTATGAATTTGAGGGCAGGGGTCTCAAACAGTCAGTCATAATGTTGACCTATTGAGTTGATGCTCATGGGAGCTATGGAGTCAGAACACATAGATTCCAGTAACAGCCAGTAACCGTAACTCCTGATTCAATTTCTGATCACCTACCCTCAGTCTCAAGATATGCCTCCCTTTTATGCTGATCAAAGTGAAAAGTTAAAAAAGGATAAAATATCATAGTCCTTAAATCTCACAGTGGAATGATTATACTAATCATTTGCTTCACAAATGTGCTACTGCTTTTAATTCATTTTTGATAGGGAAAGAGAAAGATCAAAGACTTCCACTTAGATATTCCTATTGCAGTAGTCAAATGAGGTAATACTAGCCATGGTAAGTTGTGAACCCCAAATCTTACAGTTTTACACAGAAAGTATTTATTCTCACTCATGCTACAGTCTGGTATGGTTATCAGTAGTTGAATGACTTCCTCTGAGAGACCCTAAGACGTTGGCTTTTTCCAACTTTATAGTCTCTTTTAATTTAACAGGAACTTGAGGGGGGTGCGGAATGTAGAGGATTGTGCTAGAACATTTTGTGACTCAGGACTTGAAATAGAGTACTCATATTTTGTTGGCCAGAATTCATTCACATGGCCAAAACTGCCTACTCAAGAAGTATGGTCCAATTATGTACTTAGGAATTAAAGGGAAGCTCAAACTAGAAAAATTACCTTTAAAAAATGGGGAATAATGGAGAAATTAGCAAGTCATCTTTCCATTTTTTACCTGATCACCATACGTTTTACCTGGAGTCAGTGGGTTAATCTTTGTCTTTCCCATTCTCAAGTGCAACAGAATCCTTGTTAAATAGTTGCAGATCTCTTTGGGGAAATGCAGAACAAAACCTCAGCATATGTCCACATTTTGAGCGTATCATTGATACCTCAAGATTCTTAACCCACCTATCATTTAAGAAGCTTTCAGTCTATTTCCTGACTCAGATCAAAGACTTTGATAAAGGTGTATTGTGTTGGCTCTTGCTGCCCAGATGTAGGTTTATGAGAATTTAACCATCCCTTTCAGTCTTATAGGCACCCCTGGTGCCTCAGATGGTAAAGAATCTGTAATGCAGGAGACCTGGATTCTGTCCCTGGGTCAGGAAGATCCCCTGGAGAAGGGAACGGCAACCCACTCCAGTATTCTTGTCTGGGGAATTCCCATGGACAGAAGAGCATGGTGGGCTACAGTTCACGAGGTTGCAAAGTCAGACATGACTGAGTGACTAACATTTAGTCTTACAGACCCCTTGATGAATCCACTATAGTCAAAGATCCTTCTATGTCAGACCACCTCATTTTTCATGCTGGCCCCACTGCTTGTTATGGTAATTATGCTCATTTTATCTCTAGCAGTTAAACATCTTCTTGATCTCTGACACATTTAAATATCTTCATTCCCATTGAAGTCAGAAAATTGTTTCAAAATCAGGATTTCCCTCTAATATTTCTGGTCCATGAAAGGTCACTACTTATGTGCTTTTCAAAGGGACATGAAGTGGTTTTTTTTGACAGAGAGTGGGTAACTGGACGGGTACACTATGGTGATTGCTGAGATGCTAGAATGTTCTGTTTCTTATATTGGGTGGTGATGATATAGATATGTTCATTCATGTTCACCTAATAATCATTGCTACCACAGATCTCTGGTGGTTTTAAAAGTATGCATAAAAATCTTTTGTCATTTTTTTTAGCTATTCAATGGAACATATTTTGGTGCAAGTACTCCACCACTACAATTGTCCACTAAAAATAGACACTTTGCTCTTATCTCCACTGAAAGTGATGACCTTACATAATTTATCTTTGTAGCTGAAAAAGAAATGCTTTCTTTTACTGAGTTGTAATACTTTAAATTCATAAGAAGCTTTTTTGTAAACTCTCTTTTACCTTATCACACTGTGTCCTTGCCTTGTTTTATTTTTTTCCGATAACACTTTTACTATCTTACAAAATATTTACTTGTGGTTTTTTCCTCTATTTCTTCTCTCTACATTATAAACTACAGGAGAACTAGCATATATTTTATTTTTCTCATGTTTTTTATTCCCAACCTGTAGACCAGTCTCTGTCTCATGATAGGCAATCAATATTGAATGAAAGAAGCAATGTTACTTGTGTATAGTATCTAAAATTCCCTCTCACAGTAGAAAAGAATAATCTGTTTACTAGATTTCTACATTTTAATTTTGTTAATGATTTAATAATCATTATTATTAAATTAAATGCTATGAAAGCCTTGTACTGATATTTGTAACTCAGAGTACTTAACACTAACTACAGTGATCTGAATCCTACTTGTAGATTGTTAGCCAGCATATTGCCCAAATGTCATGATTTGGGGGTCTTGACATGTACTACAGTATAATTTTTCCCTCCTCAGAAAGGTTGTATTCTTTCTCTTGTATACTACTCATTTGCCATATATCAAGTACTGCCTGAAGAGTGCTTTTACTGTCATGTACTGCTGCTGCTGCTGCTAAGTCACTTCAGTCGTGTCCGACTCTGGGAGACCCCTTAGACGGCAGCCCACCAGGCTCCCCCGTCCCTGGGATTCTCCAGGAAGAACACTGGAGTGAGTTGCCATTTCCTTCTCCAATGCATGAAAGTGAAAAGTGAAAGTGAAGTCGCTCAGTTGTGTCTGACTCTTTGCGACCCCATGGACTGCAGCCTACCAGGCTCCTCTGTCCATGGGATTTTCCAGGCAAGAGTACTGGAGTGGGCTGCCATTACCTTCCCCTGTACGGTCATTAAAAAAAAAACCACTTATTTTGAAAATACAAATTTGTTCTAACATGATAGATGTATAAAGGGACAGTTTGAGCATAACACACACGCTGTGTTTTCTTTTGATTTCTTAGATGAATGCAGAAAACTGCAATCAGCTGAACCAAGCTGTGTAGGAATTCACATCAAATACACACAAACACACACACATACACACACATCCCTGAAATATCTACCAGCTACCTCAGTTGAGTCATCTGGTGTTATAACCATCCATGTAATTGCAGATAACCTTCTTTTAATTCACAAGATATAACCCATCCAATGCCACAAACTCAAGGTCTTTCCAGGTCAAGTGCAATGTATATGTGTAAATGGCAATATCATTTCTCTCAAGTTCAGATCTTTTTTTAAAATGTGTCAGTGACACATTCTGTTTTCAAGTATTAAGTCCTGACCCCATTTCTTCCCTAAGTCTGTGCATTTTATTATACAAATTCTGCAGAGCATGATGCTGTTTAGGAGCATATATGTCTCAGTACAGCATCACTGGCTGTGTATAACAGCTTTGTCCTTTGTGTTCTCAGAGACCTCTAACATAACTTTGGTTGGTTTCTCTAGAAGCAAACACTGAGTGGTAGTTGAGCAACAACACGTTTTCAAGGATCAACCTGGGAAAGGAAGTAGGAGGAAGCAGGAATGGCCAGGGAGAAAGACAAACTGTGATGCAGATTTAACAAAGCTTCATGAGGAATTCTGGAGGGAGTATTTTTAAAAGATTTTGTTCAACCCTAATTCCTAATATCCCCCCAACAACTGATCTTCAGTTTGCTTATTTGTTTAGGAAAGAATCAAATTGAAATATTTAAATTGAGTACCCCTCATGGCATAAGTGATGCAAATCAAGGAGAAAAAGAAGACAGTTCCTTTTATCACTTAAAAAAATTGTTACATTTGCATTGGGGAGAAAATATAAATACAAGAGACGATAAAAGCATCAGGAATACTGGAGGAAGCTAGTTTTGACCTTATTTTGAAATATGTGATTGGCATGGTCTAATTGACTGTAGATCACAACAAAGTGGAAAATTCTTAAAGAGATGGGAATAACAGACCATCTGACCTTCCTCCTGAGAAATATGCATGCAAGTCAAGAAGCAACAGTTAAAATAGGACACGGAACAACAGACTGGTTCCAAATCAAGAAAGGAGTACATCAAGGCTGTATATTGTCACCTTGCTTATTTAACTTATATGCAGAGTACATCATGTGAAATACTGGGCTGGATGAATCATAAACTGGAATGAAGACTGCCGGGAGAAATATCAATAACTTCAGATATACTGATGACACCACCCTTATGGCAGAAAGCGAAGAACGAAAGAGCCTCTTAATGAAGGTGAAGGAGGCAAGTGAAAAAGTTGGCTTAAAACTCAACATTCAGAAAACTAAGATCATGGCATCTGGTCCCATCACTTCATGGCAAATAGATGGGGAGACAATGGAAATAGTGAGAGACTTTATTTTCTTGGGCTCCAGAATCATTGCAGATGGTGACTGCAGCCATGAAATTAAAAGACAGTTGCTCTTGGAAGAAAAGCTATCATCAAACTAGACAGCATATTAAAAAGCAGAAACATTACTTTGTCAACAAAGGTCCGTCTAGTCAAAGCTATGGTTTTTCCAGTAGTCATGTGTGGATGTGAGAGTTGGACTATAAAGAAAGCTGAGTGCCAAAGAACTGATGCTTTTGAACTGTGGGACTCTTGAGAGTCCCTTGGACTGCAAGAAGATGCATCCTGTCAATCCTAAAGGAAATCAGTCTTGAATATTCATTGGAAGGACTGATGCTGAAGCATCAATATTTTGGCCACCTGATGTGAAGAAGCAACTCATTTGAAAAGACCCTGATGCTGGGAAAGATTGAAGGCAAGAGGAGAAGGGGATGACAGAGGATGAGATGGTTCGATGACATCACCGACATGATGGACATGAGTTTGAGTAGGCTCCAGGAGTTGGTGATGGACAGGGAAATCTGGCGTGTTGCAGTCCATGGGGTCATAAAGAGTCTGACACAACTGAGTGACTAAACTGAACTGAACTGAACTGAATACAGAATAAAGGGGGTGATTTTGACAGAGGATGGTGATATGTCAAGTCACAAATGTAAAAGATGTAAGACAAAGAGCATGATGTTCCTTTCTTTCCCAAAAATCAACAGTGTAAAAATCTATTAAAGACCCTTATATATTTTCTGAGTATTAAATAAATAGAGCTTTTGTATTATGAATTTCTCGGATCTGTGTATTTTGCATGACAGAAGCTTGCTGCTCACTTGCATCCATTCATCATTCATTCCTTCATAATTCAAATGGCTTAGTCTATAATCATATAAATTAAATGCTTACTGGGGTAGAGGGAAGTGGATTTGTAAATAGTAATTCAGAGTGAAATATAGATTTTCTTCTTAATCATATGGCTACTATAGGAAAATACACAAATAATTTAAAACATCTTTAGTCTAAAGCATAACTTGCTTAAAGTATATGTTAACTAGTTTGAGAAACATATTAATTGCCTGCTTCATTTGTTGATTTATAGCACTCTTTAGTTACTGATTTATAGGATATATTCATAATGCTAGTTATTTTAGGGGTGGGGAGTACAAGTGTTGATTACTTTTATTTTACCAAGTACATAGTAATAGTTTTATTTCTACATTGGAATGCACAGTTTCTTACCTGGCTAAGTATATTTTTTTTGATAACTCTCAATTTTGGATTTTGTTTCTAAGTATCTGGAAAGCTCTGTCTTTTTCTGGAAGGTAATGGTTCTAAAATGGAGTAAGCTTTTAATTTAAGCTCAGTGAAAGGGATTGCGACACATTACAGAAAGGAACAGAGTTCATGATGTAGCTTCTTTCCTTCTCCCAAGACTTTACTCTTTAAATGATAGTTAAAAAGGTAGCCACCAAAAGCTCACCAGCAAAAACATAGCTAATAAAGGCAGCCAAATAATGTTAGGATCCTTGTTGTGTTTAGAATATTAAATCAATATTTCTTCATCTTTTAATAATGAAAGAATTTCTGATACTAGAAGACTCCTTTGAAAAACATGCATTTTTAAATTATATTCAGGATGGGGAACACATGTACACCTGTGGCTGATTCATGTCAATGCAGAGCAAAAACCACTACAATATTGTAATTAGCCTCCATTTAAAATTAATTAATTAAAAAATAAATAAATTGTATTATTTATGAAGATAATTTAGATGCATGAAGGAGAAGATAATTTAGATGCATGAAGGATTTGATACAGTTGTCATGGCTTGCATTAAAATATTTTCGAATGTACTTGATTTGGAGAAAACATTCTTAGTAACATGTATGAGTCATGTGGTATTTTAACTTAGCTTTCTATATTTGGTCTGGTGACACCTATTGGTTCCCGGGTAGCACAGTGGTAAAGAATTGCCTGCCAAAGCAGGAGACCTAGGTTCAATCTCTGCGTCAGGAAGATTCCCTGGAGTAAGAAATGGTAACCCACTCAAGTATTCTTGCCTGGAAGATTCCGTAGAGAGAGGAGCATGGCAGGCTACGTCTATAGGGTCACAAAGAGTTGAACACGCCTGAGCACACCATACTTTACCACATGTAAAACAAGCTCCTTATTATCTGTTACAAAACTGTTTCCCCTCATTGTCATTCTTTGTCTCTGTTAATGACGTCATGATCTGTGCAGTCACTTAGATCAAACCTATAGTGGTGTTATGTCCTTATTAAGCCACAGTAGACAACATGTCTATCACACTTGTACCTAACATAGTAATGAGCATTCTGCAATGTAATGCTCTGTTTAAGAGTGCATTTCTTGCAGAAGACTGCATGTCAGTCTCTTGATGCCAGACCTTAGATCATTATCTGGCACAAAATAGACAATAAATATCTGAAGAATGAGCACAGGATTAAATTGATGAATGAGGTTCTTTCTGTCTCTCATATCTGATTATCTCCAAGGTCCATGGATTTTACTTTTGAAGTACTTCTCTTTTACATCACAGTCCTTCCCACTCTCAGGCCGCAATGCTAGCTCAGTTCTTCATAAGAAATGATTTTTGGACAGCTACATGAGATGACTTATCTCATCATCTCTTGCCCCTTTTCCTCTCTATTACATCTTCCATATTGCTATCACTCTCTGTTACTTCTCCCATATTGCTATCAAAGTAGTCTTCTAAGAGACATCTCTGAATTTACCATTCTCTTGCCCAAATATGCTCCCTGGCCCCAGTGCAATGGCAGGACAAGCTATATTACTCGGATATCTTTAGTATGTCATCCAGGGTCTTTTGTTTGGTCTCAGAATAGCCATCTTTCTTTTTCACTATCTCCCTTCATGCACATATTTTACACAAATCAGAAATTATTATTTATAACTTCCTTCTTTGCTGTGTTTTAACTCTTTTGTTTACCTAGACTATCTTCTCCACTTTCATCTCTGCTGGTCCTAGGACAATTGAGCCCAGATTATATTCACTTTTTATATGACTAAGCATTTTCAGTTGCTGAGCCAATTATAGAAACTATATCAAAGTCTTTCCCCTGGTGGAGACATTGTTAGTGTTTTACTCATCATATATTATAGCTTTGATCCATGTTAATAATAACAACATGGCTAATATTGGCTTACTTTTCTGAGCATTTACTATGTACAGACATTGCTCTTAATATTTACCATACTACTTTTAACCTTTATAACAACTCTATAATTTGGTGCTATAGCAATTTTGGATTTATAGACAAGGAAATTAAGGCAGGGAGAAATTACATGGCTGTGCAAAATTCTCACAGCTAGAAAGTATTATAGCCATGCACTGATTCCAGAGTGCCAGTTTAGGGCTGATGAGCCTAATCGGTGTTATAACTCTGTGTTGACATAACACACACTTCACAGGTTTTAAAGAGTGCAGACCAAATATTCTTCAAAAGCTCGAGATAAAGATTATAACTAAAAAATGTTTCGGGATGTTTACAGTCAATAGGAATGTTTAAAGTCAGTAGGGATGAACTAGACAAGATAGTAAAATGAATGAACTGAAGAACTTTCCGAAATAAGAAATGTGGAAAACTACGTGCTTTTATTCTCAGACGTATCCTGAACATCTTTCATATTTCAAGCACTGTTTGGGACGGGGGTCATATTCCTATTACTGTATGATGTGTGCAAATGTAAATATTAACTAAAATACATTCTATTTTATGAAAACACTCTGCAGAAGAAACGCTTCAGACAGCTAAAATTGCTTACACATGTCGCAGTTCCAGGGTGAAGATGTAGACCCTCTATTAGGTGACCATGTCATTGTGCCATTCAGATAGTTTTCATGACAGCTTGCTGTGGGCAAAGAGCACAGTTGACTCATGGGCTTCCATTGAAGTACTTTTGGATTTTCAAGCATTCACACCACAGACATGCTTTCCATGGGCTACTCAAAGAACTGAATATGGTGGAGGGCTAGAGCCAAGCCACCCCTGCCTAATGTGGGACTCTTCCAATGGACCACTTACGCTTGGGAACTCCCTTTCAGCTTGGCTGAGATTTTCTCAGAACTGTACTGCCCCTGCAGCTTTCTCTTCTAATATTTCTGTCTGCTTTCACAACTTGCAGACCTGCCCCTGGGTCTGGGGGCTCTTCCTACTTCTCTTCCCTCTACTGTCTCCCTTCTCTCTCACAGCGTGTCTCTCAATAACTATCTGTCTGATACTTCTGATGCTACTGTGGTGTCTATTTCTCAAAGGCACTAAACTGACATAGTGGGTGAATTCAGAAAACTTTTTGCACCAGGAATTCCAAGATCATACACACACACACACACACTTAATTCAACCACATATCCAACAAGCATATTTAAATATTTAAGATTGTTAAACAGGCATGCAAGGGGACATAACTTCCTCTTTATGGGTCTCACCCACTATCAAATGAATATCTAATAAATATATACACTTGCTGAAATTTACTGTTACTCTGTGATTTTTTAACCTCTACTTCACTAAAACATGAAGCACTGGCAGCATGCAAATGAAAATGACAGTAATAATCCATTTAAAAAATAAATTTAATGTCATTTCTCTTTAAACGAAGAATGTTTCTCAGGGACTGCTTGGTACTCATCTATGTTTAAGAGGAAGACATAACTTACAATGAACTACATTCTTTTCATTTTCTTCTTTGTCTCCATAAGAACTTGTAAAACGCCTATTTAAGCCGGTCTAGCTATTTTGAACCCTCATCTCTGGTGTTTTTCCTACCAGGATTCATCTTTCCTATAACTATATCCTTTATAAATATAGAGATAAGAAAGTAATATGATTACTTATTTGTTTTATAGAATTTTATGGGATTTTATTGATAAACAGTATTTAGACTGCCATGAAAAGTTGGAAGAGATTACGAATTCAAACCTATTTCATGAAACAGTTTTTTTTTCTTTTTTATTTTATTTTATTTTTAATTTTATTTTTTTTTACTTTACAATACTGTATTGGTTTTGCCATACATTGACATGAATCCACCACAGGTGTACATGAGTTCCCAACCCTGAACCCCCCTCCCATCACCCTCCCCATTTCATCTCTCTGGGTCATCCCAGTGCACCAGCCCCAAGCATCCTGTATCCTGTATCGAACCTAGACTAGCAATTTGTTTCTTACATGATAGTATACATGTTTCAAGAAACAGTTTTAATTGGGAAGACTTTGTAAGCTCCAAATTTATATTACCTTCTTAAGCTTCCTTGCTAATATAAAACTAAGGCACCTCCATCTGTAAGAATGTGAGAGACTAAGGAGGATGTTGAAAGGGGTTATTAAAACAAGGACAAACCATGGATACAAAGTCCGATAATGGTCGATCATCTTATTCTTTTCACATTCCAAACCAACATCTCATTTTTCTAGATCTCAAGTTACCCAACTGTTACAGACAAGACCAAAAAAAAAAAA
>SJYQ01002394.1:419735-462606 GCA_006410935.1 Redunca redunca | reverse complement strand
TGTTCTCCATAGTGGCTGTACTAGTTTGCATTCCCACCAACAGTGTAAGAGGGTTCTCTTTTCTCCACACCCTCTCCAGCATTTATTGTTTGTAGAGTTTTGGATAGTGATCATTCTGACTGGCATGAAATGGTACCTCATTGTGGTTTTGATTTGCATTTCTCTGATAATGAGTGATGTTGACCATCTTTTCATGTGTTTGTTAGCCATCTGTATGTGTTCTTTGGAGAACTGTCTGTTTAGTTCTTTGGCCCATTTTTGATTGGGTCATTTATTTTTCTGGAATTGAGCTACTGGAGTTGCTTGTATATTTTTGAGATTAATTCTTTGTCAGTTGTTTCATTGCTATTATTTTCTACCATTGTGAAGGCTGAGAGAATAGCACTGAAACATGTATATTATCATATATGAAACAGATCACCAGTCCAGGTTCGATGCATGAGACAGGGTGCTCAGGGCTGGTGCACTGGGATGACCCAGAGGTATTGGAGGAGGGTTTAGGATGGGGGACATATGTACACCCATGGCTGATTCATGTCAATGTAGGGCAAAACCACTACAATATTATAAAATAAATAATTTTAAAATAAATAAACTTAAATAAATAAATAAATAAATTTAAAAAATAAAGAAACTAAATCATGGCATATGGTCCCCTCACTGTGGCAAATAGATGGGGAAACAATGGAAAGAGTGACAGACTTTATTTTCTTGGGCTCCAAAATCACTGCAGATGGTGACTGCAGCCATTAAATTAAAAGATGCTTACTCCTTGAAAGAAAAGCTATGACCAACCTAGACAGCATATTAAAAAGCAGATATTACTTTGTCAACAAAGTTCTGTCTATCCAAAATTACAGTTTTTCCACTGGTCATGTATGGACGTGAGAGCTGGACTATAAAGAAAGCTCAGCACTGAAGAATTGTTACTTTTGAAATGTGTTGTTGGAGAAGACACTTGAGAGTCCCTCAGAATGCACAAAGATCAAACCAGTCAATCCTAAAGGAAATCAGTCCTGAATATTCATTAGAAGGACTGATGCTGAAGCTGAAGCTCTAATAGTTACGTCACCTGGGGCAAAGAACTGGCTCATTGGAAAGGACCCTCTTGCTGGCAAAGATTGAAGGCAAAGGAGAAGGGAACAACAGAAGATGAGATGGTTGGATGTCATCACCAACTCAGTGGACATTTGTTTGAGCAAGTTCCCAGAGTTGGTAATGAACAGGGAAGCCTGGCGTGATGCAGTCCATGGAGTCACAAAAAATTGGACATGACTGAGCGACTGAATTGAACTAGCTGATGGAATATCCATGCAGTTCTCATACTCCTAAGGTAAAATAATTTGAACAGTCTTCATTGTAAACATGAAACACTGCACATCACTTTTAGTTAGGATAACGCAACAAAATCTCTCACTCTCCAGAAAAAATTATGTGCCAAGATTACTATATGATTCAGGTTTACAGTTTTAGAAGCTTGGTGAATAAAGAATTGAATTTCCCTTCCTATTGTACCATTCACTGATGGCTATAGCCTTTTCTCACAGTGGCATGAGCAGAGATAACCGGAGTTTTATTTCTCTGTTTCTATTTCTTACACAGATAGACTGTACTGACATATTGAACTGAAAATAATGGTGTGACAGTGCTTAAAATAGTATTTCTGCACTGTTAATACAACTGAGAATCTGTATTGTCTGATGCTGTAGCAGGGTGTACACTTGTGTTTGTTTCACAATTTTTCTGTAAAAGGAAAACAAAAATAAAATTATGCACATAGCAAAATCCCATTTCCCTTTCCCCTACAGAAATGAAGGGTAGTGTTAATTAGTTGTGTCCTACTCTTTGCAACCCCATGGACTGTAGCCCACTAGGCTTCTCTGTCCATTCTCGAGGCAAAAATACTGCAGTGCGTAGCCATTCCCTTCTCCAGGGGTTCTTCCCAACCAGGGCATGGATACCCATGGATATGAATGGATAAGAAAGTTATGATATATATACACAATGGAATATTAGCTATTAAAAAGAACATTTGAGTCAGTTCTAATGAGGGGGATGAAACTGGAGCCTATTATACAGAGTGAAGTAAGTAAGAAAGAAAAACACCAATACAGTATATTAATGCATATCTATAAGAGTCGGACACGACTGAGCGACTGAACTGAACTGATGGAATTTAGAAAGATGGTAATGATGACCCCATATGCAAGATAGCAAAAGAGACACAGAAGTAAAGAAAAGACTTTTGGACTCTGGGAAAAGGCAAAGATTAGATGATTTGAGAGAATAGCATTGAAATATGTATATTACCATATGTGAAACATGACCAGCCCAAGTTTGGGGCATGAAATAGGGCACTCAAACCCAATGCACTGGGACAACCCAGAAGAATGGGATGGGGTTGGAGGGGGATTTGGGTCAGGGGGACACATGTACACCCATGGCTGATTCATGTCGATGTATGGCAAAAACCACCCCAATAAAAGTAATTAGCCTCCAATTAAAATAGATAAGCTAATATAGAAAAAAAGATTTTTGTTATTGTCTAGATCTGCAAAAAACAAAAACAAAAAACAAGTCATTGGTAATTTAATAGGGATTGCACTGAATCTGTTGATTACCTTGGGCAGTATAGCCATTTGACATTTCAAAACCATATAAGCATTACTATTGTTCAATCTAAATACCACGCATGTCTTTTTCCATGCACTATATAATAATTTTGCCTCTGAGACAACTATTTTGAAGCATAGGATAATGGGCACTCAAAACTGCAATCTCTGAATGAAAGGAACTCATGAGAAAGCCCTATATTTATCTCAGCACCCTGTCCAGGAACACTTTCTTAATTGTGGAACAGAGAAGAAAAATTCAAACAAAGCTTCTGAGCTGAGAAAGCAGAGATCAGGATCTGCCTACTAAAGCAGCTACAGTCTGCAATCACTAAGAAGGAATTATCTGAGTAAGGAGGATAAAGTGCAGGGGTGAAGGGAAGCAGAAATCTGTGTGACAGCCTCCTACAAGTCACTGGCTGAGAATGGAATTATGATTTTTCTAGGTAAGATCATATGAAATTCTGACCTGCTCCTGGGTTGAGAGTAGAACAAAATAAACAGAAATCAGACAATGGTAGCAGACATTTGAATTCAAGCACAAGCAGAGTGGAGACCTTTTCAGCATATGAACATTTAATTAAGATATCAGCAGGACTGTGCCTTAGAAATAAAACCCATGTCCTGTCACAAAGCCATCTTTAGACCTTAGGAGTTTTGAGTCTCAACATGTTAGAGGTGCTTGGTAAGTGCTTTGAACTTTCTACCAATCCATCTCAACAAAACATAAAACCAAACCCAGATCTGTTCAAAGAGACCATTCACTAATCTTCCAGGAAAAAAATCTCTACACTTTGTAGAGAAAAAAAAAATATCAGCATCTGTGTTATATATCAATATTAATGTCATATATATATAATAACAACACTATATTTCTAGAAGATAGAAAATTGTGATTCATAGCCAAAAAATGTAATAAGTAGAAAGAAACCCCCAAATTGTCCAGATAATAGATTTAGCAAATTTAAAAACAGTATTGTGAATACATACAATAAGTAATGAAAAATAATATCTTAATGAGTAAGAGTGTTATAACAACTGAAATACAAAGTTCATGTTAGGTTTAATAGCAGAATGTTTAGATTTTTAGAAAATGGAAACTCAGCTTGATACATCCACAGGAATTATAGAATCAAATAATTGGATTTATGCAATATCTAATCAGATAAATCAATTAGAAAATGGAGAATAAAGCATTAAAGAAAGTAAATAGGCCTTAGTGACCTATGGATGATAGCCTACCAGGCTCCTCTGTGCATGGAATGCTCCAGGCAAGAATACTGAGGTGAATAGCCATTCCCTTCTCCAGGGAATCTTCTGGACCCAGGGATCAATCACAGGTCTCCTGAATTGAAGGCAGGTTCTTTACCATCTGAGCCACCAGGGAAGATCTAGTGACCTATGTATGTATGTATGTATCCTAAGTCATAAACTGGAAAATTCCTAAAAAGATGGGAATATCAGGCCACCTTGCTTGCCTCCTGAGAAATCTGTATACAGGTCAAGAAGCAATAGTTAAAACTAGACATGGAACAACAGACTGATTCCAAATTGGGAAAGGAGTGCATCAAGGCTATATATTATCACCCTGCTTATTTAGCTTACATGCAGAGTACATCATGTGAAATGCCTGGCTGGATAAGGCACAAGCTGGAATTAAGACTGTTTGGAGAAATATCAACAACCTCAGATATGCAGATGACACCACCCTTATGGCAGAAAATAAAGAGGAATTAAACAGCCTTTTGATGAAGGTGAAAAAGGAGAGCCTGAAAAACTGGCTTAAAACTCAATATTCAAAATACTAAGGTCATGACATCCAGTCCAATTACTTCATGGCAAATAGTTGGGCAAAAAATGGAAACAGAATTTATTTTCTTGGGCTCCAAAATCAGTTCAAATTGTGACTGCAGCCATGAAATTAAAAGACATTTGCTCCTTAGGAAAAAAGCTATGATAAACCTAGATAGCATATTAAAAAACAGAGACGTTACATTGCTGACAAAGGTCCATCTAGTCAAAGCTTTGATTTTTCCAGTAGTCGTGTATGGATGTGAGAGCTGGACCATAAAGAAGGCTGAGCACCAAATAATTGTTGCTTTTGAACTGTGGTGTTGGAGAAGACTCTTGAGAGTCCTCTGGACTGCAAGAGAGATCAAACCAGTCTTTAAAGGAAATCAATCTGGAATATTCATTGGAAGGACAAATGCTGAAGCTCCAATACTTTGGTCACCTGATGCAAAGAACTAACTCATTGGAAAAGACCCTGATGCTGGGAAAGTTTGAAGGCAAGAGGAGAAGGGGAAGACAGAGGATGAGATGGTTGGAGGGCATCACTGACTCAATGCACATGAGTTTAAACAGGCTCCAGAAGTTTGGGATGGCCAGGGAAGCCTGCTTGCTGCAGTCTATGGGGAGGCAAAGAGTCAGACACGACTGTGCGACTGAACTATAACAAGTGGAAATAAAGATAGAGAAAAATAAACTTCTCTCCCTACCTCAAAGGAAATTAATTGAAGAGAAACATGAACCTAAATATGTAAGTTAATGCTAAAGCATAAAACAAATAGAAAAAAAAGTGTGAGAGAAAATCTTTATGACTTTAAGTATTCCTTGACAGAACATTAAAAAGCAGTTAACCGTAAAGGTAAAAACTGATAAATTTTGTTCAATGAGCTGAAAATCTTTGTTATTAGGGACTAAATAAAATAAAAGAGGAAATACAAAATGGGAAAATATTTTTTAAATATGTGTCTATGAAAGGATTTTTATCCAGAATATAGTAAAATATTTTTTTAATCCTGTATTTTTTTAATAAGTAGGTAAATATATGCATACTTATAACAGAGAATACTTCACAAAAGAGAATACGTCACAGAAGAAAATATGTAGATGACTAAAGAATGTATGGAAAGAGAATGCAACCTCACTGATGATGAACAAGAGCCACACTATAATAAGTACCACTTCATATCCACTTAAAACATTGATAATATCAGATAATGCATTGCAGATGTGAATATTAAATGATAAAATTTCTTTGGAAAACCCCTTCAGTCCCTCATAAAGTGAAAGCATGACTCAGCAATTCAACTCCTAAGTATTTGCATATTATGTGTACACAAATGATTATACTAGGCTTCCCTGGTCGCTCAGTAGTAAAGAATCTGCCTGCAGTGCAGGAGATATGGATTCAATACTTGGGTCGACAAGATCCCCTGGAAGAGGAAATGGCAACCCACTCCAGTAATCTTGCCTGGGAAATCCTATGGACAGAGGAACCTGGCAAGCTACATACAGTCCATAGGGTCACAAAGAGTCAGACTTGACCGACGGACTGAACACACACTTTACTCATAATAGTGCCAAGCTGTAAACAACTTGAATTTTATCCAGAGGCAAAAGCATAAAATATCATTTTATATTCAGACAAAGAAAAGATAAACTATGTTCTTGAATTTTATGTGGTAATGACTATAAGAGGTAAGAGATGATAGCAAAATTCTGCATTATAATTGAGATGGTGATTATATGAGTACATATTTATTCAGTTCAGTCACTCAGTCATGTCCAACTCCCTGAGACCCCATGAACCAAAGCACACCAGGCCTCCCTGTCCATCACCAACTCCCGGAGTCCACCCAAACCCATTTCCATTGAGTCGGTGATGCCATCCAACCATCTCATCCTCTGTTGTCCACTTCTCCTCCTGCCCTCAGTCTTTCCCAGCATCAGGGTCTTTTCAAATGAGTCAGCTCTTCACATCAGGTGGCCAAAGTATTGGAGTTTCAGCTTCAACATCAGTCCTTTCAATGAACACCCAGGACTGATCTCCTTTATGATGGACTGGTTGGATCTCGTTGCAGTCCAAGGGACTCTCAAGAGACTTCTCCAACATCACAGTTCAAAAGCATCAATTCTTTGGCACTCAGCTTTCTTTATAGTCCAACTCTCACATCCATACATGACCACTGGAAAAACCATAGCCTTGACTAGACGGACCTTTGTTGGCAAAGTAATGTCTCAGCTTTTGAATATGCTATCTAGGTTGGTAATAACTTTTCTTCCAAGGAGTAAGTGTCTTAATTTCATGACTGAAATTACCATCTGCAGTGATTTTGGAGCCCCCAAAAATAAAGTCAGCCACTGTTTCCATTGTTTCCCCATCTATTTGCCATGAAGTGATGGGGCCAGATTCCATGATCTTAGTTTTCTGAATGTTGAGCTTTAAGCCAGCTTTTTCACTCTCCTCTTTTACTTTCATCAAGAGTCTCTTCAGTTCCTCTTCACTTTGTGCCATAAGCATGGTATCATCTGCATATCTGAGGTTGATATTTCTCCCAGCAATCTTGATTCCAGCTTGTGCTTCCTCTAGCCCAGCATTTCTCATGATGTATTCTGCATATAAGTTAAATAAGCAGAGTGACAATATACAGCCTTGACGTACTCCTTTTCCTATTTGGAACCAGTCTGTTGTTCCATGTCCAGTTCTAACTGTTGCTTCGTGACCTGCATACAGGTTTCTCAAGAGGCAGGTCAGCTCATTAAACTTAAAATGCAAGCTCAAACTGTATATATTAATATTTTGTAGTTTTTAAGGTATACCTCATCAGGATGATTAAAGTAGCAAAGGAAATAAAAATTGTTCTCCTCATAAAATAGGGAAGATATTGCATCTATGAAATAAATTTATGTAAAGGAAAAAAATTGAAAATTAAACTTTAAAAATTAAAAATTTGTAAGTGGAGAGAGAGGAACAGAAAGGAAGGGAGACAAAAAGAGGGAGGGAATGAGAAAGGAAGTAAGGGGAAAGAGTGAGAGAAAAATGTTTTAAAAAAATAAAATTGTATAATTCCCTTGTTAGAAAAAGGATTGTAATAAATAATAATAATAAAATTAGAAAATCGGCCCCAAGTATAAATCAAGTGATAATAGTTTAAGTGAAACAAGAGAGAAATGAAAGAGGGAAATATTTAAAGAAATGACCCCCAAAATTCCTGTTTTTATCATGGCAGTTTATAGCAGCCCACACATTGAGGATAACTATGAAATCTGGATAAAATTTTTTAAATGAAGTAAAATAAGAATATCTCCTTTTGTGCATCAGAGAGATGACAGAATAGTGAAAACTCTGTCGTAGAAACTTGAGGAGCTCCTGTGTGCAATTTGGTTCATTTGGTGAAACTGAAAGATATTTTATTCCAGTCAAATTTATACTGAGCCACCTGTTTCATGAATAAAATTATAGGTTGTTATCATCTTTGATTTGAGATGGAGAGATGTTGAGATGAATTTCGATACATCATTTACACAAATCTCTACCTAGGATTTATCTATAGAGGGAACAGAATAAATTCTGTATATTTATTTTCAGAAGAAAGCCCCTTGCTCAACCTAAAAGTTATTTGGTGATAAAATGTGGGACAAAATATTTCTGAATACTGTATGTGTGTGTATTTGTACTAAAGTTTTTTTAACATACTATTAAGATAAAATAGCGATGCTAACTTTGGATTGTGGACACATTTTCTAAAGTATCAGGAATGAATTCTGATCAGGATTACAAAAGAATATTTCCGTTTAAAATAAATAGCACTTTTACTGAAGCTGACTTTCTCTGTCTCCAAGCCAAAGCAATTTGAGACAGTCTGTTTGATAAGTGTCTTCAGTGGAGGAACCCAATTTCCTGGTTATGCTGGCTTTCATTGAATCAAAAAAAAAAAAAAAANCTCAAACAAAGGATGATCTACCTCTAAAACATAATAAAAGTAACAAAGAAAAGTTGAATCAATAACTATAGAAAGTCTTAGCAAATTTTCTAAAGGAAAATTCTTTATAATTAAGTTTTCAATGTTGATGTAATATATATTCTTTCCAATTTACCCTCTTCCTTTCAAGAGAATATGCTCTATTCTCAAGTTTATTACAGAATTTATGGAACCAGCAGGATACATTTTATCAACCTGTGGTAAACATAGTCATATTTTCAATTTTCTTCCTCAAGATCTAACCTGCCCATACTAACAAGAAGTCCCATCTTTCCTTTTTATATTCTATACCAACCCAGAAATTCAGAAATGTATAAGAATTGTGAAACTTTACTCAACCTGTTTGCCTATCTACCTATCTATAAAGTTGCTATTTTGATATGAATAATATTGACATAGATTTTCAGAGAGAAGGTGATATTTCTTACGGTGACTATGATTTTAACTAGGTTTTTTATATTGGAAAAAAACAACCAATGTGATTTTGAATATACATTTGTAATGAACAGAATTTACTTGCTGAATTTCTTTCCATATATTTCCCAGAGCAGAAAATATTTAGTTTTGTTCCTTTGTTTTCTCAGACCTTTTTCCCTCAGTTTGTTCATGTAACCATTTCAAATAACAGTTATTAAACTTCTACTATTTGCTAGGAACTTATAATGTGAACATTTAGAAATTAAAATTATTCTAGAATATGTGCTACCATAAAAATTTATCAACTTGATAAGAGTTGATAAGAATTCTAGTAATTGGTAGGGGTGGCCTCTTCTTTGAAGTATAAAATTGCTTACTTATACTGAGCCACTTGAATAATATAAATAAAAGATAGTATAAATAAAAGAGAAGCAAGAATATATTCTTTCTCTTCTTTTTCCTTTCCTTTACCTATCTCTTTTTTGTAGACTTTGATCTTCATTTTAATAAAATATAACACACTATAACCTCTCATTTATGTCAGATCAAGGTGTTGTTTTTTTTTTTTAATTTTAAAGGTTCACTAACTATATACTCTTAAAAGAAATATTTTCTGGAGTAATAAATGTTCTGAACAGCGAAATGGAAACTCCTTAGTTAATGCAACTGTCAGCTCAGTTGAAATTCAGCAGAAGAAATAAATATTAAAAGTGTTCTCCTCCATCATTGTCAATAATGTGCTGTCCAAAAGAATAATATTTAGCCATAAGAATTTAAAACTGACAGTTGTTTCTCTAATGATAGAAATTTGAACATATACTTGCTCTGCTAAAGTGAATTTATTTAGATAAATAATTTTTACAATTTAAATGTTGGTATTTAATGAAGCATAGTTTATAAAATTGAAAACACTTTAAAATCTCTACTTACAATTCACTTAGCCTGTTGAAAATAAAAGACTCCTAGTGGGATAGTTATTAAGCTATTGCCTTTCAGCTCCAAACATACCTTTAATAGGCTATGTGATGGTGAGGCTGGGACTGTGAAAACTGTTGCCCCTTTGCCAAACTGTTAAATTATGCCAGTAGGGTATACTGGAGAGAGGCCAGAGGGAAGGAGGTAAAAGAAGAAATTGCTGCTTCTAGTTTGGTTTTTTTTTTCTGGTTGGAGTCGTTCCTGTAAAGCCCTTCCTATGAACAACACCAATTGGTTCCAATCTTTGTCTTTTCTTCCTGCCAACTCCAGATCAGCCTATCATACCCGTCAGAGGTGCCAGCAGTAGCCTGGCAGTGAGCTCACCAGATGGCTGAGTCCCAGAGCCAGGCCCTCATCTGCATACTTCTCTGCTCTGATAACCCCAGGCCCCTCCTCATCCCCCTGTCCCTAGGCAGGGGTAGAGTTACTTTCTGGAGCTCCTACTTATGTGTCGCCTGAGGGTTTCCTTTTATTTTTTTCTTTTAAGCATTTTAATAGCTGTTGCAAAATTCCCTAAGATTTTCTTTGTGTGTGTGCTGTGTGCTCAGTCATTTCCAGTTCTTTGCGACCCCATGGACTGTAGCCTGCCAGGCTCCTCTGTCCATGGGATTTCCCAGGTAAGCGTACTGGAGTGGCTGTCATTTCCTCTTCCAGGGGATTTTCTGACCCAGGAATGGAATCTGAGTCTCCTGCACTGGCAGGCAGATTCTTTACTACTGAGTCGCCGGGGATATTAAACACTGCATGTTTATACTACTTGTGATACATATATTATCTATTCAAACAGTTAGTAGAGTTTCTGTTTTTCTGACTAGACCCTGATGAATATAGCTGCTGTTTTATACTGAGTAAGTAGACTTTTATAGATTTGGGTTTGTTTTTTTTTTTTTTTAGTGTAAATATTTTGACTACGTAACACTTAGAATGTAGACATCTGGCAGAATGATCACTCCCACCATTGCAAAAATAACGACAACAAGAACTCTTCACAGTATGAAAAATTCACAAATTTTGGAACCCATCAGAGAGCTAAAGTCATAGGAAAACAACTAGCTGATAATCTAGGGATAGACAGGTATGATCAAGAAGAGATAGAGTGAAACTCTAGCCAGTGGTGGCCTATCTGTTGGAAAATGAACAGGCAGATTCAACAAAATGTTTAACAAGTACTGCAGGCCAAGTGTGGAGAGCAAGGTCATATAAACTCTGGAGACCATGGAAACACGGAAATTTCATGTTCATCTGAAATCCATGGATATCACTGGTTGCTCACAATAAAATGATGAGGGCAGAGTGAGAGACCTGAGGAAATGATTCTCATAGAGCAAGCCTGAAGGAAAGGACAGCAGCCACTCTGGTAAAGGCTCAAAGTCTCATCCAGATCACTCTTTCCTGTCTTTGTTCTAAACAGCTGAGAGAGAGGGAATAAATACTGTTACTTTAGTCACTGGTGAAAACCTTTGCAACTAGAAGAAATAAACATGAAAAAGTCCTTTACCTATTGTTGATGGATAAGGAACACATACTTGGCTCCAACCTACATGCAGAATTCCTGAGACTTTCCACCACTGAGACAGATATGCAGTATCTAAGACAGATTTAGTCTGAGCAAAAAGATCATGCCCGTTCCAGCTCCTCACCTCTAGCTTGACAAAGAAAAAGTGTTGAATAACAACAGAAACAGAAGATTTATTGGTAGAAAAAAGTCAAGAGCATGGAGAGTAATTTGCTGTGATGCTCAAAACAAAAGGAAGACCTGAAGCAATGTCTGAGGGTGCAACAGACATATTATAGGTGGACTCTCTGGCAAAGCAAGCCCTACTTTATAGATAAGGTGACATTAGAGGGGTTTGAAACCTGCGGTTCACTGTAGGTAACCACAGATATAACAAATCCCTGATCTTGTTTGGCTTCTGATAGACTAAATCATCGGTCCACCCTGAAGATTTCTGCTCATTTCTAAACATAATATGCTTCATTTAAATTTCCATGATTGTATATAAGATGTCTAGCTATCAACAAAAAATTGCACAGGATACAAGGAGTCAAAGAGAAAAAAATCAAGAGATAAAGCAATCAGCAGACCATAATTAATTATAAAAGAGATGTTAAAGCTATCTAATACCAAGGAACTAAAAAGCCTCTTGATGAAAGTGAAAGAGGAAAGTGAAAAAGTTGGCTTAAAGCTCAACATTCAGAAAACAAAGATCATGGCATCTGGTCCCATCACTTCGTGGCAAATAGATGGGGAAACAGTGGAAACGGTGTCAGACTTTATTATGAGGGGTTACAAAATCACTGCACATGGTGATTTTGGCCATGAAATTAAAAGGAAGGAAAGTTATGACCAACCTAGATAGCATATTGAAAAGCAGAGTTATTACTTTGCCAACAAAGGTCTGTCTAGTCAAGGCTACGGTTTTTCCAGTGGTCATGTATGAATGTGAGAGTTGGACTGTGAAGAAAGCTGAGCACCGAAGAATTGATGCTTTTGAACCGTGGTGCTGGAGAAGACTCTTGAGAGTCCCTTGGACTGCAAGGAGATCCAACCAGTCCATTCTGAAGGAGATCAATCCTGGGTGTTCTTTGGAAGGAATGATGCTAAAACTCAAACTCCAGTACTTTGGCCACCTCATGCAAGGAGATGACTCATTGGAAAATACTCTGATGCTGGGAGGGATTGGGGGCAGGAGGAGAAGGGGACGACAGAGGATGAGATGGCTGGATGGCATCACCAACTCAGTGAACGTTAGTTTGAGTGAACTCTGGGAGTTGATGATGGACAGGGAGGCCTGGCATGCTGCAATTCATGGGGTCGCAAAGAGTTGGACACGACTGAGCAACTGAACTGAACTGAACAACATATTTAAATAAATGTGTATATTTTAAGTGCTTTAGTAGACAAAAACAGGCAGAAAGTATAATCAGATCAGATGGGTAAAACATAGATACAGAAATTATAATATAAATTAAGTGAAAATTATAAAAATGAAAAACCTAGTTAAAAAGATGAAAAAAAAACCTTCAGTGGGCTTATTGGTAAACTCAACACAGGGGAGGGGAAAAAAAATCACTGAACTCAAAGCTATGCCAAAGGAAATTACCCAAACTGAAACACAAAGTGATAAAAACGAAAAACATTAAACCAGGAGAGAGCATCCAAGAACTATAGAACACTATCAAACATATGAGTATTTAGAACCTCAGCAGAGAAGGCAATGGCAACCCACTCCAGTACTCTTGCCTGGAAAATCCCATGGACAGAGAAGCCTGGTGGGCTGCAGTCTAGGGGGTTGCACAGAGTTGGACACGACTGAGCAACTTCACTTTCACTTTTCACTTTCAGGCATTGGAGAAGGAAATGGCAACCCACTCCAGTGTTCTTGCCTGGAGAATCCCAGGGACGGGAGAGCCTGGTGGGCTGCCCTGTATGGGGTTGCACAGAGTCAGACACGACTGAAGCGACTTAGCAGCAGCAGCAGCAAAACCTCAGCAGGAAAACTGGGAAGAAGGAACATTTAAGTAATTAAAGGTCAATTCTTTTTCAAAATTAGTAAAAGATATCATAGATTCAAGAAGCTCAGGCAATGCCAAACAGAGTAAGTAAAAAGAACAACCATCTAGACAACATATTTAAAGTCCTAAAGTCAGTGATAAACAGATATTCTTGAAGGAACCAAAGGAAAAAAGGTAACAAAAGAGAAACAAAGAAAAGGATTTCAACAGCTGTAGGACAATGGAAAAATCTCTTTTTAAAAAGGTTTATTTTATGTTGGAATATAGTTGATTTGCAAATTTGGAAAACTCAGCAGTGGCCACATGACTGGAAAGGTTCGTGTTTTTTTTTTGTTTGTTTGTTTGTTTTAAAAAAGGTTAGTTTTCATTCAAATCCCAAATAAGGGCAATGCCAAAGAATGTTCAAACTGCAATACAGTTGCACTCATTTCACATGCTAGCATTGTTACATTCAAAATCCTTCAAGCTAGGCTTCAGCAATACATGAACCAAGAACTTTCAGATGTACAGCCTGGGTTTCAAAAGGGGCAGAGGAACCAGCGATCAAACTGCAAACATTTGTTGGACCATAGAGAAAGCAAATGATTTCCAGAAAAACATCTGCTTCTGTTTCATTGACTAAGCTAAAGTTTTTGACTCTGTGGATCACAACAAACTGTGGAAAATTCTTAGAGATGGGAATACCAGACCATCTTACCTGTCTCCTGTGAAACCTGAATGCCAGTCAAGAAACAACCGTTAGAACTGGATATGGAAAAATAGACTGGTTCAAAATTGGGAAAGGAGTGTGACAAGGCTGTATATTGTCACCCTGCTTATTTAACTTATATTCTGTGTACATCATGTGAAATATAGAGCTGGATGAACCACAAGCTTGAACCAACATTGCCAAGAGAAATATCAGCAACCTCAGATATGCAGACAATACTACTCTTATGGAAAAGTGAAGAGGAACTAAAAAGCCTCTTGATAAAGGTGAAGAGGAGAGTGAAAAAGCTGGCATAAAACTCAACATTGAAAAAATGAAGATCATGGCATCTGGTCTCATCACTTCATGGCAAATAGAAAGGGAGAAAGTGGAATCAGTGACAGATTTTATTTTCTTGGGCTCTGAAATCACTGCAGATGGAAACTGCAGCCATGAAATTAAAAGTGCTCCTTGTAAGGAAATATGACAAACCTAAACAATGCATTAAAAAGCAAAGACATCACTCTGCTGACAAAGGTCTATAGTCAAAGCTATGGTTTTTCCTGTAGTCATGTATGGATATGTGTTAGTTTCTCAGTTGTGTCTGATTCTTTGCAACCCCATGGACTGTAGCCCACCAGGCTCCTCTGCCCATGGGATTCTCCAGGCAAGAATACTGGAATGGGTTACACTTCCCTTCTCCAGGGGATCTTCCTGACCCACGGACTGAACCTAAGTCTCCTGCACTGCAGGAAGATTCTTTATCATCTGAACCACCTGGACCATAGAGAAGGCTGAGTGCCGAAGAATTGATGCTTTTGGTTTGTAATGCTGGAGAAGACTATTGAGAGTTCCTTGGGCATCAAGGAGATCAAACCAGTTAATCCTAAAAGAAATCAACCCTGAATTTCCATTGGAAGGGCTGTTGTTGAAGCTGAAGCTCCAATACTTTGGCCACCTGATGCGAAGAAGTGCTGACTCATTGGAAAAGACCCTCATGCTGGGAAAAATTGAAGGCAAAAGGAGAAGCGGGCCACAGAGCATGAGATGGTTGGATGGCCTCACTGACTCAATGGACATGACTTTGAGCAAACTCTGGGAGATAGTGGAGGACAGAGGGGTCATGTCCATGAGGCTGCAAAGAATCAGACATGACTTAGCAACAGAACAGTAACAACATAGTAGATTAGCAAAGTCATGTCCATGAGGCTGCAAAGAATCAGTCATGACTTAGCAACAGAATAATAACAACATAGTAGATTAGCAAAGTCATGTTAGTTTCAGGTGTACAGCAGAGTGATTCAGTTACTAAGACTTGTTCAACTCTTTGCGACCCCATGGACAGTAGCATGCCGGGTTCCTCTGTCCTCCACTATTTCCTGGAGTTTGCTGAAATTCAAGTTCATTGAGTCAGTGATTCTAACATATACATACATCTATTCTTTTTCAGATTCTTTTCCCATGTATATTATTACAGCATATTGAGATTATTTATTTTATGTATAATAATATATATATTTTAATCCCAGCCTCTATTTTATCCCTCCTCCCCATCTTTCCTTTTAGTAACCATAAGTTTGTTTTACAAGTCTGTGAGTGTGTTTCTGTTTTTGTAAATAAGTTTATTTGCATCATTTTTAGATATCATGTATAAACTATATCATACAATATTTGTCTTTCCTGTCTGACTTACTTCGCCTAGAATGATGATCTCTCAGTTTATCCAGGTTGCTGCAAATAGCATTATTTCATTCTTTAATGGTTGAGTAATATTCCACTGTATATCTATACCACATCTTCTTTAATCACTCATCTGTAGATGGACATTTAAGTTGCTTCCATATCTTGGCTCTTGTTAACACTGCTGCAAAGAATATTAGAGTGCATGTATCCATTTAAATTATGGTTTTCTCTGGATATATGCCTAGGAGTGGGATTGCTGGATAACACAGTAGCTCTATTATTAGGTTTTTAAGGAACCTCCATATTGTTCTCCATAGTGGTTATAGAAATTTATGCTCCCACTAACAGTATAGGAGAGTTGTCTTTTCTCTACACCCTATCCAACATTTATTGTTTGTAGATTTTTTGATGGTGGGCATTTTGACTGGTGTGAGGTGATACATCATTGTAGTTTTGATTTGCATTTCTCTGATAATTAAAGATTTTGAGCATCTTTTCATGTGCTCTTTCACCATCTGTATGTCTTCTTTGTAGAAAAGTCTATTTAGATATTCTGGGGAAAAAAAGCCAAAAAAGAATTTTATGCCTAGCAAAACAGCTTTCAAAACTGATGAAGAGATAAGGTAGAGAGGGGAAATATGTTATGCTTGTTAAGGAGGTTTGCTTTACATATAGGGATGTGAGAAAAATAAAAGTATGCAACAAGAGTCAGTTCTTTGATGGATTCTTGTGAATTTAAGCAAAGAGAAAGAATCTTGTCTACTTTTGAAGTTTTTTCTATTGTCTGTAAAATAATTTAATGGTAGTATCTAAAGAACAAGATGCTTCAGAGAGAGAAGTAATATTTCAGTGAATATAAACTTTTCTACACTTCTGAGAGCAATAGAATCCCAAGAGAAATCTCTTATTTGGAGAGAATTTTTGAAGATTGTGAATGGCTAGACCACTCATAGAATTATGGGTAGATGTTTTTGAACTATGGCATTAGACTTCCTCAAAGTCTCCTTTGAGGAAGGATTTTTTTTTTTTTAATTTAGTATGTTAAGGAAAATGCAGTTTACTTTTTAATTTTTTTTTTTATTTTTAATAAGTTTTATTGGGATATCATTGACTTACAATGTTGTGTTAGTTTCAGATATACAGCAAAGTGAATCTGTGTGTACCCACACACACACACACACACACACACACACACACACACACACTCCTTTGTTAGATTCTTTTTCCATGTAGGCTATTACAGAGTATTGAGTAGAGTTCTCTGTGCTACCCAGCAGATCCTTATTATTTATTTTATATATAGCACCATGTATATGTCAGTCCCAGTCTCCCAATTTATCACTTCTTCCCTGTTCCCTGGTAAGCATAAGTTAGTTTTCTACATCTGTGTCTTGACTTCTGTTTTGTAAATAATTTCATTTGTACCCCCCTTTTCAGTCCACATATAAGCAATATGATATTTTCTTTCTGTGTTTGACTTACTTCATTCAGTGTGACAATTTCTAGGTCCATCCATGTTGCTGCAAATGGCAGTATTTCGTGCTTTTCTATGGCTGAGTGATATTCCATTGTATATATGTACCCCATCTTCTTTACCCAGTCCTCTCTTGATATTTAGGTTGCTTTCATTGCCTGGCTATTGTAGATAGTGCTGCAACGAGCATTGGGGTGCATGTGTCATTTTGAATTTTGGTTTTGGTTTTCTCTGGGTATATGCTCAGGAGTAGGATTGCTGGGTCATATGATAGTTCTATTTTTAGTTTTTAAAGGACCCTCCATATTGTTCTCCATAGTGGCTGGAGAACATTCCCACCAATAGTGTGGGAGGACTCCCTTTTCCAAGAAAGAGACTGAATAACTTGAAAATGTTAGGTAAATCTTCAGGGGCGTGGACAGAAAGGAAGGTGGATAAATTAATCCAGATCTCTAAGAAAGCTATTTGATTATATTAGAGTGAGAATGGCTGTTTCCATAACCTGACTTTCCCATTGTGTCTATATCTGGGCCTTGGCATGTGTGTTTATATTTTCAACTTCCTTGTCCTTACTCATTTTATGAACTAAAAGCATGTCTAGTTTAATTCAAGTCATAAGATAAAACCTTGGAATACTATTAAGTGTTGGCTTCTCCATCATAGATATATGTTTCAGTTATTAATTGCTGTATAAAAACATCACCCTAGAACTTACTGATTTAATATTTATTGTTTTTAAAGATTTTATTATTTCAAATTCAAGGAGGTTTTTTACTCCATATGACATTGGTTGAAATCACTCAATCACTGACAATTACCTTGCAGCTGTGCCAAAAAGTCTAAGAAAGCTTTACTGATATGTTTGATAGCTTCTTCATCTCCAGTTAGACTCTGTTTATCTGTTTTCCCCTCATTCAGTAGAACATCACCGTTTTCTGTTCAACATAGTGGCTGACTTTTCTAGAAAGAGAGCAGAACCTGCAGGCCCCTTTAAAGACTAGACCTAGAAGAGGTACTGCAACATTTCTGCTGTAGTCTGCTAATAAAGGGAAGGTGAATACACTGCTTTTTAATGGTTAGAACAGTGTGTGTGTGTGTGTGTGTGTGTGTGTGTGTGTGTGCGCGCGCGCGCGCGTGCGCGTAGGAGGAAAGGAATTAATGGCAGCCATCTTTTAAGACTATGCACTAGAAAGTACAAGTGATTCTGGTGACAAAAATAAAACTGGCTCACCCCACTCAAGTGAGAGGGTCCTCAGAAGAACCTCAGTCCTGACTCCACATTGCTTCAGGGAACAGTCTAGTGTTATCCCTATTGGAAGGTAGAATGAAAAAAGAATTGATGAGCTTCAGCTGTGACAGAAAACTAGGCAGTGTCATATTCTGTAGTTTTGTTTTGAATATAATCATACAGGAGCATTCAGCAGCCTGAGGATTCTCCAAGAGCCTGTTTGTATAACCTGCTGTGGTGTTTAAATGTTTGTGTTAACTTGTCTGAGCTTAAGAATACCCAGATATTTGACAAAACATTATTTTTGGATGTGTCTATGAAGTTGTTGCCTGAAGAGATTAGCATTCAAATTAGCAAAACAAGTAAAGTAGATTGCCTTCCCCAGTGTAGATGGGCATCACTCAGTCCACTGAGGGCCTAAACAGAATACCAAGAAGGGTGAATTCACGTTTAGTTTAAGCTGGGACATCCATCTTCTCCTGTTCGTGGACATTGTAGTTTCTGGTTCGTGATCTCTGGACCCAGACTGAACTACACCACTCGCTTTCTTGGTTTTCCAGCTTGCAACAGGAGATCTTGGGACTTCTGGGCCTCCATAATTGCATGAGTTAATCCCCCCATTTCTCTCTCTCCCTCTCCTCCTTCCTCCATCCCTCCATAAATACATACACACAGAGAGAGAGACACCCATTGGTTGGTTCTCTTCCTCTGGAGAAATCTGGCAAATACATTTGCCTGTTAACCAGCTCTTCTTCTAGTAAGGATCTGGTTAAAATGCTTGTATGATATTGTATAGGCTTTTAAGTATACACTGGACTTAAGAATTAACACTTAAATTTGAATATTATCTCCTCAATTTTTATGCATCTTCTATATGTTGCTACTCCCAACATATTAAAAAATGTTAAGGGAGACGATAACTAAATGATGATTTATACAGTATGACTTGGCTAATCTACATATGGGTCAAATTTATCATTACCTAGATCTATCTTGTCTTGTTTCTTTTCCTATCATGTCCAAACATATGCTAACTATTTGCTCTCAGATGGATATAGACCACTGTGATAATATTGCTAAGTAGTATAGAGATGTTTCAGGAAGTCTTCTTGAAACCAGAGATTCACTTAAATTGGAGTGCACTGATAATAGGACATACAGGTTACATACAATGAAAGTAGAAAATTAAAATATAGGGGAACCATAAGCAAAACTTTTTGAATTTAAGAAATTAAGTCTAATTTCTCTTTTAAAATAATCATTCCCTAAATCTATTTATTGACTTTTAGACTTAGCAGCAGCAGCAGAAATAATCTAAATATTCTTTTGCTTCATTTAATTACATTGGGTTTTATTTTTTCAGGCTTGCATCATCTAAATTTGATCAATTTAGTGCAAATCTTACCTTCAGTAGAGAAGATAATTTGGTAAAATGGTGTTTTAGCTAGTGGGTTTTGACGTCTTAAAAGGACTTAAAATTATGCCTGTCTGAGAATTGTGTACATGTCTTCGCAGACATCTTCTCTGATTATATATGTTTTCTTTCCTTTTGTTAGAAGCCTGTTTTGATATTTTAAAGTGTCTAGAACATGATATTTGCTCATTAAAATTCTATCAAGTGGTTATTTAAGAATACCTTCTTTTCTTCAATGTATTATATTTAAAAGTGAAGTGATAATACCCCTGGGGACAGAATTATATAAACCCATTAGATAATAACCATCTCATGGAAGGGAAACTTTTCTGATCTATCTTCAAAGCAACCTCACTATCACTGTTAAAATAAATTGTGGAATATATTTTTCACAACTGTATAACCAAAAACCTATTTTATTGACTGTCTCACTATTTGACTAAGGTTGTAAAAGTGAAGTAGCAGAAGGGTGGTTAAGGGAACATTTACAGAAATTATTGAGAAATTATCTTATAGCTCTAAGATTCTATTAAAATACTTAAAACAAAAGAACTATTGACTGGCATATCAGACAAGTATTACCAGTATTAGCTGACTGTATTTTATTTGTTCAATAAGTTTATGCTTTTAAGGTTATCCTAAAAAAAAAATGAAGTTACCCTGCTATATTATTCTTTAAAGGTTTGGTGTTGAATTTAAATTCAAGAGAAATGTATATGCCACCATACATTGCTTTTTAAATTGAGGCATAATTGAATTTGATATGGAAAGGAGATGATAACTTCATTTTCTAGCTAACAACTAGTTGATTACATATAGATATTTTCCGCAACAACCTTTCTTCTCCTAAAACTCCAGGAAGTGGGAAAGTAAGGTTTGTCATATTTTATATAGAAATACTGAAAGAAGAAAATTGGTTGATCTATGAAAAAACGTTTGTCACTAGATTGCTTTATTGAAATGCCAATTCAGAGTTCAGGTTTTTGATCTTCACTTCCGTTTTTGCCCACATATATATGCAAATAAAAAGAACATGAAACCATTTCTCTTACTGTTTCCAGCATCTAAATGCAGACTGTTACTTTGAGTCCATCCACATTTCTTTTCAACTCCCTTAATCGTTCTTGAAATTTAAATGGAAAAGCTTCATCTTGAATATTACAATGTGAGTTTGCATTATTTAAAATTAATTTATATTTCAAAATTTTCTATATACAGGCTGGTGCTTGAATTTTTCATAGGAAGTTCACCAGAAAAAAGTGAAGAGTGGACTTAATTCTAACATCCAGCTAAGGTTTGAAAATGTTTATGTGCAGAAGATATACAGTTAAAAGGACTCCTATTATTCTATCTCATTATTGAAAATAACAGTTGCTATATAAATCAGGTTGCATTGAATTTATAAACAGCATTGTGGAGGACACAGAGGGTAGGTCAGGACATGAAATTAGGTCACCTTAACCTGGGGACATAAAGCGTGTTATCACAACAGTCACACATCAGCACTTCTCTGCTTCTGATTTGACTGCCCCCAAACTGCCCTTTCAAAGCATACACCACCCTTATGGCAGAAAGTGAAGAGGAACTAAAAAGCCTCTTGATGAAAGTGAAAGAGGAGAGTGAAAAAGTTGGCTTAAAGCTCAACATTCAGAAAATGAAGATCATGGCATCTGGTCCCATCATTTCATGGCAAATAGATGGGAAACAGTGGAAACAGTGTCAGACTTTATTTTTTTAGGCTCCAAAATCACTGGAGATGGTGACTGCAGCCATGAAATTAAAAGACGCTTATTCCTTGGAAGAAAAGTTATGACCAACCTATATAGCATATTCAAAAGCAGAGACATTACTTTGCCAACTAAGGTCCGTCTAGTCAAGGCTATGGTTTTTCCACTGGTCATGTATGGATGTGAGAGTTGGACTGTGAAGAAGGCTGAGCGCCGAAGAATTGATGCTTTTGAACTGTGGTGTTGGAGAAGACTCTTGAGAGTCCCTTGGACTGCAAGGAGATCCAACCAGTCCATTCTGAAGGAGATCAGCCCTGGGATTTCTTTGGAAGGAATGATGTTAAAGCTGAAACTCCAGTACTTTGGCCACCTCATGCGAAGAATTGACTCATGGAAAAGACTTTGATGCTGGGAGGGATTGGGGGCAGGAGGAGAAGGGGACCACAGAGGTTGAGATGGCTGGATGGCATCATTGACTCAATGGACGTGAATCTGAGTGAACTCCGGGAGTTGGTGATGGGCAGGGAAGCCAGGCATGCTGCGATTCATGGGGTCGCAAAGAGTTGGACACGACTGAGCAACTGAACTGAACTGAACCACTATGGTTTGCAAGCTAGTCTTCTGGAAATCAATATGGTATTGAAAATTTTCCTGCTCTCTTGGCCTGGGTAGTTACTGATGCAGGCTGCAAAAGTTGTCAGTGCTCAGTACTAGAGACCAGATTTCAGGCTGACAGTCATTAATACCTAATCCAACGTCTGCTAACCTACAGACCAAGGCTTCTGTGTCTGCCCTTAATAGCTGAAAGCACAACACAGACCAGTGTTGAGAGATGTTTGTCTTATTGCTGAAGCCATTAGCACTTAATACTACTGTCATTTGACTCTCTAAATTCCCAATTTATTGAATTTGGACATGCTCTTTTCTCATAGGCTCTTTGCCTGAGGACTGAGGCATGAGTACATGCAGCTTGAACCAAGGGGTTAGATCAACTGAGAGCTACAATGAGTACATTTCCTTTCTTGTTTGACACAGGGCATTTTTATTTTGCACCAACTCTTAAGTTTTGATTCTCATTTCTCATGTAGTGAACTATATTTTTTAGTGGATTTTTTTAATAACTTATGAAAACTGAACTCAGAAATTCAATCTTTAGTCTTCTGAAACGTTGATATATCTAATTTCAATGACAAATTAGAAATTTGGCACAAGTTTTTTTTTTAATTCAGTTATACATACATATTTATGAATATATGTATTCTTTTTTTATACTCTCTTCCATTATAGGTTGTTACAAAATAGTAAAGATGGTTCCCTGTGTTATTCAATAGGTCATTGTTGATTATCTATTTTATACACAGTATTGTGTATACTTTAACCTGGGCTTCCCAGGTAGCGCTAGTGGTAAAGATCCTGCCTGCCAATGCAGGAGACTTAAGAAACTTGGATTCTCTCCCTGAGTCTGGAAGATTCTCTAGAGGAAGGCATGGCAACCCACTCCAATATTCTTGTCTGGAGAATCCCATGGACAGAGGAGCCTGGTGGGCTACAGTCCATAGCATCACAAAGAGTTGGCTACAACTAAAGCGATTTAGCACACAATACATACTTTAATCCCAAATTCCTAATTTATCCCTCTCCGTCCGTCCCCTTTGGGGACCATAGTTGTTGTTGTAGGTTATTTTTTCTATGTCTGTGAGTCCATTTCTGCTTTATAAATAGGTTTTTGTATCCTTTTATTGTAATCCTACATGTAAGCGATATCATACTTGTCTTTCTTGGCACACAAGTTTTAATTAATGTCTACTATTGCTAAATATTAAAGATACTTTTAAAGTAATTTTTCTTTTTCTTTTTTCTCTTTTTTACTATTTATGTTGGAGGGGACTATTGCGTAAAAGAGAGGAAGATAGCATCGCACTGTATCAATTGTATTAATCTTTTGGCCCAAAGTCATTTTATAATCTGAAGGTAGTAAAAAGCTTTAGTAGAGGCTTTCTCTAGAGATATAAATAAACAGTGTCTGTTGCTAAAGCAGGTATAGTCTGATCTATTATGTAGTATGTTTGCTAAGAAATTTTTTTTAAAAGGCAAGTGCATTATAGTCAGGGCTTTCCAGAGAAATAGACCATTAACATAGATAGACAGATACATAGGTATATCCTAGATGGATTCGTATATATGTATATAAGGAATTTGTTTTCATGATTATAGATGTTCCAAAATTCACAGCTGGCGATCCAGGAGAGCCAGAAATCTATTTCTAGTCTGAGTCTGAAGGCCTGAGAATCAGGAGAGCTTATGTTGTAAGTTCCGTTCCAAGGGCAGGAAAAGATCGATGCCCCAGCGCAGGCAGGCAGGCAGGCAAAGTTCATTCCTGCCCAGTATTTTTGTTCTATTCAGAGCTTCAGTTGATTGGATGAGGCCAAGCCACATTAAAGGGAGCAATCTGCTTTACTCAGTCTACAGATTCAGATGTTAATTTCATATAGAAACACCTTTACAGACATACCCAGAATAGCATTTGGCCAATATCTTGGCACCTGTGTCTCAGTCAGATTGACACATAAAATTGATCACTGCAGGAACTCCTGACTTTCTGTGTAAATACTGGAGACTATCTACTCAACCTAAAGCTGCCTGAGGGTTTTGCATAGGGGTGGCTACAGAACTCACTTTTTAAAGAGGGCTGCTGTTTTATTTGGGAAGGCAAAAACAACTCCAAGGGACATTTTAGTTAGGCAAAAGTAATGCCTTGATCTTAATTCTGAAAGGTGATATTGAAACACTTTTGAAGTTTTTATCCTCATGGAAAGTGTAGGGCTTCTACAGAGATACTGACCAAGGGAAGATTTCTTTCTTTGTTTCTTTATACAAAACAAAGAGTTGGATGGATGAACTTTGAAAATATTATGATAAATGAGAGAAAGCAGACACAAAAGACTACATATTGTATGATTACATTTATATGAAATATATAGAGTAGACAAATCCATAGAGAAAGAGAATTAATAGTTGTTGGGGGCTGAGGAAAATGAGGTTGCCTTTTGATGTGATGGAAAGTTCTGGAATCAGATAGCAGTGATCATTGCACACAATTGTAAGTGTCTTCATAAACAGAATTGTAATTTTAAAGTGGCTAAGATGAGAAGGTTTGTGTTAAATGAGTTTTGCCACAGTATAAAACAAAACCAATGAATTAAAAACAACAAACAAAAAAATCCCATAATAAGTTAAGAATCTGGGCTCTTAGGAGTGAGTTCTGAGTCCAAAGAATCTATTTCTCCTCATGGGAAGTAAACTGGCTTCTACATCATGGTGAAAGTGAAGCTTAAGTGAGAGAAACCAAGTAGGCAACTCCCCATGAAGGGATTTGGCAAACTGATTTCTTTTACTTTTTCTTTTATATTAGAGTATAGCCAATTAACAATGTGTGACAGTTTCAGATAGAGAATAAAAGTACTCAGCCGTACATATACCTGTATGCATTCTTCCCCAAACTCCCCTCCCATCCAGGCTGCCACACAACATGGAGCAGAGCTCCCTGTGCTAAACAGTATGTTCCTCTTTGTTATCCATGTTAAATATAGTAGTATGTACATGTCGATCCCAAACCCTTCCCCTATCCTTCCCCCTGGCAACCGTAAGTTTGTTCTCTAAGTCTGAGAATTCTAAGTTTTGTGAATAAGTTCATTTGTATCATTTCTTTTTAGAGTCTGTATATAAAGGATGTCATACAATATCTCTCCTTCTGGCAAACTGATTTTGTCAGAAGTAATATCAAAGACAATTTTTATAATAGCCAGGACATGGAAGCAACCTAGATGTCCATCAGCAGATGAATGGATAAGAAAGCTGTGGTACATATACACAATGGAGTATTACTCAGCCATTAAAAAGAATACATTTGAATCAGTTCTAAGGAGGTGGATGAAACTAGAGCTGATTATACAGAGTGAACTAAGCCAGAAAGAAAAATACCAATACAGTATACTAATGCATATATATGGAATTTAGAAAGACGGTAATGATAACCCTCTATGTGAGACAGCAAAAGAGAAACAGATGTATAGAACAGTCTTTTGGACTCTGTGGGAGAGGGAGAGTGTGGGATGATTTGGGAGAATGGCACTGAAACATGTATAATATCATATGTTAAATGAATCACCAGTCTATGTTTGATGCAGGATAAAGAATGCTTGGGGCTGGTGCACTGGGATGACCCAGAGAGATGGTATGGGGAGGGAGGTGGGAGAGGGGTTCAGGATTGGGAACACATGTGCACCCGTACACCCGTGGCAGATTCATGCTGATGTATGGCAAAACCAATACAATATTGTAAAGTAATTAGCCTCCAATTAAATAAACTTTTTAAAAAATAAAAAAATTAGAAAGAAAAAAAAAAAGACAATTTTGATTCTCAAATTTTGCATATGTCTCCAAAACTTAGTGGCTTAAAACAACAGCTGTCATTTCTCATGATTCTGTCAGTTGGTCGTGTGGTTCTTCTGTTCAACCAGGTGTCCCTGGGATCACACATGCAGTTGCACTCATTTGGGAGATGCATGTGTCTAGACAGTCAGAAAGATCTCTCATACACTTAGGGACCATGGTGGTGTCTGCTGGCTGGGGCTCTTCAGCTTTCCTTCACATAATGACTCCTTCCCTGTGGTGATTCATCCTTCAGGATAGATGATCTTACTTAGTGGCTGGATAGTTTGGGTTTTCTGACAACATGGTGTTAATAGCAGAGTTTCAAGAAAGTGGAAGCTAAAAGTCTCCTTAAAGCAAGACCCAGAACTAACACCACATCACTTCCAAGACATTTTATTGGTCAAAGCACACCACAGGTTGTATTCATATTTAAGGGGAGAGGAAGTAGAATGCATCTATTCATGAGAAGAGCAAGGAAGAAGTGTTTAGTGCTCATTTTTGGAGAATATCTACTACAAATATCCTGTTTTTTTATGTTTTCCTTCTTCGCCTTGTAATTTCATCTCCTAACCTTCAACGTAGTGAGTTAACATTATGAAGATTTTTGTTGGCTGTGCTTTGAGGAATCAACAATGTGTCAGTGTTCATTCTGGATATAAGGAGAAGGGGAAAGAGCTGTCAGCAAAAAGGGACCTTCAAGGAAATAGAAAGTATATCTGGGGGACAATAGCAAATATAATAAATAAAAAGTGTAATACATTGATGGAACATGCAAGTAACTTGAAAATATTCTTAGAGAAACTGGAGCGCATCATTAAAGACTTTCCTCATTAATTCAGATTTGAAGCCAATACTAAGTTGGGGGTTTTAAATAGGAAAATGACGCTGAAAAATGTAGAATCACATATTTCATGGGACATCAAAGATCTAAACCTACTTCAGCTGGACATCAGAGAAGAGGCGACTACCAAAAAGGTAGAAGTCCCACTGGAATAATGATGATTATCTATCTCATCTTGATTCAGAGAGTGCTGTACATTGAATGAATAGCAACTGTTTCTGTGATTCCAACCAGCTATAACTAAGTTATTATTTTGAATATTATTATGATGAGAGGAGTATCATGAGTGGAATACATATATTTCAGAGAAGTTATATAAGTAGATGTTAGGAATTGAGAATTAGATTGGGAAAAATATATATATGTATATATATATATTAATTGTTCAGTCACTCAGTTGTATCCAGCTCTTTGCAACACCATGGACTGTAGCATACCAGGTTTATGTTCTGCACCATCTCCCAGAGCTTGCTCAAACTCCTGTTCATTGAATCAGTGATGCCATGCAACCATTTCATCCTCTGTCATCCCCTTCTCTTCCTGCCTTCAATTTTTTCCAAAATCAGGGCCTTTTCAAATAAGTTGGGTCTTCCCATGAGAGGGCCAAAGTATTGGAGTTTCAGCATCATATCTTCCAATGAACATTCAGGGTTGATTTCTTTAGGACTGACTGGTTGGATCTCTTTGCAGTCCAAGGAACTCTCAAGAGTCTTTTCCAGCACCACAGTTCAAAACCATCAATTCTTTGGCGCTCAGCCTTCTTTAAAGTTCAGTTCTCATATCCATATATAACTCCTGGAAAAATATTAGCTTTGACTAGACAGACCTTTGTTGGCAAAGTAATGTCTCTGCTTTTCAGTGGGCTATCTAGGATTGTCATAGCTTTTCTTTCAAGGAGCAAATATCTTTTAATTTCATGGCTGCAGTCACCATCTGCACTGATTTTGGAACCCAAGGAAATAAAGTCTCTGTTTACATTGTTTCCCCACCCATTTGCCATGAAGTGATGGGACCGAATGTGATGATCTTAGTTTTCTGAATACTGAGTTTTAAGTCAGCTTTTTTTTTTTTTTTTTAATTTACAGTACTGTATTAGTTTTGCCATATATTGACATGAATCCACCACAGGTGTACATGAGTTCCCAACCCTAAACCCCCCTCCCACCACCCTACCCATATCATCTCTCTGGGTCATCCCAGTGCACCAGCCCCAAGCATCCTGTATCCTGTATCGAACCTAGACTAGTGATTCATTTCTTAAGTCAGCTTTTTCATTCTCCTCTCCCAACTCCATAAAGAGGCTCTTTAGTTCCTCTTCACTTTCTGCCATTAGGGTGGTATCAGCTGCATATCTGAAGTTATTTATATTTCTCCTGGCAATCTTGATTCCAGCTTGTGTTTCTTCCAGTCCAGCGTTTCTTATGATGTACTCTGCATAGAAGTTAAATAAGCAGGGTGACAATATACAGCCTTGACGTACTCCTTTTCTCAGCCCTGGGATTTCTTTGGAAGGAATGATGTTAAAGCTGAAATTCCAGTACTTTGGCCACCTCATGCGAAGAGTTGATTCATTGGAATAGACTCTGATGCTGGGAGGGATTGGGGGCAGGAGGAAAAGGGGACAACAGAGGATGAGATGGCTGGATGGCATCACTGACTCGATGGACGTGAGTCTAAGTGAGCTCCGGGCATTGGTGATGGACAGGGAGGCCTGGCGTGCTGCGATTCATGGGGTCGCAAAGAGTCAGACACGACTGAGCGACTGAACTGAACTGAACTGATACCTTAAAAGCTAGAAAGGGTATGAGCCCTTTATTAGAAATACAAATTTGTCTTATTAGGAAAGGATTCTTTGGTAACCTTTTACTTTCAAAATGAGATTTCTGAAATGGTCTCTAAGGATGGGAGAACTATCTCCAAATTGAAGTTACATAAACATCTATCAGTAATAAAATTGACCACTACAGAACAAGCACAAGCCATCAGAACAATGGCCATCAGGCTGGAACGGAGACAGCAGCCCCCTTCTGTCTAATATTAAACCTAAGATTGAGGGGAGACTGCTAGAAGGGTGAAAGATAAATTGGGCATTAGGAATGGGAGGTGGGGCAGAGATAATTTATCAACTTGAATGGAGATCTTTACATATCTAATAATCTGTGTGATTATACAATAAATATTTGAATTTCAGTTCTGAGTTTTATTTCCTCCTATTTAACCAATTTTATCAACTTGAATGGAGATCTTTACATATTCTAATAATCTGTGTGATTATATGATAAATATTTGAATTTCAGTTCTGAGTTTTATTTCCTCCGATTTAACCAATTTTATTCTAGCTTGCAGTTTAATAGCAAAGAATAAAATCAAGTTTCTGTTTATTGAAATAGCTAATATCTAGCTGGAGGAGGATGCTAAAATACCTAGAAAGTCAAATACATTTTATATTTAAGTGTAAATTGTTGTTAAAAGTAGATTTAAAGTCTTTTTTAAAAATTTTATTGGCATATAGCTGATTTATAATGTTGTGGTAATTTCAGGTGTACAACAAAGTGAATGTTATATGTATATCTACTCTTTTATAAGATTCTTTTCCTATATAGGCCATTATTGAGTAGAGTTACCTGTGCTATACATGTTCTTATTAGTTACCTATTTTACAAGTAGTAGTTACCAGCTCTGACCAGTTCAGTCACTCAGCCGTGTCTATGTGTGACCCCATGGATTGCAGCACGCCAGACTTCCCTGTTCGTCACCATCTCCCACCAACAGTC
The DNA here is from genome assembly GCA_006410935.1 of Redunca redunca. NCBI lineage: Eukaryota > Metazoa > Chordata > Mammalia > Artiodactyla > Bovidae > Redunca > Redunca redunca. The sequence continues at coordinate 433,055 of SJYQ01002394.1, read as the reverse complement.
TAGGATCGGTCCTATCTCTTCTCTATTCCCTCACTAGCATTTATTGTCTGTAGATTTTTTTGATGGTGGCTATTCTGACTTGTGTGAGGTGATACCTTATTGTAATTTTGAGTTGCATTTCTCTAATAATTCCTGGTGTTGGATATCTTTTCATGTTCCTTTGGCCATGTTAAAGTATTATATAAATAAGAGAAGAGTGAGATCTCTGTGGCTGGAAGTAAGTGGGGAATCGGGAAGCTACCCCGAAGGAGTTTAAACTTGAGCTCAGATTGAGCAGACAGCAGAGGATAAAATCCCAAGCATAGCAAGGATAGGTAGAACTTTTCTCAGCTAACAAGAATGGATCACTAACAGAACAGAAATGTTCATGCCTTCAGAGAGTACAGAAGCCACCTGTTGAATGGTCTGTGGAGGGTACTAATGGCTTATGTGTCTGACATCTTAATTTATTACTTCGGTATCAGGAACATTTTGATGACCCTGGATATAAAATCAATGCATTTTATATTTTATTATCAACTAATCTGTATAACATATTTGGTCTAAAGTTGAGCTCATTCCTTCCAGGTCCCAATTGTTGTTCAGTGGCTCAGTCATGTCCGGCTCTGCGATCCCATGGACTGCAGCACGCCCAACTTCCCTGTTCTTCACCATCTCCCAGAGTTTGTTCAAACTCATGTCCATTGAGTAGGTGATGACATCCAGCCATCTTATTCTCTGTTGTCCCCTTATCCTCCTGCCTTCAACTTTTCCCAGCATCAGAGTCTTTTCCAATGAGTTGGCTCTTTGAATCAAGTGGCCAAAGTATTGGAGCTTCAGCTCCAGATCCCAATCATTTCAGTTCAATTGCTCAGTTCTGTCTGACTCTGATACACCATGAAATGCAGCACATCAGGCTTCCCTGTCCATCACCAACTCCAGGGATTTGCTCAAACTCATGTCCATCAAGTTGGTAATGCCATCCAACCATTTCATCCTCTGTCATCCCCTTCTCCTCCTTTCAATCTTTCCCAGCATCAGGGTCTTTTCAAGTGAGTCAGTTCTTCACATCAGGTGGCCAAAGTACTGGAGTTTCAGCTTCAGCATCAGTTCTTCCAGTGAATATTCAGGCCTGATTTCCTTTACAATTGACTGGCTTGATATCCTTGCAGTCCAAGGGACTCTCAAGAATCTTCTCCAACACCACAGTTCAAAAGCATCCGTTCTTCAGCAGTCAGCTTTCTTTAGAGTCCAATTCTCACATCTATACATGACTACTGCAAAAACCATAGATATGACTAGATGAACCTTTGTTGGCAAAGTAATGTCTCTGCTTTTTAATATGCTCTCTAGGTTTGTCATAGCTTTTCTTCCAAGGAGTAAGCATCTTTAATTTCATGGCTGCAGTCACCATCTGCAGTGATTGTAGAGCCCCAAAATATAGTCTCTCACTGTTTCCACTTTTTCCCCATCTCTTTGCCATGAAGTGATGGGACTGAATGCTATGATCTTATTTTTCTGAAAGTTATGTTTTAAGCCACCTTTTTCATGCTCTTCTTTCACTTTCATCAAGGGGCTCTTTAGTTCTTCTTCTATTTCTGCCATAAGGGTGGTGTCATCTGCATATCTGAGGTTATTGGTATTTCTCCCAGCAATCTTGATTCCAGCTTGTGCTTCATCCAGCCCAGCATCATGTGATGTACTCTGCATATAATTTAAATAAGCAGGGTGACATATACAGCCTTGAAGTACTCATTTCCCAATTTGGAACCAGTCTGTTGTTCCATGTCCGGCTCTAACTGTTGCTTCTTGACCATCATACAGATTTCTCAGGAGGCAAGTAGGGTCATCTGGTAGTCCCTTCTCTTTTTCTTTTTTTTAATTTAATTTTATTATTATTATTATTATTTTTTGCTTTACAACATTGTATTGGTTTTGCCATACATCAACATGAATCCACCATGGGTCTACATGTGTTTCCAATCCTGAACCCCCCTCCCACCTCCTTCCCCATACCATCCCTCTGGGTCATCCCAGTGCACCAGCCCCAAGCATCCTGTATCCTGCATCGAACCTAGACTGGCGATTTCTTTCTTATATGATATTATATATGTTTCAATGCCATTCTCCCAAATCATCCCACCCTCTCCCTCTCCCATAGAGTCCAAAAGACTGTTCTATACATATGTGTCTCTTCTGCTGTCTCACATAGAGGGTCATCATTACCATCTTTCTAAATTCCATATATATGTGTTAGTATACTATATTGGTGTTTTTCTTTCTGGCTTACTTCACTATGTATAATCAGCTCCAGTTTCATCCATCTCATTAGAACTGATTCAAATGTATTCTTTTTAATGGCTGAGTAATATTCCATTGTGTATATGTACCACAGCTTTCTTATCCATTCATCTGCTGATGGACATCTAGGTTGCTTCCATGTCCTGGCTATTATAAACAGTGCTGTGATGAACACTGGGGTAAACGTGTCTCTTTCAATTCTGCTTTCCTTGGTGTGTATGCCCAGCAGTGGGATTGCTGGGTCATAAGGCAGTTCTATTTCCAGTTTTTTAAGGAATCTCCACACTGTTCTCCATAGTGGCTGTACTAGTTTGCATTCCCACCAACAGTGTAGGAGGGTTCCCTTTTCTCCACACCCTCTCCAGCATTTATTGCTTGTAGACTTTTGGACAGCAGCCATTCTGACTGGCGTGAAATGGTACCTCATTGTGGTCTTGATTTGCATTTCTCTGATAATGAGTGATGTTGGGCATCTTTTCATGTGTTTGTTAGCCATCTGTATGTCTTCTTTGGAGAAATGTCTATTTAGTTCTTTGGCCCATTTTTTAATTAGGTCGTTTATTTTTCTGGAGTTGAGCTACAGGAGTTGCTTGTATATTTTTGAGATTAGTTGTTTGTCAGTTGCTTCATTTGCTATTATTTTCTCCCATTCCGAAGGCTGTCTTTTCACCTTGCTTATAGTTTCCTTTGTTGTGCAGAAGCTTTTAATTTTAATTAGGTCCCATTTGTTTATTTTTGCTTTTATTTCCAGTATTCTGGGAGGTGGGTCATAGAGGATCCTGCTGTGATTTATGTCGGAGAGTGTTTTGCCTATGTTCTCTTCTAGGAGTTTAATAGTTTCTGGTCTTACATTTAGATCTTTAACCCATTTTGGGTTTATTTTTGTGTATGGTGTTAGTCCCTTCTCTTGAAGAATTTTCCATGGTTTGTTGTGATCCACACAGTCAAAGGCTTTGGCCTAGTGAGTAAAGCAGATCCCAACACCCAATATGAAGATCCCAATATGAAGATATCTTCTTGGTTAAATAGCCCTCTGAAAAGGGCCACCAGATTCAACTCTTAAAAAGTGGACTTTATAACTGGAGTGATTATGCTTGAAGGGCTGGAATGAATGATTCAGATCTAGAGTTAATTTTTTATTTCTCTGTCAAGTGCAATACCTACTGAGAAAGATAGCACCAAAAGCTTTGTATTTGTAATATTGTTTGTATTCCTTAAGCAGAAAGAGAGATACATAAAAAGCAAAGCCAAGGCAGCAAACAGAAGTAATAGCCTTAATTTCTTTTTCCATGCCTCAAACTTGCTGTTACAAGATATTTCTGTTTATCCCTCTGAAAAACCAATGGTTAAGTGGGTTGTAAAATATTTTTGAGATTAAAAGAATACTTCATTATAACAGGTAGATAAAAATAGATGGAAATATATAGGTTTTCCTTTAGTCTCTAACAACATCATACCTATGATAATCAAAATTCAAACAGAAGTAATATGCTTTTAAGGAAATTATGTTTATCCTATCCATATTTTTAATCTTTATGCAATGGAGGGATCAGTCTCATGACTAAAGACTACATATTAATAGTTAGCTATATAGATTTACAAGTATAGACATATATTATCAGAAATAGTAATAAGTAGGCTAAGACATACTAACATTCTTTCTCACTCACGATAAGATGTCTATACTGCTGACCCTCTTTGCCAGCTATTTCTGCATTTCAAGGATCATAAGCAGATTTTGCGTGGTTGCCTAAGCAATCATGCAAAATCCAACATAAAGACCGTGACTGTTTCAGTGCAAAACAGCTTATTATCAACGTTTCATATTTTCTTTTTAAATAGCATATAATAAGAGTTGTCTGAATAAGCTATTCACTGGAAACCTCTCTTTATCTAGATTAATCAAAGCATATAGAATCATTAAAAATATATTTAACTGAATGATGGACAGGGAGGCCTGGCGTGCTGTGATTCATGGGATTGCAAAGAGTCGGACATGACTGAGCAACTGAACTGAACTGAACTGAAGATTAATTGATGGCCTCCCCTGGTAGCACAACTGGTAAAGCATCCACCTGCAATGCAGAAGATCCAAGTTCAATTCCTAGGTTGGGAAGATTCCCTGGAGAAGGGTAGGCTACCCACTCCAGTAGTTGTGGGCTTCCCTGGTGGCTCAGATGGTAAAGAATCCACCTGCAATGTGGGAGACCTGGATTCAATCCCTGGGTTGGGAAGATCCCCTGGAAGAGGGCATGGCAAACCACTTCAGTATTCTTGCCTGGAGAATCCCTATGGACAGAGGAACCTCGTGAGCTACAGTCACAAAGATTCAGACTCAACTGAGCGACTAAGCACAGCAGATTAATTGATAAAATCAAGGAAACATGACAGTTTTCCCCTTCCCTCCTTTCCTTCTTGTCTTTCTTTCTTCCATCCGTTTCTTTATTTTTCTTAAAGTCTAGGAAATCATCTTTGTAATCATTTAGTGCTATGCTTTTCATATCTCTTTCTTCTTTTTTATTGGCCTCAGAAATTTGTTTAAGTGAAATTTTTCTGAGAAGCCCAGTATATCAGAGAAAGGAGTGAATAGTTGTTCTGGCTAAGGAAAGCACACCTTGCATTTCCTATGACTTCATTCAGTATACCTCTCACCCCTCTGCTGTGAGTAGAGGGAGGAGATCCTCAAAATTCCTTTGGAGCTTAGCATAAACTCTTCATTGCATTTTTTAAAAATCAAAGGATAGTTGATTTACAATGTTGTGTTAGGATCTGGTATATAGTACAGTGAATCAGTTATATATGTAAACACACACACATGCACATCTACATACACACACATATTCTTTTTTGTATTCTTTTTCAGTATGGTTTAATACAGGATGTTGAATCCAGTTCCCTGTGCTATAGAGCAGGATCTTGTTATCTCTTTTATATATTGTTGTTTGTATCTGTATGAAAGCGTTAGTTGTTAAGTCATGCCCAACTCTTTGTGACCTCCTAGACTATAGCCCACCAGGCTCCTCTGTCCATGGACTTCTCCAGGCAAGAATACTGGAGTGGGTAGCCATTTCTTTTCCAAGGAATCTTCCCAACCTAGGGATCGAACACAAATCTCCTGCATTGCAGGCAGATTCTTTATCATCTGAGCCAGCAGGGAAGCCAGTTCCTTGCCAGAGAAGCTCATATTATTATAACAAATTATTATATATTTTATATTAATATATTATATTTTATATATTATATGTTGTAATATAACATATTATTATAACAAATCTAATATCTCCATATTTTAAATAATGCTGCTGTGAACATTGAACATTGAATCTTTCCAAATTAGAATTTTTGTCTCTTCAACATATATACCCAAGAATGGGATTCCTAGATTATATGGTAACTCTAATTTTTTAAGGAACCTTCACGTTGCTCTCTATACTGGCTGCACCAACTTACATTCTCATCAGCAGTGTAGAAGGGTTTCTTTTTCTCCACACCCTCTCGAACAATTTATTTGTAGGCTTTTTAGTGATGGCCTTTCTGACTAGTGTGATGTGGCACCTCCTAGTTTTGATTTGCATTTTTCTCGTAATTAGCTAAATGAGCATCTTTTTATGTGCCTATTGGACATCTTTTGTCTTCTTTGGTAAACTCATTTTAAATTTGAAGAAACTGAGACCCAGAGAAATGGAATGAATTTCTTAACTATAACATTTCATATTACTCTTTTGTGTAATATATTAGATTGTATTATTGAAAAATAAGGAATTGTGTTTGTAAGTACATGTATGATGTATTTTTGTTAGAAATTTAATTAGCTTAATTTTAGGGATAAGAATGTTTGAGAATCATATTATATTACAGTGGTAAACATAGAATCAGTAAATCAGTATGAGAATAATACTTTCTAAGATACATGAAAATATGGATGAGATAAAAAGAAGAGGGTGTAAATTGCCCAGGTTCTGACAACCACAGTAATGAGATGAGCCACAGACAGAGATAGAGCTTATCCAGGGGAACAGAAAGCCCAGATTTCACAACTATAACAGACATCATGGTAATGACACTGCAGTAAACTATCCTAAAATACAATACAGTGAAAATGAGATACTAATAGGGGAGTAAATAAATGGGGCCTTGTGAGATTCAACTTGATCTTGCAACAGTGGGGCCAAGTTTAGGAGGTGCCAGAGTGGCAAACCAAAGACCACGGATAAAACGGTGTGTAGAGAAATAAAATAGATGTGTTAAACCTGTGTGCCTGAGAGTTTCTTGGGCAAGGAACCAGTCTGGCCTCTTTCGCACTGATGTGGTCTTGAATATTTAACCACCTATTCCTCCTTATTACTTTCCCAGGAATAAATTGGATAGGTCTTGTGGAAATGCAGTAGAAAGATCAAGTTACTTTCAGCAGAGAAAAAAATATTGATGTCAGACTTTCTGACAGTGATGTTTTATGCTAACAAAAACCTAATGCCCTTAGGATGCTCAAAGAAAGATAATATGAGTTAAGTATTTTATATTCAGACCAAATGATGGTAAAGACACAGGGTAACTATTACAAACATGCAAGAACTCAGGGAAAATTATTCTTAGGAAATGTAGCAAAGAATGTATTTTAGATAACCAGAGTCACTTGGGAGTTGCTGGTGCAAGCACTGAATTATATACTTTACTAGAATCAGCACAGAAGGGTAAATGTGAGAGAGACAGTGCAGTATAGATGGTTACACATTCTGAAGATTTAGGAAAATTTTAAAGTTAGAGTGGAAAGAGAGACAAAAATCTTCCTGAATATAGGAAGATAAACCCAAAAGAAAAAAGACATTCTAAAGCCAGTGATACTTTGAAAGGATGGAACATAAAACTATTTGATATAACTGAGGCCAAACTTATCAATCAAGCCCAAAATACAAATGTCTTAGTCCATCAAAATAAAATAATTCTCAAATTGGCTAACAAAACATAGTCTAGTAGTATGACAAATGATAGACACACTAAACAGTGATTCAGAAAGCAAAATAAACAAACACAAAAATAGACCTGGTTATGTTAGAAGAAAGTAAGGAGAAAATGAGGTATGCAATTTGGAATCTAGATGACTGACAATGTTTGAGTTCCATAAAAAACAGTAAGGCAGGCAATGAATAATAGTGGATTGGCCAAAAAGTTCATTCAAGTTTTTCAATAAGATGTTACAAACAATCTTTTTGGCTAATTCAATAATTTACATTGCTAAAGGCTTAAGTTCAAATTGTAGATCTAACAGAGACAACTTGAATAAAGTAGAAACTGTAGGCAGTGCATGGAGAATTAGAAACTGTCTCATATTGAATTAAAAAAGAAACACTCAGAATAATTTGAGGATAAGGAGTTGGAAGATAAACCATAGAAGAATGGGAAAGAGAGAGAAAAAAATAAGGGAAGTCAATAAAGGGTGTGTAATCAGTTATTGCTGTGGTGGCAACTGGAGCATCCCAATGGGGAACACAGTAAAACACTGTAGAAGTACAGAGAGTTAGGCCAAACCAAGGGAAGAGGCCTGGGGCACTTTTTTCTTGCTCACAACTGACATTGCCCTGCAGGTGCTCGTATTATTTATTTCATAGTGGTTGAAAGGTTTGAAGCAGAAAATCACAAGAATGCCATAGGTATATATTTGGAATGGTGGGTGATGAAAGGACATGGTCAGAACAACAATATTAAGATAGGATACCGGTCTGGCCAAGATATATTAGATGGACAAAACAGTATGAAGAATATGATTTAAACAGGAATCTTGAACATATACATATAAGTATATGCCCGTGCATGCTAAGTCACTTCCATTATGTCCAACTCTTTGTGACCGTATGGACTGTAGCCCACCAGGCCCCTCTGTTCATGGGATACTTCAGGCAAGAATACTGGAGTGGGTTGCCCTGTCCTCCCCCAGGGGATCTTCCCAAACCAGGGATCGAACTCATGTCTCTTTTGTTTCCTGCATTGGCAGGGGGGTTCTTAACCACTAGTGTCACCTGGGAAGACCCACGTGTACCTGTGTATATCTAAGTATGTGCTTATACTGGTACGTATAGCTGTATCTCTAAATATGTATATGTCTACTTAAATAAAAACTGGAGAATAGAAGATATGGTTATTGACAATAAAGACATTGAAGCCGCAAAGAAACTTTCAACCAATGTAAATTTAAAATTTAAAACTCATATTTGTTGTTTTTAGTCACTAAATCATGTCTGAATCTTTTCTGACCCCAAGAACAATAGCCTGTCTGGCTTCAATATCTGTGGACTGTAACCCACCATGGGATTTCCCAGGCAAAAATACTGGTGTGAGTTGACATTTCCTCCTTCAGGGGATCTTCCTGATCCAAAGATCAAACACACATGTTCTGCATTTCAGGCAGATTCTTTACCACTGAAACATATGAGAAGCCCAAAAGTCATATAAAGATTGAAAATACAAATAGTATCTTTCTAAGTGGAAGAAAATTAAAAATAAACAATTAATTTAAAAAACATGAAAATCTCTCAGTTTCACTGTATTGAAGGGCATAAAACTATTTGAACAAATGATAACAACTCACTTATAAATTTAAAGACATCATCTTAATAAATTTACTAAATTGAAGAAAGTAGGGAAAATCACTAAGTCATTCAGGCATGACCTAAATCAAATCCCTTACAATTATACAGTGAAATTGCAAATAGATTCAAGGGGTTAGATGTGATAGAGTGCCTGAAGAGCTATGGACAGAGATTGTACAGGAAGCCATGATTAAAACCATCCCCAAGAAAAATAAAGGCAAAAAGGCAAAATGGTTGTCTGAGGAGGCCTTACAAACAGCTGGGAAAAGAAGAGAAGTGAAAAGCAAGGAAAAAGGAAAGATATACCATTTGAATGCAGAGTGCCAAAGAATAGCAAGGAGAGATAAGAAAGCCTTCCTAAGAGATCAATGAAAAGAAATGGAGGAAAACAACAGAATGGAAAAGATGAGATCTCTTCAATACAAGCTACCAAGGGAACATTTCATGCAAGAGGTTGGTGGTTTAGTTGCTAAGTCATGTCTGACTCTTGTGACCCCATCGACTGTAGCCTGCCAAGCTCCTCTGTCCATTAGATTCTCCAGGCAAGAATACTAGAGTGGGTTGCCACTTCCTTCTCGAGGGGATCTTCCCGACCCAGAAATCAAACTTGGGTGTCCTGCATTGCAGGCAGATTCTTTCCCAACTGAGCTATAAGGGAAGCCCAAAGTAAAAGTGAAAGTTACATCTGACTCTTTGCAACCCCATGGACTATAGAGTCCAAGGAATTCTCCAGATAAGAATACTGGAGTGGGTAGTGTTTCCCTTCTCCAGGGGATTTCCCAACCCAGGGATCAAACCCAGGTTTTCCACATTGAAGGCAAATTCTTTTCCAGCTGAGCCACAAGGGAAGCCCAAGAATACTGGAATGGGTAGCCTATCCTTGGGCACAATAAAGGACAGAAATGTTATGGATCTAACAGAAGCAGAAGATACTAAGAAGAGATGGCAAGAATACACAGAGGAACTGTACAAAAAAAAAAAAAAAGATCTTTAATGACCCAGATAACAATGATAGTGTGATCACTCACCTAGAGCCAGACATCCTGGAATGTGAAGTCAAGTGAGCCTTAGGAAGCATCACTACAAACAAAGCTAGTGGAGGTGATGGAATTCCAGTTGAGCTATTTCAAATCCTAAAAATAGATGCTGTGAAAGTGATGCACTCAATATGCCAGCAAATTTGAAAACTCAGCAGTGGCCACAGGACTGAAAAATGTCAATTTCCATTCCAATCCCAAAGAAAGGCTGTGCCAAAGAATGTTCAAGCTACCACACAATTGCACACATTTCACATGCTAGCAAGGTAATACTCAAAATTCTCCAAGCTAGGCTTCATAGTTTATGAACTGAGAACTTCCAGATATTCAAGCTGGATTTAGAAAAGGCAGAGGAACCAGAGATCAAATTGCCAGGATCTGTTGGATTATAGAAAAAGCCAGAAAATTCCCAGAAAAACATCTGCTTCCTTGACTACACTAAAGCCTTTGACTGTGTGGATCACAACAAATCATGGAAAATTCTTCAAGAGATTGGAATACCAGACCAACTTACTTGCCTCCTGAGAAAGCTATATACAAGTCAAGAAGCAAGAGTTAGATCTGGACATGGAACAATTAACTGGTTCCAATTTGAGAAAGGGGTACATCAAGGCTATATCTTGTCACCCAGCTTGTTTATCTTATATGGAGAGTACATCATGCAAAATGCTGGGCTCGAAGAAGCACAAGCTGAAATCAAGATTTCTGGAAGAATTATCAGTAACCTCAGATATACAGATGACACCACCTTTATGGCAGAAAGTGAAGAGGAACTAAAGAGCCTCTTGATAAAGGTCAAAGCAGACAGTGAAAAAGCTGGCTTAAAACTCAACATTCAAAAAACTAAGATCATGGCATCCAGTCCCATCACTTCATGGCAAATAGATGGGAAACAATGGAAACAGTGACAGACTTTATCTTGGGAGGCTCCAAAATCACTGCAGATGATCCCTTCAGCCATGAAATTAAAAGACACTTGCTCCTTGAAAAAAAGCTATGACCAACCTAGAGAGCATATTAAAAAACAGAGGCTACCTTGCCAGCAAAGGTCTGTATAGTCAAAGTTATGGTTTTTCCAGTGGTCATGTATTGATGTGAGAGCTGAACCATAAAGAAATCTGAGTGCTGAAGAATTGATGCTTTTGAACTGTGGTGTTGGAGAAGACTCTTGAGAGTCCCTTGGACTGCAAGGAGATCAAACCAGTCCATTCTGAAGGAAATCAATCCTGAATAGTCATTGGAAGGACAGATGCTGAAGTTGAAGATCCAGTGCTTTGGCCACCCGATGTGAAGTCCTGACTTAGAAAAGACCTTGACGCTGGGAAAGACTGAATGGAGGAGAAGGGGATGACAGAGGACTAGATGGTTGCAGAGCATAACCGACTCAACGGACATAAGTTTGAGCTAGAACTGGGAGATGGTAAAGGACAGGGAAGCCTGGCATCTACAGTGTATGGGATCACAAAGCGTAAGACACGACTGAGTGACTGAACAATAACACAATCCTCCCAATTCATATTAGAAAATGGATGAATATATCAATTTTGTAGAAACAGAAAACAAATTCCAATAAATTTGAGGAAGTAGAATTTAATATAATCATATTTTTATATTTGAGGATACATGCATTATGAATTCAAAAGTTAACATATAAGAAAAAATATAAATGTGCTTAGTTGCTCTGTCATGTCTGATTCTTTGTGACCCCATGGACTGCAGTCTGCCAGACTCCTCTCTCTATGTGGATTTCTCCAGGCAAGAATACTGAAGTGGGTTGCCATGCCCTCCTCCAGGGGTCTTCCCAACCCAGGGATTGAACCCAGGTCTCCCACATTCCAGGCAGATTTTTAGCAGCTGAACTATCAGGGAAACCCAACATATAAGAAAAGCAGTTATTTTAATTCACTGGAGGAAATTTATTCAATAAGTGTATTTGCTGCAACTTTACCTGAAAGAAAAGACAACTTCCATCTAACTGCCTATATTAGTTTTCTAAGGTTTCCATAATGAAGTTCCACAGGCTGCGTGCCTTGAACAACAGAAACTTATTGTAATAATGAAGGCTAAAATTTAGAGATCAAAGTGTCAGCAGAATCAAATTATTCTGAGTGTTGTGAGGAAGAAACTGTTTCATGAAACTCTTCCTGTCTGAGGGCTTGCTGGTAATCTGCCGTGTGCTTTGGCTTGCAGATGCATCACCCCATTCTCTGTTCTCATGTTCATACGGCTTTCACATTATATGCGTGTCTGTCTCTTCACATGGCATTCTTTTATAAAGAAGCAAAGCTATATTTTTTAGAGATTTACCTTCCTCAGATACGACCACCTGCTACTGCTGCTAAGTCACTTCAGTCGTGTTCGACTCTGTGTGACCCCATAGACGGCAGCCCACCAGGCTCCCCCGTCCCTGGGATTCTCCAGGCAAGAACACTGGAGTGGGTTGCCATTTCCTTCTCCAACGCATGAAAGTGAAAAGTGAAAGGGAAGTCGCTCAGTCGTGTCTGACCCTTAGCATGGACTGCAGCCTACCAGGCTTCTCCATCCATGGGATTTTCCAGGCAAGAGTAGTGGAGTGGGGTGCCACTGCCTTCTCCTGATACGACCACCAGGTTAACCTAATTATATCTTCAACAACCATATTTCCAAAAAGGATCACATCATGCTTTCCTAGGTGTTAAAACTCAAAGGCATGAATTGGTGGAGATATTAATTTAACTGGTAACATGACATATACAAAAAAGTTTCAAAAGTATTAAATGCAAATAATCTAATAGGAAACAAATATTAAGAAAGAAAACTACTAGAAGAAAAAGTCTAGATTAGTAAAAATATACATGAAAAAGGCCCATCCTTTCTAGTAATGTCATTAAGTAACTATTTTTTACATTTACATTACACTTATTCGATTGATAAAGTGAAAAGATATTTCTGACAACACAGTAAAAAAGATACTCTTGAATGTGCAAAATGGATTTTTACACCATTAAAAAAGTCAGTTAGTGACTTCATAGTTTTAAGTGCACATTCTCCTAACAGTGCCATCCTTGGGAATCTCTTCCTAGAAATAAAAACACTAAAATATAGCAACATATACAGTTGAATTTTGTTGTTTGGGTACTGTTTGTATTTTCAGAAAAGTGACTCTCTCACAATAAGAGTATGCTTTAATATAATGTAGTCTGTTTATACTATGGTATATTGGTCATTACAATGAATTATATAGACCAAAAATAGCTGACTTAGATTCAGGGTTAAGGAAGAAAAGAAAGTGCATAGAACTGCCATATAAAACAACTAGATTGTAATGAAACAAATAGAAAATATATAAAAGTCATATATGTATATATGCACATTTATATATTAAGTATTATTCTTAAACCTAAAATTTATTTGAATTCAGAGAATCATATAGGATAAAC
>SJYQ01002394.1:379870-418244 GCA_006410935.1 Redunca redunca | reverse complement strand
TTGTCTTTTGTGCTAGTATAAAGGAAATTCCCCTGGAGTGGGAAATGGCAGCCCGCTCCAATATTCTTGCCTGGAAAATTCCATGGGCAGAGGAGCCTGACAGGCTATAGTCCACGAAATTGCAAAGAACTGGACACAACTGAGTATGAGCATGCGCGCGCGCGCGCGCGCGCACACACACACACACACACACACACACACACACACAAAGTTTTCACAAAAAAGTAAAAAAAACAAAAACAAAAAGTGCTTCAAAGCACATATATGCAAATTATCCCAGAAGATATATAAGCTCTTTAGCAATTAGAACTTGACTATAAGTTCTTTCAATGAAGTATGATATCTACTTAAAATATGCATCAATTAGAAATGTTTCTTAAGGGATTGTTGGCCAAGGAACTTGGAAAAAGACTAGACATGAAGATAAAAATATTTATATTCAAAGGAACTGTAGTCATTGGACGGCTCTTATATTGATTATAAGATCAAATTTAGTAGGTGAGTAGATTCTAAGGATATTAGTAAGTAAGGTTTAAATGTTTCATCTTGAGTGACAAGAATATCAGATTGTGAAAGGAATGATGGGATCATCTTAGAATACCATCAATATATTCCATGTATCTGACTCTTATTTCATGCTCAATAAGAAATCTACTGACTGTAATTTATCTCCTCAAGCAAATTTGCCTAAATGAAAAGTCACTGATTATGCTGACTTAAAATATTCTCAACTTGAGCAAGTAATATCTCATTGTAAATATTCAAGATTTAATTCTTTATTTTAGTTAACAATAATCATTTACCTAAACATGATTATATCTGAAAATTTTAAGAACAGAGTTAATGAAATCCAGCAATATAGTCTTATGGGAATGTTTCCATTAGATTTTACAGAAAATACTATACAAGCTAGAATCAGGGTTTGCTAACAGCTAATTCTGTGCACTTACCCAATTACATTGGGTTTCTATATTATCCTGACATGTTCTGTGGGAAAAGGGTGCTGTTAATTTACATCTTAAAAGGCAAAGTATTTGCCAAAGAATGTAAAAAATGACCTAGTATGTATTTTTAGGGAAGAAAAACAAAAACAGTACTTGATTAAATTCACTCATTAGTTTAGATTCTTTTAAATGAAAAGTCATATCTAATTTATTTAACAAATTTAGCAAGTCTTTTAAGCTAAGCAGTACACTAGATTCTGGTTCCTAAGAAGAAGGGAATACAAGTATAAAGAAGAATAATATTTTCATCTCCTTCGTCACTTTTGAACGCCAAGAACTTCCTTTCAGGCACCAAGTTTTAGGATCTAAATAGTGTCTGCTATGCTTAAGGCAGGCTTTTCATCAGCCTTCCTTGGTCTAGATTTTTAATTACTTTATATCCTTTAACTGTAAGATGATCAATTTCCTTTTTTTTTTTTCTCATTTCTATTCTCTGGCATGTAAAAATCCTACCCTCAATGGGTAGGTGTTCTGGAAAGCAGCACTAATATCTGTTTCACTCCTGCTTATAAAAATTCCTAATTTTTTAACTTATGATTCTGTTTTGTTTAAAAGAGAGAGAGAGAGACTGTCTAAACCAGCTGGTAAAGTGGACTTTGTCATAAGACTCTTAAGAGGAATTCACAGGGATCCTCATGTGGTAGCCACAGTGAAAAGGGAATGCTCTGGAAATGAAATTTACTCACTCACGTGGTTTCTCTCTCACGTTTCCTCTATTTCTACAAAAAAGAGAGATGCATTGGCGAGATCATAGAGTTCAACCAAATGTAATGCCTAAAATCATAAT
Source organism: Redunca redunca (assembly GCA_006410935.1). Taxonomy (NCBI): domain Eukaryota; kingdom Metazoa; phylum Chordata; class Mammalia; order Artiodactyla; family Bovidae; genus Redunca; species Redunca redunca. Next base: position 416,453 of record SJYQ01002394.1, on the reverse strand, counting down.
CCCTGCCTGTGTGATCTTGAGCAACCCAAACTCAGTTTCCCCAGATAAAACAAGCCTGTAATATAACCTAACTAATCTGCATGACATGAATTAATACATTTAAAAGTAGCTATGACACTTTCTGAAAGCATTTAGGCACTAAACAAGGTTTGCTTTTATTAATCAATTATGGCATTTCTCTTTCACTCTCATGGTTGAGCTTCCACATGAATTTTGATTGATCAAGACACTGACCCCATTTTATGGTATTTTTTTCTCCTTTCTATTGTTACTGGATTTCCCCTCACTCACCCCTTCCATTTTCTTTACGTTTCTCCTTATTTTTCCATTTCTAGCTTTACATTTGTTTCTTGAAGGCCTATGGATTTTCTGACCTTAGGTCAAGACCATCACTTGTACCATTTACCATTAAGGGTGGAGATGGAATAAAAAAGAAGTAATATGAGTCATACAGTACCAAGCATGATCACCTAGATAGTAAGTTATGTGGGTGGGCAGTTTCTCTCACTATGAAGTAAAGACAAAATTTGACATTTGTGAAGGATGCACCTTAGTGAAATGCACGCCTTTCATTTATAGAGGTTGCATGGGTTTTTTAATAAGTAGGGACACTTCTACTTCTGGGGAGATGGAATAGATATGCTTTTTCCTATTTCTCCCACTAAGTACAATTAAAACCCATAGACATTATATATAAAGCAAACATAAGGAGCCTCTGAAAAGTGGAGAGAAAAATCTAGGCTGGCTAGGGAACTTAAGGCTCAAAAATGGCATTCATTGAGTTCCCTAATTTTCCTTTTGCCCCTTAATACATACCTGGATGGATGGTGGGAAAGAAGAAAACCTGGAAATGCCAACAGATATAGACAAAAAATAGTTTTTAAACAAATTTTAAATCTGTGCAATATGTTCATTTTCTCTATAAGAATCATAAACTAAATAAATGGCCTATAATGGAAGTGATTTATGAGCAAGTTGGTTTGGACAGATATATTATACAAACTTTGGTATACCACAGAATGCTTCATCATACTTGTGAAATTCCCTTGTCCAACCTGACTTTACATTCCATGGTGATAATGTGGTAAATGGAGTGTTATTAAAATAAGTGAACACATCAAAAATAAAAATTGCTCTTTCTAGCCAAAAAACAAGACCTGGGCAGGCTGATAAGACAAAAAACTTTCAGACAGTAACCACTTTATTCCAATGACAAACCACAGAAAATACTAAGATGAAGGACCTACAACAGCAGAAGACAGAGAGTCTAGAAATGCACCACTGCCAGCCGGACTTCAGAAAGGCAGCCAAGTTATTCTGGTGTCAGAGAAAACCAGGAGGGAAATCTATGTCCCACTGGATGATAAGGAGCTTCCCCTCCCCAGGTGCAGTGTCTACAGAGACACTCAAGAAGCCTGGAATTCCATGCTTACCCTGGTGTCCCCTTCCCTCTCCACCTGCATAGGGTCAGAGAGGCCTGTCAAGTGCCAGGAAACAAGAATACATGTCAACCTAGAATTCTATATCCAGTGAAAGTATACTTCAAGAATAAAGGTAAATAAAGGCATTCTCAGATGAAAGAAAACTAATAGAATTTGTCATCAGCAGACTAACCCTAACAGAAGTCCTCTAAGCAGAAAGAAAATGACAAGAGGAGGAGCTGTGGGATATCAGAAAAAAGAAAAGAACATGGAAAGAGAAAATATGGTTAATTTTGTGAACGCCCTTTTCCTCTTGAGTTTTCTAAATTGTTTTTGATGGTTTAGGCAAAATTATAACACTGTCTAGTACAATTTTAGTATATACAAAAAAATTAGCACAATTTTATTATAAAGGGAGAAGGTAAAGTGATGTAGATGGGGGTAAGATTTCTATATTTTACCCAAGCTGGTAAAATTGGACAACAGTAGACTTTGACAAGTCATATACTGTGATAATTAGAATAATAGTCCCCAAACAGATCCAGGTTCTAATCCCCATAACCTGTAACCATGTGAGGTTATATGCCAAAGAAATAAAGAAAGCAAGTGGTTAACTCACCTTGACATAGGATGGATTATCTTGAATTATTCTGATGGGTCTTGTGTAATCACAAGGGTCTCTAGAAGTAGAAGAGGGAGGCAGAAGGATAGCTCGGGTTGATGGGGCTATGAGAAGATCTCCATCTTTAGTTACTGGCTTTGAAGAGAGAGGAATGCTGGAGGGCTTTAAAATCAAGTAACAGGTGGGCTTTAGAAACTGGAAAAAGCAAGGTAACAACTTCTTCTCCAATAGGCCCAGAGAGAAACACAGTCCTGCCAGTCCCATAATTTTAGTACAGTTTGTATCAGAAATATGACTTGCAAAACTGTAAAATAATAAATTTGTGGGGATTTAGGTAGGGTTGCCTTTGCTATTGTTATGTGTTTTTTATTGAATACAGTTGATTTACAATGTTGGGTAAAGTGATTCAGTTTTATATATATTCTTTTCCATTATGGTTTATATTCTTTTTCTTTGTATTCTTTTCCATTATGGTTTATCACAGTGTATTGAATATAGTTCCCTGTGTTACGCATTAAGGCCTTGTTCTTTATCCATCCTATAGATCATAGTTTGCATATGCTAACTCCAAATGCCTAAGCCATTCTTCCCTCACCCCCCTTCTACCTTGGCAACCACAGGTCTGTTCTCTGTGTCAGCCTGTTTCTGTTTTGTAGAAAAGTTCATTTGTGTCACATTTCAGATTCAACACATAAGTGATATCACATGGTATGTGCCTTTCTCTTTCTGACTTACTTCATTTGCTATGATAATTTCTTTTTTTAATTTGTTTTTTAATTGAAGGATAACTGTATTATGCTTCAATTTTTGTTGTTTTCTGTCAAACCTCAACATGAATCAGCCATAGGTATACATATATCCCCTTCCTTTTGAGCCTCCTTCCCATCTCCCTCCCCATCCCACCCCTCTAGGTTGATACAGAGCCCCTGTTTGAGTTTCCTGATCCTTACAGCAAAGTCCCATTGGCTATCTATTTTACATATGGTAATGTAAATTTCCATGTTACTCTTTACATACATCTCACCCTCTCCTACCCTCTCTCCATGTCCACAAATCTGTTCTCTATGCCTGTTTCTCCATTGTCTTATAATTTTCTGTGTACAGTTCATCTCCTTAAGTAAGTTTATTCCTAGATATATGATTCTTTTTGTTGCAATGGTGAAGGGGATTGATTCCTTAATTTCTATTTCTGATTCTTCATTGTTAGTATATAGAAATGCAAGTGATTTCTGTGTATTAATTTTGTATCCTATAACTTTGCTAAGTTCACTGATTAGCTCTAGTAATTTTCTGACACTATCTCTAGGGTTCTCTATATACATTATCATGTCATCTGCAAATAGTGAGAGGTTACTTATTTTCCAATCTGGATTCCTTTCACTGCTCTTTCTTCTCTAATTTCTGTAGCTAGCATTTCCAGACTGTGTTGGATAATAGTGGCAAAAGTGGACACCCTTGTCTTGTTCCTGATCTTAGCAGGAATACTTTCCATTTTTTACCAATAATGTTTGCCATAACCTTATCATATCTGGCCACTGTTTCCCCATCTATTTGCAATGAAGTGATGGACCAGATGCCATACTCATTACTAAAAAGCTTCTGCTGAATGAATAACTAAGTGAATGAATGAGGGAATAGTACAAGATTCTCCCTGACATCTAGTTTGAACTTCTATTTGTTTTTTGTTTGTTTGTTTGTTTGTTTTCATTTACCAATCAGTCCAGTTACTCTTGCCTGGAAAATCTCATGGATGGAGGAGCCTGGTAGGCTGCAGTCCATGGGGTCACTAGGAGTCAGACACAACTGAGCGACTTCACTTTCATTTTTCACTTTCATGCACTGGAGAAGGAAATGGCAACCCACTCCAGTGTTCTTGCCTGGAGAATCCCAGGGACGGTGGAGTCTGATGGGCTGCCGTCTATGGGGTCACACAGAGTCAGACATGACTGAAGCGACTTAGCAGCAGCAGCAGCAGTCATGAAAGAAGAGAGATGAAAGATGCTTGTTAATAATCCCTTTCTTTATCATCGCTCATACCAGGAATACTTGTTTTCTTAATTGTCTGTCTTTTACATAAATGGGACAAGTACATTTAACATACCAGGTTTATTAGTATTCACCCACATCTTTTCCCACTTAACTGTTGGATATTTACTTTTTTTTAAATTTTGAATTATAAGACCTGAATTGAGATTCTGCCCTTCAGGAACTAAAACACCTTGAATAAATTACTTGTTTTCCCTCAAATCTTCAATTCCATTATCTTAATACATGATATTAAACTCTTCATGTCTGTTTTGAGGATTAAATAAAACACAGGTGAAGGAACCCAGCAGGGTGCTTAACATATAGTATAAAATTCACTATTTTAGTATTGTTTTTGTAAGTCTATTCTCTTCCTAAAACAGACTATTTTTAAGCTCTTCGGTCTTCCCCTTTGACATTTATTTTTCATTCCTATGTAAAATGTTCTCTGATTTTCTCAAACCTTTGTATATTTTGCTTTATATAGCTCTCCTAGTGAGACCAGATTATATAAAATAATTTATAAAATATAACTTTAGGGCTGGTGCACTGGAATGACCCAGAGGAATGGTACTGGGAGGGAGATGGGAGAGGGGTTCAGTATGGGGAACACGTGTATACCCATGGTGTATTCATGTTGATATATGGCAAAACCAATACAATATTGTAAAGTAATTAACCTCCAATTAAAATAAACAAATTTATAATAAAGGAAAAAAAATTTTTAATGATTTACATTTTATATATTTTTTCTAGATGACCATCTTAGTAATATTAAAATAGGAAACACTGTTTCCCTCTATTATGCTTAGTATATGCTGTTTTTCTTCTGCATAAGCTTGGGGGCGGAAAACAAGCACAATGAAAATAGACGTGAAACAGAACAAGTGCTGGCCGCAAAGCTATTATGAGAGTCCTACCTAGTGAATCAGGGAGAATGATGCACTTTAAAATAGAATCTCCCCACATTCTCATTCTTTAGGGAACAACTTGTTGACAAGCTAACCCACTCCCTGACAATCTTCCTATTAACAGAATTCTTCTTCATTTGACACATTTGCCCTGCACACACCAGTGAATCATAAACAAAACTTATCCTGTATCAGAATATATTTTGGTATCCCTAACATTAACCCATTTGGTTATACAATTAATTTATCTACAACCCATGAACAATACCACTCTGTATTTTCTAATGTGGAAAATAATAATTTTATACTTTTTTTATTTTACTTTACAATATTGCATTGGTTTTGCCATACATCAACATGAATCTGCCACGGGTGTACACGTGTTCCCAATCCTGAACCCCCCTCCCACCTCCCTCCTCATACCATCTCTCTGGGTCATCCCAGTGCACCAGCCCCAAGCATCCTGTATCCTGCATTGAACCTAGACTGGCGATTCGTTTCTTATATGATATTATACATGTTTCAGTGCCATTCTCCCAAATCATCCCACCTTCTCCCTCTCCCACAGAGTCCAAAAGACTGTTCTACACATCTGTGTCTCTTTTGCTGTGTCTTGCATACGGGGTTATCGTTACCATCTTTCTAAATTCCATATATATGCGTTAGTATACTGTATTGGTGTTTTTCTTTCTGGCTTACTTCACTCTGCATTCCTATACACTAATGAGAAAGTAAAAAAGAAATTAAGGAAACAATTCCATTCACCATTGCAACAAAAAAAATAAAATACTTAGCAATATGTCTACCTAAAGAAACTAAAGACCTATATATAGAAAACTATAAAACACTGGTGAAAGAAATCAAAGAGGACACTAATAGATGGAGAAATAATTTTATACTTTTAAACAAAACATGTTTTTTTCCCTTCAAGTGAATGAAATGAATCAGGGATGATGTTCCTCTGCTGCATTTCTTCATGTTTAGGTAGGTAGATTTGTTTAGAATTTAGAAAAAGATGCCGGTTTGAAGATCAGCTTTTCTCAAGCTGTAACACTTCCCAGTGTGTGCAAAGTAAAGCAGAATGAGGACAGAAAATGAAGCCATTGTTCTTTTTATTCTGACAAACTTCAGGGTTGGTTTTTTTTTTAAGTATGTAATCATCAGTGTTAGATTCTGTTAAAAATTTGTTCCACCAAAGTAGTTTGGAAAACAAAACCTAATTTTCACAATTACAAGGATATTTTTTTTAACAAATCCATGACATTCCTATGAATGTTAATAGAAGTTGTAACCAGGGCAGGAGAATTATATATTTACATATGATGATTATGACAAATGATTTTCTGGGTATTAATTTCTGGGAAAACAGATGAAATTCATTTGTGATCCACAATGTAATCTTTATGTAAAATGATTTCCCTATTTAGTTTCAGTGTAATTTCAGACTTTGCTACTCTTGATTTTATAAATTAAAAGTCTTTCTGAAAGACATTCATTTTGCAGCTACATACAAGAAACAGTAAATCATTTTACTCCCTCAGGCCATAATTATTTGAATGTGTTTTCTTTTAAAACTGTGTTGGCATTTTCACCATACTCACTTGAAAACTATAACTTATTTTCATTTTTCCTTCAATAGTTGTGCATGTTTAAGAAATAAGGAATTTGGAAAGTTAGCTAGACAAAAACAGAGTGTATTTATTATAAATAATAAGGATATTTTTAGTTATAGGGAATTACATTGAAATAAATGTTTGTGCTCAGTCCTGTCTGACTCTTTGCAGTCCCATGGCCTGTGTTTCACGAGGCTCCACTGTCCATGGGATTCTCCAGACAAGAATACTAGAGTGGGGTGCCATTTCCCACTCCAGGAGATCTTCCCCACCCAGGGGTTGAACCCACATCTCTTGTGTTTCCTGCATTGGCAGGCGGATTCATTACCACTGGCGCTACCTGTAAATGCAAGGCACTCAGTCGTGTCCGACTCTTTGTGACCCCATGGACTATACAGTCCATAGAATTCTCCAGGCCAGAATACTGGAGTGGGTAGCCTTTCCCTTCTCCAGGGGATCTTCCCAACAAAGCGATCAAACCCAGGTCTCCCACATTGCAGGCTTATTCTTTATCAGATGCGCCACAAGGGCAGCCCTGAATTAAAAATTTAAGTATTTTAAATTTATGCAGCTTAACCATATTCAGTCAACAGAAAGAAAGCCATTTGGTTGCAAATTAATATACTTGATTACTGTAGGGTAAGATCATGTTCCACTAACATTTAATTTTTAAAACAACTTTGAGTAAATAACTTCATCAAACCATTTGAAATTATGTTTTTAAACTGTTTAATTATAAGTTGATTATGGTAAAGTAAATAAGGAATTGCTCTTAAGGCAGTTGGAAAGGTTACAACTCTAGTTAAAAGAGTATTATTTACTATTATAGGAAACAATTCTTGGAGTGACATTGAGGTTTGGGAATCAATCAGGGTGTAGAACATGAGTCAGTAATTTTGTTGTCAAGGTAACTCTCCAGATCAAACTTAAAAAAAAAAAAAAAAAAAACAGTGGTATACAGAAACATAATGATTGCTCTCTATCCACTATAAATAAAGTTTAGGAATTGAATTTTCAGATGACCAAATTCTTACTTCTAATAACTAGGATTGATGATTTAGAATGAAAAGGAATGTCTTCAAGTTTAAGACATATCCATCATTTTTTTAATCCTGAGGCCACAGGTTNCCTTCTTATACATTTTTCTATTTGATTTGATAAAATTTTATTGAGAATTTTTGTACCCTGTTTTATAAGAAATATTGTTAGGTAGTTTTAATTTCTTAAAATATATTTATCTGTTTTTGGACATCAAGCTAATAACGCTAATCTCATGAAATGATTTAGGAAATTTTCTTTTCCTTTTCAATTTTTTTGAGGTATTTTTATTATTTCTTCTAGAACTGTTGGGCATAATTATCCACTATAGCCATGCAAACTTGGAGTTTTCTTTGTGGGGAGGTCTTTAATCTACAAATACAATGCATTTCTGTTTAGTTCATTTCAGTTGCTTAGTCATGTCCGACTCTTTGCAACCCCATGGACTGCCCCATGCCAGGCGTCCCTGTCCATCACCAACTCCCAGAGCTTGCTGAATCTCTTGAACATAGAGTCAGTGATGCCATTCAACAATCTCATCCTCTGTCGTCCCCTTCTCCTCCTGCATTCAATCTTTCCCAGCATCCAGGTCTTTTCCAATGAGTTATTCTTTATATCAGGTGTTTCAACTTCAGCTTCATTCCTTCCAATTAATATTCAGGACTGATTTCCTTTAGGATTGACTGATATGATCTCCTTGAAGTCCAGGGGACTCTCAAGAGTCTTCTCCAACCCCACAATTCAAAAGCATCAATTCTTCAGTGCTCAGCTTTCTTTAGAGTCCAACTCTCACATCCATATATGACTACTGGAAAAACCATAGCTTTGACTAGATGAACTTTTGTTGGCAAAGTAATATCTCTGCTTTTTAATATGCTGTCTAGGTTGGTCATAGTTTTTCCTCCAAAGAGCAAGCGTCTTTTAATTTCATGGCTGCAGTCACCATCTGCAGTGATTTTGGAGCCCCCCCAAAATAAAGTCTCCCCCTGTTTCCACTGTTTCCCCATCTATTTGTCATGAAGTGATGGGACCAGATGCCATGATCTTCATTTTTTGAATGTTGAGTTGTTGTTGTTGTTGTTTTTAAGACAGCTTTTTCACTCTCGTCTTTCATTTTCTTTAAGAGGCTCTTTAGTTCCTCTTCACTTTCTGCCATAAGTGTGGGGCCCTCTGAATATCTGAGGTTACTGATATTTCTCTCAGCAATCTTCATTCCAGGTTGTGCTTCATCCAGCCCAGCATTTCACATGATATACTCTGCATACAAGTTAATTAAGCAGAGTGACAATATACAGGCTTGATGTATTCCTTTCCCTATTTGGAACCAGTTTGCTGCTCCGTGTCTGGTTCTAACTGTTGCTTCCTTACCTGCATACAGATTTCTCAGGAGGCAGGTCAGGTGGTCTGGTATTCCCATCTCTTTCAGAATTTTCCAGTGTTGTGATCCAAACAGTCAAAGGCTTTAGCTTAGTCAATGAAGCAGAAGATATTTTTCTGGAACTCTCATGCTTTTTCTATGATCTAACAGATGTTGGCAATTTGATCCTTGGTTCCTCTGCCTTTTTTAAATCCAGCTTGAACATCTGGAATTTCTCAGTTCACATGCTATTGAAGCCTAACTTGGAGAATTTTGAGCACTGCTTTGCTAGTGTATAAGATGAGTGCAATTGTGTGATAGTTTGAATATTCTTTGGCATTGCCTTTCTTTGGGATTGGAATGAAAACTGACGTTTTCTAGTCCTGTGGCCACTGCGGAGTTTTCCAAATTTGCTGGCATATTGAGTGCAGCAGTTTCACAGCGTCATCTTTCAGGATTTGAAATAGGTCAACTGGAATTCTATTATCTCCCCTAGCTTTGTTCGTAGTGATGCTTCCTAAGGCCCACTGGGCCTTGCTTTCCAGGATGTCTGGCTCTAGATAAGTAATCACATCATTGTGGCTATCTGGGTCATTAAGATCTTCTGTGTATTCTTGCCACCTCTTCTTAGTATCTTCTGCTTATGTCCATTTCTGTCTTTTATTGTGCCCATATTTGCATGAGATATTTCCTTGGTATCTCTAATTTTCTTGAAGAGATCTCTAGTCCTTCCCATTCTATTGTTTTCCTCTATTTCTTTGCATTGATCATTTAGGAAGGCTTTCTTATCTTTCCTTGCTATTCTTTGGAACTCTGTATTTAAATGGATATATCTTTCCTTTTCTCCTATACCTTTTGCTTCTCTTCTTTTCTCAGCTATATATAAGGTCTCTTCAGACAACCATTCTGCCTTTTTGTATTTATTTTTCTTGGGGATGGTTTTGATCATAGCCTTCTGTAGAGTATTATGAACCTCCTGTACAATGTTACAAATATAATGCATTTAATAGCTAGTTAATAGATTCAGGTTATCTTTTTCTTCTTGAATGAGCTTTGATAGTTTGTAGATTTCAAGGTACTTGTCCATTTACTCTAAGCTACCAAATGTATTGACATACATTTATTTATAAAATGTCTATATTATCATTCAATATCTGTAAAATCTACAGTGAAGTCACTTCTCTCATTCTTGTATTTATGTTCTATTCCAACCGAATGAGAAGAAATTAATCCATCAGTACTTCTTAATTTGCAATGCCATCAAAATGAAATTGGATAGTAAACTTGGCTCAAAAATTTGCCACCAGAACCATGACTGAAAAAAAGTGAAGAAAGAACAAGAAATATTGCAGCCCAGAAAAAATATCCAGTTCCTTTTTATTCCCCCAAAAATTGTGTTTACAGGTGAAATCTGTTCCCAGGAAAATCAGAAAGATTTATGTGTAGGAGGGAAAGAAATGAGAATAGCAATAATCTTGCCATTATATTTTTTGCATTACTATTTTCTCAAAAAAAAAAAATACACATTAATGGACCATGATCACAAATGTATGTATGTGTGTTTAATAAATTTTAGTGCATAAAACTAATTAAAATTAATTCTTAAGGTTTTAGTATTTGGTATCTTTGTTCATTTTGGGCAATAACTTCTCTGCCAACATTAATGCGTTCTACCCACTTTTAAGAGTAGGAATAACAATTCTAAAGGAAATCACAATTGCAGATCAGTTTGTATCTAAGTTTAGATGGGATGTGTACACTCGAGTGCAGCCTTGCCAAACACATCTGGGACTCACCATGGCTGGAGTCGGTGGTCAGCCTGCAGTCCCACAGCATCTGACTGAGTGAGGAGGTACTTTGAGTTTCAAGCCTACAGTCAGCTGCAGCATTCCGTCCCTTGTCATCAGTGGATAGCTGACAGACCAAAGAGGACAAAATGTTATCATGCAGGAATGATCAACATGGAGTATAATTATCCCATTAGTGTGCAATTCAAGTAGAATGTTGGCATCGAATAACTCTCTTTGGCTCCAGTTGGGCAATACTGTTAAGAAGTTTATATATCATTGAAATATTCTTAGAAAAGGATTTTGTAAACAAAGTCCTTTGGGATGTGCAAAAATAATCAATGTAAATTTCTGTTTAACTGTGCAGCTTACTGTCTGTTATTCATTGTTGTTGTTTAGTCACTAAGTCATGTCTGACTCTGTGTGACTCCATGGACTGTAGCCTGTGAGGCTCCACTGCCCACAGGACTTCCCAGGCAAGAATACTGAAGTGGGTTACCGTTTCCTTCTCCAGAGAATCTTCCCAACCCAGGGATCAAACCCACTTCTCCTGCATTGGCAGGTGGATTCTTTAGTGCTAAGGCACCAGGGAAGCCCCTGTCGTTAGTTACATTGCTTTCTCTTTCCCATCAGATTTACTTTCAAATTTCTTCCACTTTCCTTCTTTCTTTCTTTTTTTTAAAAGCAATGCTAATAGATCCTTCTGTTTGATACATAGATAGAAAGGTAGGTATGATAAAATGGGCAGTCAGTGTTAGAACTTATGTCCCATCTGACATTTCGACACAACAGTACAGTATTAGGATACATATTTAGGTGAGTCATACCTGGACTGTATACCTGCAGTATCTGGCATTATAATCCATAATTTAGATATTCCACACTGCATACATTTTCTTCTCAATCACCTCCAGTATTTCTCTCATGTCTTTCTGTATATTTTCTCCAGTGTTTCCACCTCATGGGTTTTTTTTTTTGCAATAATCTCCATACTGATTTAACATCTTCCAATTTATATTTCCTTCTGAAACATTCTCTAATTTATTAAAATGTATAAATCAGTCATATCACTCTCCCTCTTTAATTGTCTTCAACTATTCTCTTCTTACAGAACAAATTCCACTTGGCCTTTAAAAATCCCTATAATCTGGTATAAGCCTCCCTTTCCAATTTTATCTCCACACTCTTTCAGTTTTCTTTTCTTTTATGCATATTATACCTTTACCTTTCCCGTTGTTTTTTAGCTTCTGAAAATGTTATCTTTTAGGACAGTATTTACTTACATATGATTGAAGACTTTAAATTTTATTTGTATACTTTATTTTTCCATTTCAGTCATTTAAAAGTGTAAAAGTCAGTGGCATTAATTGCACTCACAATATTGTGCAACTGCCACCACTATCTATTTCCAAAACATTTTCATAATTCCAAACAGAAACTCTGTCACTGTTAAGCAATAACTTCCCATTCCCGTTTCCCCCAAGACCCTGGTCAATGCTAATCTGTTTTCTGTCGCCACAAATTTGTCTTTTCCAGATTATTCATTTTAAGTAGAATCATACAGTATTTGTCCCTTTTTCCCACTTTATTTCACTTAGCATATTTCAAGGTCTGTCCATGTTGTTGCATGTACTGAGCTTCATTATTTTTATAGCTTAATATTTCATTGTATATACTTGTCAAGCATTATTTATGTTTTCATCTGTTGATACACACTTGGATGTTTCTACCTTTTGACTAATATGAATAATGCTACAAAAAACATTGGTATACAAATATTTATTTGAGCCCCTACATTCAATTTTTTGAAAACATACCTAGGATTGGAATTTCTGAACTATAGGGTAATTTAATGATTAGTTTTCTGACTATTTGCCAAAACATTTTTCATGGTAGTTGTGCTAATTTACATTCTCATCAGCTTTAAGACTGCTGCCATGCTAGAAAAGGGGTTGAGGAAAGAGAGACTACAAGCCAAAGCTTTTCTACCATTTTCTTCATTCAGTGTACACTTGGTTGTTGTAAACATTTGACTCTTTCACAGAATTCTAGCAAAGCTGGTTTTAACAGTTTCTGCCTGCCATTCAATTTTTCTGTGGGGAAACAAGAATTTGGAGCTGCCTGCTCCACTACTTTGCTGATGTATCTTTCAACTTGTTTCATTAACTTGAAACATTTAAGACTTTGTTCATCCAAAATGAATTAATTGCTTTGCTTTCCCCTGTTCCCTTGCTCTGTCTTTTATACACTTACATGCTATACATTAAGACTAATATACACTAACTTACCTTATAAGATTGTGAACTCTTTGGGACCAAAGATTGTATTTTATTTTTCTCTTACATTTATTGGATGTTTATTTAATTGAATTAATATAGTTTTCATTTAACTTCTGAAAAAGAGAATTGAAGTGAAATATTTGGGAATAAATAGGAGGTAATTTGGATGTAAACAAATCTAGTTTACATCTCTTTGACTAGTTTCTAAAGTAGAAGAAGAAATTTATTTCAAATTATTGAAGTCCTGTTTTAGATATGGCTTTAGAGCATTTAAAACTTGCTAAAGAGAGGCAGTTCAGTTCTTATATAGAAAGGGAACTAGGTTTGCTGTTTAGAAACTTAGTTCTATTTTATTTCTAAGAGTCCATGACCTGCCTTCTGGTGTACTTATTTATCTGTTTTTATGTCAACATTAAGAGATCATAGAATTTTTTTTGCTTCCATACCATAAAAATATGTTTAAAAAGATAACTTTTTTAAAAGTCCTATTATAAGATGAAAATTATATCCTCTGCACATAGCATTTTTTAAAACAATGAATAACAAATACATCTTAAAGAAGACTTTCTAGGGACCACAGGTCAACTTGTACTTAAGGGGCACTTACATAGCTGTATCACAGGTACATAGAAAATTGTGTCTCCTCCATTTTCAAGCATTCTTTCCTTTTTCTAAGTTAATAGCTTGTGTTTTCACCTGTTACTCATTTCCCTCAAATTTCCCTTTATCTCAGAAATAGCCAATAGTTATATATATTATTTGCCGTGAAATTAGCCCTAGACATGGGTAGAGGTTCCAATAAATTATAAATTAATGATTTCATTCTTCCAGGTCATATAGCTTCCCCAAGGCAATACCAAAGACAAAATCTTCAAAATTGACCTGACAGACAAACAGGCAAACACACTTGAAACCATGCCCTTTGAAAGGACTCACTAGCAATCCTGAGGAAAAGTGATAATAGTTTTTCTCATGAAAAAATTCTGTCCATTGCAATAGTTTCCACATCCCTTATTCAGGGTGTAGGCCTTATTATTCCCTTATTAAAACATGACAATTAATATGTCACTATTTGGGGCTAAACTTTCCTCATTTGCTAATTGGGTGTTGTTTATGCCGTTTAGATGATCTTATTAATACTTATCCATAATACAATTAATTGTTATTTTAATTTTATGTTGTTGTTGTTGTTTAATCATTAAGTTGTATCCAGTTCTTTGGTGACCCCACGGACTATAGCCTTCCAGGCTCCTCTGTCCATTGGATTTCCCAGCAAGAATACTGGAGTGGGTTGCCATTTCCTCCTCCAGGGGATCTTCCTGACACAGGGATCAAACCCACATCTCCAGCGTCTCCTGCATTGGTGGGCGAATTCTTTACCACTTTACCAGAGAGACCTTTTCAATTTGTTACTGTTCTCATTTTATTATTTTTTTGTAACATAACTGTCAAATGATAGAAGATTTTTAATGAGATAGATTATGTGAAAACTTTTTGGTTAGCCAATCTAATAAGGCTAATTGGAAAAGACTCTGATGCTGGGAAAGACTGAAGGCAGGAGGAGAATGGGATGACAGAGGTTGAGATGGTTGGATGGCGTCACCAGCTGGATGGACATGAATTTGAGCAAGCTCCAGGAGTTGGTGATGGACAGGGAAGCCTGGCGTGCTGCAGTCCATGGGTCACAAAGAGTTGGACATGACTGAGTGGCTGAACTGGACTGAACGGATACTAGTAAGGCAAGGTTTGTTGATCTTTTAAGAGCTTCAGCAAAGCACAAGTCCACGAGGGGCAATCTGAAGCAGGCACAACCAGTTCTCGATTCCTTTTAAAGCAGAACTAGTGAATTTGGGTCAGGGAGGCCATAGGTATATTTTAATTGATCTTTATGGTTCAAATATTTGGAGATTCTGTATAAAGACAGAGTTTTGTTCTGTTTTGTTTTTAACTACAACTTTGAGTTCACATTTCTTGTGTGGCAAATAATAAGCCAGAGCTAGAAAACAACAGCATTTTGGTGAAACTCACTAATTCCCCACAGTTTACATCATTTTCTACTGACACTTACTCACAGCTACTCTACCTGGCATTCTGTCCTCTGTAGAATTCTAAGTTTGCAAACCTTGTTTTAAAGTCATGGGACTGGATTGAAAAAATTAAATAAGCCACCTGCAGCATCTCATTTTTTTCATCTATGTAAGGTAAAAAAAAAAAGATTAAAATATTTCAGATTTACCTCTTTAATATGTATGCTTGTTCCTGCTTAGAAAAATTGTATTTCTGTATTACTATTGAAGAATGAATAATGCAGAACTATTTTCTACTGTCACCTCTCCAAGTCTATGTGTGTGTGGTGGGGGTGGTTTGCACGTCTACTTAGTCCTGGTAAAATTACAATGATGAAAAAGATTAAAACCTAATATGATAAGACATTTCAGTCCAAATCTCATGGTGAACTTTTCAAAACAGTATTTTTGTCTTTGCTCACAAATTCCTGTTTTATAACAGGAATTTATTTATTGTGTTNGTAGCTTAAGTAGATTTAAGGTTATTCATTCATGCATAAGTGCAGAACACAAACATTTTCTCAGAATTTCAGTTTGAACCTATGAATGTTTTCTTTATTTGAGGCAGGCTCCATAAACACAGGAACTATATCTCTCTTCTTTGTCATTTTTTCCCTTCCACTGTCTTAACACATAGTATTTGCTTAATAAATATTTGCAAACAGGTATTAAGACAAATCAATCCATATTTAAAAGGATACACTTCTTTCCTTTTTAGATATCATTTGTTTTTACAGCTAGAGATTTTTTAAGAGCCAGTTTAACATATTACAACATCAAATAGTAAACTGATAAAATAATGAATTTATAAGTCACAGAGTAAATATGTAAAATGTGCTGAGAGAACTCTTAAGAATCAATTAAATAACAAGATAGAAGTGAGTAACAGACATGATATGATGGCCAAAAAGGAACCATAAATATGTCATGCCTCCTGGGGTGACCTTCTAGTTAGGCATGTATAAAGCTCTCTATCACTTACAAGATTTTATCAGTCCTGACCTTAGGAACATAGATTGCTTAAGCTTAAAGTCTGAACTTATACGGCAGAATAAAATAACTGCTCTTCTGGAAATTTTTTAGGGAGTATGACCTCCATCTTTCAACCAGTTAATATGTATCAAAATTTGGTTTGACAGAAGTATTTACGGACAATTTTCTGACTGATAAGCACTTTTGTCTTGGTATCTTTTTCTTTTATGAAACAGTAAATTTCAAGTAAGGTAATCTAATGTTCTGAATGTGGTTATTCTCTCAGCATTATTTGCTAGTTTATGGCAAAAGTCAAAAGGCTGGGAACATGGACAGGGGCAAGAGACTAATATGCAGAAGAGCTTTAGATAGGTACAGAGAGTAAAATACTTAAATTTGGGATTGCTGAAGTATCCATTATTTAAGGGGCCAAGAGTCTGGTACAGAGAGAACTCAACCTTTCCTTGTACATATTTGTGGATTTAGCTAATTAGGCCCAGAGACTATGAAATCAAACAGAAAGAGAATGAAAAGCAGGATACAGTTTTAGGCACCCACAGACAGGTTAGAAGACAAATAAGGACAGGAATGCTAAGGTCTCTAGGATACACTCAGTTGGAAACTTTTGAGACTTACATATAAGATGTGGGACAAATCAGAATTTGAGAGTTGCACTCTAAACCCAGTCTCAAATCAGCTCAGCCCCAGACTGGACTGAAAGGCTCTGTCCCTGTCCCACATTTCAGATGGTAAAGTCAACCTTGTATGAAGAAACATTTTATTGCCAAAGTTCTACAATTTTTTGAGTTTAATATTTAGAATCACAAATGCAAAAAAGGGGACCAGTAGAAAATAAAACAGAAGAGAGAAGCAGATTCATCAAAGATCTAGATATGAAAGGTTTTAGATAGAAATCTTAATTATTAACAAAGTCAGGAGAATTGATCAGAGACCTGTATCTCACAAAGGCATAAAATGAAAATTTTAGCACAGAAAAAATACAAATAATTGAAATATTCAATATATAAATTTATTGAGCTGGAACATAGATCAATAGAATGCATATTGAAAAAGAGATGTCGTTCTTGTCATTCAGTCACTCAGTTCTGTACAACTCTTTGCAACCCCATGGACTGCAACAGGTCAGGTTTTTCTGTCCTTCACCATCTCCCAAAGTTTGCTCAAACTCATGTCCATTGAGTTGATGATGCCATACAACCATTCCTTCCTCTGCCATCCCCTTCTCCTCCTGCCTTCAGCCTTTCCCAGCATCAGGGTCTTTTCCAATGAGTTGGTTTTTCTCATCAGGTGGCCAGAGCACCGGGTCTTCAACTTCAGCATCAGTCCTTCCAATGAATATTCATATTAAGGGTTTATTTCCTTCAGGATTGACTGGTTTGATCTCCTTGCAGTCCAAGGGATTCTCATGAGTCTTCTCCAACACCACAGTTCAAAAGCATTAATTCTTTGGCACTCAGGCTTCTTTACAGTCAAACTCTCAACAATACATGACTACTGGAAAAACCATAGCTTTGGCTCAGTTTCTGTCCTTTACTGTGTGCATCTTTGCATGAAATGTTCCCTTGGTATCTCTAATTTTCTTGAAGAGATCTCTAGTCTTTTCCATTCTATTGTTTTCCTCTATTTCTTTGCATTGATCACTTATGAAGGCTTTCTTATCTCTGCTTGATATTCTTTGAAACTCTGCATTCAGATGGGTATATCTTTCCTTGTCTCCTTTGCCTTTCACATCTCTTCTTCTCTCAGCTATTCGTAAGCCCTCCTCAGACAACCATTTTGCCTTTTTAAATTTCTTTTTCTTGTGGATGGCTTTGATCACAGCCTCCTGTACCATGTTTTGAACCTCTGTCCATAGTTCGCCAAACACTCTATCAGATCTAATCCCTTGAATCTATTTGTCACTTCCACTGTATAATTATAAGGGATTTGATATGGATATATTGAATCAGAGATATATTCAAATATTAGGATTAGAGCTAGTAAGTAATGTGAAAGTTGGTGCTGTTCAGTCATTTAGTTGGGTCTGACTTTGCGACACCATGTAACCATGACAGGCTTCCTGTCCTTCACTATCTCTTGAAGTTTGCTGGAGCTCATGTCCATTGAATTGATGATGCCATCCAACCATCTCATCCTTTGCTCTCCCCTTCTTCTCCTGCACTCAGTCTTTCCCAGGATTAGGGTCTTGTCCAGTGAATCAGCTCTTTGCATCAGATGGCCAAAATATTGGAGCATCAGCATCAGTCCTACCAATGAATATTCAGGGTTGATTTTCTTCAGGATTGACTGGTTTGATCTCCCTGTTGTCCAAGGGACTCTCAAGAGTCTTCTCCAGTGCTACATTTCAAAACCATCAATAAGAACACACTACAAAAATAAGACATATCACTGACTTAATTTTTGTCCAAATAAATGGAGAAGCATACCATGGTTTCATAATGTATAATTTGATATTATAAAAGTGATCCTCCTCAAATTGTACTATAAATTCAATGTAATCCTAGTTAAAACCTCAACAGTAACTTCTGTGAGTATATGGAAGTTAATGGGCTGATTCTAAAATTCAAATGGGAATGCAGATACCAATAAGAAAACAATCCTGAAAAAGAGTAATAAAGAGGATTTATGCTACCATATATTAAAAATTATAATAAAGCTCAGTAATTAAGAGAATGCAGTCTTTTGGAGAGAATAGAAAATTCAGAAAGTCTGTATCTGCATCTATTTATATCCATAGCTAACCATTTTTCTATTTATTTATCTCATCTATTCTATCACCTATCTATCTATCAGCCTTGATTTTTACAAAGATGCCACAAAACTTCAGTGGGAGAGAAATATCTTTTTGATAAGTGCTTCTGTGTCAGTTGGATATCCATATAGCAAAGTAAATGTATTTTGACCCTCAATTCACACCAATTTCAGATGGGTTGAGACATCAGTGTAAAAGGAATTACAACAATCTTTTGGAAAAATACTTAGGCAAGTTTCAGTGTAAGCAAACATTTCTTAAACAGGACATAAAAAGCAGGATACATGCAGTTGTACTCCTAGGTATCTTCAACAGAAGTGCAAACATATTTTGCCAGCTGATACATACAGTTCATGGCAGCACCGTTCATGATAGCTTGAAATTAGAAACAAAAGTGTCTATCAACAGTAGAGTAGGCAAATATATTTTGTCGTGTTCAGATAATTGAATACTATACAGCAGCGGAGTTCATGAAGCCAATTTTGAACAAAGGCACAGGAGTACGTTTTGTGTGATTGCATGTGTAGGATTTTAAAACAGGCAAAACTAATCAATAGCTATAGAAGTAATGATAGTGTTTAACATTTGTGAGGGGGAATTAGTGATTGGGAAAGGGTGTGGAATAGGAATTCTGGTTACTGGAAATACTTTGTTTTTAATCTTTTCTCTTTTTAAGCAAACTATACATCTGAAAGTATATAAGACAAATACAATGCAAGCATCCTTTCACAATAGCTGCAAGGTTTGTATAAATGAATGGCCTCTCAAGATTCCATAGAACTGACTCATGGAAGGCAAAAGTACAGTAGCATGGGAGAAAGAAAGAGCAGGTACATATCAGGGACCCAAGAGACTTCTAGGTACCATTTCCCTGGATCATCTCTTACCTACTAAGGATGCATCTTGCCTCCAGATTACCAACCTCTAAGACACGGTTGTGGGAATGCTAAGGTCAAGCAAGCTGTTTAAGCAGTTGCACTGGATGTAAATCACCCCTAGATAAGCTGACCCTGAGTGTAAGCTGGGGAGTTTCATACTTTAAATAGTCATCATAAATCAGTAGCCCAGACATTCCAGGCTGAGTCAGTACCACACTGCAAGCTGTCCCAGGAAATAAGCACAAAGCTATCTCAGTCTAGCTGTAAGATAATTTTGTCTTACACTTCTTATAACTAAGTGAAGTGAAAGTCGCTCAGTCGTGTCTGACACTGCGACCCCATGAACTTTACAGTCCATGGAATTCTCCAGGCCAGAATACTGGAATGGGTAGCGTTTCCCTTCTCCAAGAGGTCTTCCCAACCCAGGGATCGAGCCCAGGCCTCCCACACTGCAGGCGGATTCAAACCCAGGTTAAAAAAATAACACTTTTCTAAAACATCATGGCAGGTTCTCAAAATTTTAAACACTAAATTACCATATGATCCAGAAATTGCACTTCTGAACCTGTATCCAAAACAATTGAAAATGGAAACTTGAATTGATATTTATACCTCAATGTTTGTAGCAGAATTATTCACAATAGACAAAAGGTGGAAGCAACCCAAGTGTCCATCACAGATGAATGGATAAACAAAAGTATGTATATATGTATACATTGTATATACACACACAGTGGAATAATATTCTATTTTTAAAAGAANAGAATTTTTTTTTTTTTTTTGTTTAATATTTATTTTTTTTTTTATTTTTTAAAGATGAACATTTTTAATGATAAAAGGTACAATTCACAAAGAAGATAGACATCACAAACCATTAGACACCTAACAACAAAGAAACAAAGGTATATCTATTTTTAAAAGAATAAAATTGATAGATGGATACTATAGCATGGATGAAACTAGAAGACATTGTGCATAGTCAATTATAATCCAGACGCTTAAGAATGGTTCCCCTTATATGAGGTACCTAAAAGAGTTAAATTCATAGAGACAGAACATAGAATGGTGGTCCCCAGGGCCTAGGGAAAGGAAGCATGGTGGAGTTACTGTTTAATAAGAATAGAGTTTCAGTTTAGAGTGATAAATTTTGGAGATGAATATTGGTGATAGTTTCACAACAAAGTGACTATAGTTAATGTTCCTGAACGGTCCATCAGCTTGCAAAGAGTGGGACATGACTTAGCACACACTGAACTGTATGTTTAATATGGTTAAAGTTCTTGCATTTTTCCCTCTCCTTTCTGAAAGTGACCAAATGAAAAGTGATAGTCGCTCAGTCTTGTCTGATTTTTTGTGACCCCATAAACTATATAGTCCATGGAATTCTCCAGGCCAGAACACTGGAGTAGGTAGCCTTTCCCTTCTCCAGGGCATCTTCCCAACCTAGGGACTGAACCCATGTCTCCCACATTGCAGGGAAATTCTTAACCAGCTAAGCCACAAGGGAAGCTTGAAAGTGACCAAAATGCATACAAAAGAAAGGACTGACTAGCTTTTAGTGCTGCCTGCCTTTAAGGTGGCCATGATTCACTTACATTGTATGTCGTTGTTGTTGTTTAGTCACTAAGTTGTGTCCGACTCTTTGTGACCCCATGACTGTAGCCCACCAGGATCCTCTACCCATGGGATTTTCCAGGAAAGAATACTGGAGTGGGTTCTCAGTCCTTTCTCCAAGGATCTTCCCGACCCAGGGATCAAACCAATGTCCCCTGCTTGGCAGGTGGAATCTCTATTGTTCAGCCACTGGTGAAACCCTTACATTGTTTGCTTTTTGTCTAAATTAAGCAGAGTAACAAGAGGGAGTTATATACATTATAGTTTGTCCACTAAAAGGATACCATGTGATTGTTAAAAATGGGTCCTGGGATCCCTGTCATAGATATGAAATTAAACCACAACTTAGTAAGTGTAAAAGCAATATACAAAACTATTTACACTGTAGCAGTTCATGTTGATAAGGAAAAAAATGTGCACACACCCACACTGAAATAGGGAAGAGTACACACAAAGAGATTTACACTGAACATCCATCACGGTTCTTTCAACTGTGGCTACATAACAATAATGAGTACATCTGTTTCCAGTGGGGGAATGATGAATATTTTTAGCTTCCTTCTTTATGATTATTTGTACTCTTCAAGTTTTTCTTATTAAATTTATGTCATTTAATTTTAAAAGTGCAAAAAAAAAAAAAAAGAAAAAGTGGTAGCCAGAGCAGGCTTCTCTGCAACTTTACCAATCTTTTTAATGGTTAAAAAAATTGCAATATCTAAAAATCTGACAATAGGGAGAAAAGTTAAATAAAATCTGGTATATTCATCAATAAATGGTTAAAATGATAAATTTTATGTATATTTTACTTAAAAAAAGAAATAAGTATTTTTTCACTTACCTTAGAACCTTTCCATGTGCTCTGATCCCAATTTAAACCTTTCGCCCTCCCCCAAATTTAAACCTTTTGCCCACCCCCCAAATTAACCACTGTAGTGACATTTACAGTCATTAGTAACAATATTTCCTTAAATGTTCATCCCCTACATTCTACTTTGGTCATGACCATTTTATAAAAAAGTCAATGTCTATTAGTTTTTTTCAATCTATAACTCTGAATTTTCCTTATGTTTTTTGCTGAAGAACCTGGGGCATTTGACCTATAGAGTTTCCTTCAGTCTGATTTTTTCTGTTTGAATAATTATGTTTTAATTCATCAACAATTCTCCTCCTAGGAACTTGATAAAGAAAGAATAGCTCTATTATTATTTGTCATGGATTGACAAATAATCTTTGTAGAGAGAGAAACTGTTAATGAACTATACATTCATTATATTAAAATTCTGACAAGTACATTATACATTTCAGCTTCAATAATGTGGTGATTCTTGTAACTGGTCATGGGCTTCCAGGGTATCTACAAATTATGGCTGTTGGTTATTATAAGACTTGATTTTTTCCTATAGGGCATAAGGCTCTCAGGCCAGGCTGCCTTTTGTATTTGACTAAAATGGATCTCTTCCTCCCCGATCTTGCTGTCACTTGGGAGGTGCTGTGTGGACTACTGTATGAATTGCTGTGAGGAATACTGCCATTGATATGGGATGTCTGACACTGTCCTGCAGATGCACTGTGCTTCCTGTCCCATATCTTTTGAAGTGAACCTGTTACCCGGTGTGGCCCATGCTTGTCTTGTAAATGAATGTGACATTGGACCTAACATCATTCCCTGGTCAGCATGGCCTCCATTCTCCTATACTGCTTTTAAGTTCATTGAAAATGCTTGTGTATGATCATATACAGCATTTGAAATTATAAATATGAGACCCCTAATATTTTTACATGTTTTCAATTTCTATGACATATTTATTTTTACTTTTTGTTTTTTTTTTCACTATACATCTCATTGCTATAATGATCCAAATGTGGTATTAATAGAGGGTTGTTATATTAATCTCTTCAGATAATGTTATGCTATTCAAAACATAGTGACATGCTGAGCATACTACTATAATGTATGAATATTTATGTAGATAGTATTTATATGGTCATAAACATAAGGTGATTTCTATTACTTCTAAAGGATAATTTTAGAGGAAAATCTTTCTTAAGCTTTGACATATACATAGCGATATATTTTTTAAATATATTTTTAATTAGAAAACATTTATTTTTCCCCAGAAAATGAGGTTTATTAAAAGGCAATCTCATTATTCACTAAACAGAATATATATGTTGCTTTTAAGAAGTAAATATAGAAATACCTTTTACATATCAGTAAACATTTGTGGAATCTTCATCTCCAGCTTTTGTTCTATGCTTTTTATTTCTCCATGAGAAATAGCTTCACTCAAAAGTGTACTTTTATCTGCAATCTAACATATTAGATATAAAGCACAAGACACGATGGGAGATCAATTACAATGACTTTGTTTCAGATTTGTGACAATGCAAAAATGTGCAGATTTTACTTAATTTAAAAATCATTGAGTTCATTTTGTTTTCACAACTGATTAAGTAGGCAGGAGTTTTACTTAACTCTTCCCTTGAATGCTTTTCTTAATATGAAAAGATTTGTCTCTCACTATATCTTTAGACAATTGTGATCTTCTGAGAAAGACTGGAAATAAACGTGTTTGCCTACAATGTGAGGAAAGATAGACATAAGGGAAGTGATGGCAGTTGTTATTGGTTCACCAATGGTAGTGGAAGCAGAAACCACTTATAAAAGGATACCAAGTATAGAAAGTGACAATGTTATTTTACAAATTGTGTTGTGAAAATAGTCTAACTGCCTGGATCAGTCAGGTATAGAAATGTCTGCTCACAGGGCCTTCAAGAGAAATGGAGCATACTGAAGAACTCAGCTTTCAGGTTTGGACTGTACTGATGTTGGGCAGAGGCCTTTATTAAACCTGAAAGGAGAATGTTTTCATCAGAAGGGAGTTTGCATACTATGATGCTTTGAGTTATTTATTCAGTGTGATTTTTAAGGCACTGATACTGTATGCAGTCGTAGGTACTGAGGCAATTATAAAGATGATTCATTTTCTGTAATGACTGTATCAATTTACATTCCTACCAGCAGTACACTTACTGAACACTGGGAATTTGCTGAGATAGATTTCAGGGCCTCTGATCACACACAGAAACTGAAACTTCTTGGTGTCCTTCCTTTTATAAGTGGTTTCTGTTTCCACTACCCCAAACCAATCTACTTAATAAAAATAATATATGGATAGCATTGGTGAACCAATAAAAACTGCCATCACATCCCTTATGTCTATCTTTCCTCACATTGTAGGCAAACAAGTTTATTTTCCAGTCTTTCTTACAAGATCACAACTGTCTAAAGATACAGTGAAACCAAAATATTTTCATATTAAGAAAAGCATTCAAGAGAAAAGTAAAATAAAACTTCCTAAAGCTGAAAATCCAATACTTTGGCCACCTGATGCAAAGAACTGATTCACTTGAAAAGACCCTGATGCTGGGATTGACTGAAGGCAGGAGGAGAAGGGGGCGACAAAGGATGAGATGGTTGGATAGCATCAGCAAATCAATGGACATGAGTTTGAGTAAGCTCTGGGAGTTGGTGATGGACAGGGAAGCCTGACGTACTGTGGTCCATGGGGTCGCAAAGAGTCAGACGTGACTGAGCGACTGGACTGAACTCAACTGATCACACACAGGTGGCGCTGGAGGTGAAGAGCCTGCCTACTGACGCAGGAGACAAGACACTCAGTTTGACCCCTGGGTGGGGAAGATCCCCTGGAGGAGGGCATGGCAACCCACTCCAGTATTCTTGCCTGGAAAATCCCATGGATAGAGGAGCCTGGCAGGCTGCAATCCTGGGGTCACAAAGAGCCAGACACGACGGAAGTGATTTACCAGGCATGCAGGCACATTACACACAAGGAGAAGAATATGAGGAGAAGGTAATTGATTAGCTCGACTATACTCATTTCACTGTGTGCGTCAAATCATCATGCCCTGCACCTTAAATATATGTGATTTTTATGTAAAGAAAATTAATAAAAAGCTTTCATTGACAAAAAGAGGAACTGGACATAATCTTCACCACTGAGTGGTTTACTACTGAAGGAGACACAAAAGAACACAGGACTTTCAATCACATCAGAGGAATTGATTAAGTCAGTGTATTTTAGTAGTCTTTTGAGAGGAAGTGCCATTTGGGCTCATTAATAAAGTTTCTTCAAGGAGATCCAACCAGTCCATTCTAAAGGAGATCAGTCCTGGGTGTTCATTGGAAGGACTGATGTTGAAGCTGAAACTCCAATACTTTGGCCGCCTGATGCAAAGAAGCTGACTCATTTGAAAAGACCCTGATGCTGGGAAAGATTGAGGGCAGGAGGAGAAGGGGCGACAGAGGATGAGATGGTTGGATGCCATCACCGACTCAATAGACAGGTGTTTGTGTGGACTCCGGGAGCTGGTGATGGACAGGGAGGCCTGGCGTGTTGCAGTCCATAGTGTCACACAGTTGGACGTGACTAAGTGATTGAACTGAACTGAATAAAGTCTCAGGTAAATAATGCACAGGTTTTTCTGGTGGCTCGGCAGTAAAGAACCCACCTATCAGTGCAGGAGATTTGTATTTGATCCCTGGCTAGGAAAGATTCCCTGGAGTAGGAAATGGCAACCGACTGCAGTATTCTTGCCTGGGAAATCCCACAGGTAGATGATCCTGGGGGGCTATAGTCCATAACGAAGATTCAGACACAGCTTAGCGACTGAACAATAACAACAAAATGATACAAATTGATTCTATGAATTATTTCCAGACATCCCTTAAAAACTCACTCAGCTACTACCAAAAATTAAATGTTTTACAACACCTGATTATTTTAACCTCCATACAGTAGTTTGTAAACAAAGAATCTCCTTCTGGTTAACAAAAAAGTTAACAAAATTTCACTGACTCCCTGGTATGTTTCCAGGCACCATGATAAGTAGTGTGGCTACAACTGAGACCACAATAAACTTTTTTTCATCATGATACTTTTATTCTAGTGGGAGAGAGAGATTATCAACCATGAAGAAAATGTATCAGGATACAATTCCAGATACTGTGATACTGTGAGCAAGAGAAGGCGGAGTAAAGAGTTAGGATCAGCTTTAGCTGGGGTGATCAGAGAACTCCCTCTAAAGAGAAGGCATTTGAGAGCAAAACTGAAAGACAGAGAGAACAAGGCAACTGTTGGAAGAATATTCTCCACTGTGAGCCAAGTGTTGAAGAGTGTACTTGCACTGACTTACTTTATACTTTCCTGCTGATAGTTTTGAACTTTTAACTTGGAATCAATTAACCTTAAAACTTTAGATACTTTGTCAGAAAAGTTTTCTCTAGTCTTCCTTTTCTGGACTGGCAGCTCTTATACAAACAAAGGCAATTCTCTTTTGTACTAATTACTCTCTGTCTCTTAATCACTGACTAATTATCTCTATTTGAAACAGAATTTTTCAGTGTTCCTGAAGAAGTCAGTAGGAGTACTCTGTGAATTATAGATGCTGTTTTTCAGTGCATAATGTGCAACAGAAAAATTCAAGAAATGTCTGCCTTTCTTTTGTTCAAACTCAAGTATTTTGACAATTTTGCTTTTTATTTTTCATTTTAACTGATTTCATAGTAAAACCACTAGAAAATTACATTGAAACAGTTTACCTTAATTTGAAGCAGGGGAGTCTAACATGGTATTTAAAATTCATGGTGACTACTTGTGATCTTCACAAGTTAGAAAACCAAGATATCTGGGGAATGGGAAATTGGATCTACAGCAGAAGAAAATGAGAAATAAATAGGAATCTTTTCACTTTTTAAATTTTTGAGGGTATTTTCTTAAAGGGAGAAACTGGATGTTAAAATTTTTTAAGTGTTTATATTTAATTAGAGTTTTTTCTCTTTCAAGGTAAAGATGTGAATGCTCTAGATAAACTGATAATTCACCTGTAAATTATATGTAATAATTAAAATATAGATATACAAGGATTGATGATTAAAAGACTATTAAGTGAAATCAAATATAAGCAAAACTCATAGCCATAGCCAGTCATAAAATCATGAAATAATACAAATCTAAAATATCTGTTTTATAACAATCATTTAAAAAATCTGTTTGCAATCTATTTTCAGATAAGAGCATTCACTGGTGGAACAATTGGGATTTAGAGGCAAATATCCTCAGGATAGTGAAAAGGCTGGCTTAAAGCTTAACATTCAGAAAACTAAGATCATGGCATCTGGTCCCATCACTTCATGGCAAATAGATGGGGAAACAGTGTCAGACTTTATTTTGGGGGGCAGATGGTGATTGCAGCCATGAAATTAAAAGACGCTTACTCCTTGGAAGGAAAGTTATGACCAACCTAGATGGCATATTCAAAAGCAGAGACATTACTTTGCCAACAAAGGTCCATCTAGTCAAGGCTATGGTTTTTCCAATGGTCATGTATGGATGTGAGAGTTGGACTGTGAAGAAGGCTGAGCACCAAAGAATTGATGCTTTTGAACTGTGGTGTTGGAGAAGACTCTTGAGAGTCCCTTGGACTGCAAGGAGGTCCAACCAGTCCATCCTAAAGGAAATCAGTTCTGGGTGTTCATTGGAAGGACTGATGCTAAAGCTGAAATTCCAATACTTTGGCCACCTCATGCAAAGAGTTGACTCACTGGAAAAGACCCTGATGCTGTTGGGAGGGATTGGGGACAAGAGGAGAAGGGGATGACAGAGAATGAGATGGCTGGATGGCATCACCGACTCAATGCACATGAGTTTAGGTGAACTCTGGGAGTTGGTGATGGACAGGGAGGCCTGGCGTGCTGTGATTCATGGGGTCGCAGGGAGTCGGACACAACTGAGTGACTGAACTGAACTGAACTGATCCTCAAATAATGAAAACAGTATGACAGACTAAGTCAGCTTCAGTGTCACAGAATAGAATGTTCCCTGGAAATAAACTGGTCAATTATGTTTAACTATACCTTGGCCATTCCTGTTATGTATGATTTAATAAGTTCCTGACCACGTTATAGCTCACTTCTATTTGGGGAAAGGAGAAGTTTCTGGTATATAAAAACATTAGTCTCTGCCTGTTAGAAATGTTCTTGTCACCAAATAAGAGAAAACTCTGACAAGAATATTTTCCCCATACAGTGACTAATCTAGGTTATAGAGTCCAAGACTGAACCAGTGGCTTATCAATGTGTTTGGAGATCCAGGATACTTTAATCTTTCTGCTCCCCATCCTAGGTTACAAACAAACACACATGCTAACTTGGAATTCAGAAGTTTGTGGAGTCTTGGAATGAATATTCTTGGGAGTTTTGAGAATATCAAAAGAAGATAGAAGGTAGAGATTCTGGTGAAAGACTTGTCTTCCCCTAGTTGAATCCAAGAGGTCATGCTTCTTAGATATTTGAGGTATTATTTAAATGTGGCATATTTGTGCTTGTAGATGGGTAAATCCTGGAACATTCGGTTTAACCTCTGCCTTTTTAAAATTAGTGTTTTTTACACTTCACAAAGGAAAAAAAATTAAAGAGGGTAAGAATCCAAGTGGCATGATTTTTACATGCACAATGTCCCTTATTCTTTGCTTGCATTCCTCTTTACCTGTCCGCCGCCACCACCCCCCTCCCACATACACACACACACACACACACACACACACCAACATACACCTTCTGCAATACTTGAAAACAGAAAGCAAAAACTGCAATTATTGTAAACTATGTGATTGAAACTGACTACTTATAAACAGGAACTTGGGATTGTGGTATAGACTGCTACATTTGATTATGAATCACTTATTATTAAATAAATTTTTGACAAAGAAAAAATATTATTGCTACTTAGCCTTCCATCTTTCATTAATTTCCCTTCATATCAATGAGGTTGGCATTTTTCATATGTAATGATTATATTCCTAGATAAGTAGAGAGAACTGCTTTAATATCATTTCAAAAGAGGTAGAGGTAAGCATGCTGCTATTAATATTGGCTAGCATCCATTCAGTCAGTTCAGTCTCTCAGTCGTGTCCATCTCTTTGTGACACTATGGACTGCCTCATGCCAGGCATCCCTGTCCATCGCCAACTCCCAGAGTTTACTCAAACTCATGTCCATTGATTCAGTAATGCCATCCAACCATCTCATCCTCTGTCGTCCCCTTCTCCTCCTGACTTCAATCCTTCCCAGCATCAGGGTCTTTTCAAATAAGTCAGTTCCTCACATCATGTGTCCAAAGTATTGGAATTTCAGCTTCAACATCAGTCCTTACAATGAATATTCGGGACTGATTTCCTAAGATAGACTGGTTTGATCTCCTTGGAGCCCAAGGGACTCTCAAGAGTTTTCTCCAACACCACAGTTCAAAAGCACCAATTCTTCGGTGCTCAGCTTTCTTTAGAGTCCAACTCTCACATCCATACATGACTACTGGGAAAACAATAGCTTTGGTTAGATAGACCTTTGTTGGCAAAGTAATGTCTCGCTTTTGAATATGCTGTCTAGGTTGGTCATATCTTTTCTTCCGAAGAGCAAGCGTTTTTTAAATTTCATAGCTGCAGTCACCATCTGCAGTGATTAAGGACCCCAGAAACATAAAGTCTGTCACTGTTTCCATTGTTTCCCCATCTATTTGCCGTGAAGTAATGGGACTAGATGCCATGATCTTAGATTTCTTAATGTTGAGTTTTAAGCCAACTTTTTCACTTTCATCAAGAGGCTCTTTAGTTCTTCTTAGTTTTCTGCCATAAGGGTGGTGTCATCTGCATATCTGAGGTTATTGATATTTCTCCCAGCAATCTTGATTCCAGCTTGTGCTTCATCCAGCCTAGCTATTCACATGATGTACTCTGCATATAAGTTAAATAAGCAGGGTGACAATATACAGCCTTGAGGTACTTTTTTCCCTATTTGGAACCAGACTGTTGGTCCTGTCCAGTTCTAACTGCTGCTTCCTGACCTGCATACAGATTTCTCAAGAGGCAAGTTGGGTGGTACGGTATTCCCTTCTCTTACAGAATTCGCCGGTTATTTGTGATCCATATAGTCAAAGGCTTTGGCATAGTCAATAAAACAGAAATAGATGTTTTTCTGGAACTCTCTTGCTTTTTCCATGATCCAGAAGATGTTGGCAATTTGATCTCTGGTTCCTCTGCCTTTTCTAAATCCAGTTTGAACATCTGGAAGTTCACAGTTCATGTATTGTTGAAGCCTGGCTTGGAGAATTTTGAGCATTACTTTACTAGTGTATGAGATGAGTGCAGATGTGCGGTAGTTTGAAAGGTTTTTGGCATTGCCTTTCTTAGGGATTACCTTGTCAAACTATGTTGGTGGTAATGAAGATAATGGAGACCTCCTTCAAAAGGTCCCATGCATGCACTGCTACACTCAGTGACCCCAGCCCTGCAGCAGGCCACCACCAACCCAAGTCTTCACCGGAGACTCCTGAACACTTAACGGGCAAGTCTGAGCCAGTCTCTTGTGGGGTCACTGCTCCTTTCTCCTGGGTCCTCGTGCACAAAAGGTTCTGTTTGTGCCCACCAACAGTTTGTTTCCCAGTCCTGTGTAAGTTCAGGCTACTATTAACATTGGCTAGCACCCGTTAGTAATAATCATATTCCATATATTAGAGTAAGTATGTACTTTCATGTGATCCTTGTAACAAATCTGAGGAGTGTATATTACCATTGATATTGATCTGCAGATGAGAAAACCTAGGTTTAGAGAGACAATGGCATGTACCTTAATTATGAATCAGCCAAGGTGTGAACGTTGAGCCCAGGCATCTGGTCACTGAGCTCTACCTCTTGATAAGGATAGTTAGATTGTTTTCACTCTGCTGCTAATACCAATGCTTCGTTTCCAGCAATTTGTAGCACAAGTTTCATTCTATCTCTTTCTATAATCCAGAGTAATCATTAGGCTCTCCATTTGCATAGTGTTTAATTTTCTACTCAGCAGCTCATTATTATTATTTAAAATTTGTATTAACTTAGTAATACAATATTGAATCATTCCAGTTCTTTGTTTTGTAGACAGAATGAAGGATCACAAGAATTATGCCTAAATTAAAAATATTTTCCTTAGTTTTCAGTGTCTCATAGATGAGACCAAGAACAAAGAACCAGAACAAAGATATGGAGGGCTTTAGGTACTGCCTCGTCTGACTTTGTTACTGAGATATTAGTTGTTTTAGTTCAAGTTGTTTTAGCAAATAACCATAGGGTAGTTTATGCAACAAATTTTATTTTCGAGAGTCTAAGAAGTCCAGGATCAATGTGCCAGCAGATTTGGTGTCTCATGAGACCTGCTTCCTGAATCTTGAGTAGACTGTATCCTCACACAGCAGAAGGAAGGTGAGCAAACTCTCTGGGGTCTCTTTCATAGGGGCACTAATTTCATTCATCTGGGAACCACCCTTATGACTTAATTACTTCCCACCTCCTTATACTATCACTTTGGGAGTTCAGATTTCAAAATATGAATTTAGGGTAAGTTATAAATATTCAGTCCATAAAATTAGTTTTAGGGTTTCTTTAGAAAGATGGGCATTTTATTTGTAACAATGTGATATGAAAAGATCAGAGTTGCATTTTTGGTTCTTGATGTATTTCTTTCATCTGAAATCTTAATTTTTCCCTTGGCTTGAGTTACACAGAAAGATGAACATCACTCAGTTGTGTCTGACTCTTTGCAACCCCATTGACTGTACAGTACACGGAATTCTCCAGGCTAGAATACTGGAGTGGGAAGCCTTTCCCTTCTCCAGGGGATCTTCTCAACCCAGGGATCAAACCCAGGTCTCCCACATTGCAGGCGGATTCCTTACCAGCTGAGCCACAGAGAAGCCCAGCAGTACTGGAGTGGGTAGCCTATCCCTTCTTCAGCAGATCTTCCCAACCCAGGAATCGACCTGGGCTCTCCTGCATTGCAGGCAGATTCTTTACCAACTGAGCTATCCAGGAAGCCTGAGGTACACAGAGAGGCATAGTACTGAGGGCAAGAGGAGAAGAGGGTGGCAGAGGATGAGAGGGTTGGATGGCATCATCAACACAATGGACATGAGTTTGAGAAAACTCAGAGAGTGAAGGAGAGGGAAGCCTGGCGTGCTGCAGCCCATGGGGTTGCAAAAAGTCTGATACGACTTAGTGACTGTATAACAACAAATGCATATCATTATAAGAAGCAGCTAGCTGACTGAATGAGTGAACAAATGCTGAGGCATGGGATTGCTTAGGTTTGATGATCGCTCAGCTTTCAATGTTTGTCTCACCTTAGGGCTTCCCTGATAGCTCAGTTGGTAAATAATCCACCTGCAATGCAGGACACCCCAATTCAATTCCTGGGTCAGGAAGATTCGCTGGAGAAGGGATAGGCTACCCAGTCCAGTATTCTTGGACTTCCCTTGTGGCTCAGCTGGTAAAGAATTTGCCTGCAATGCAGGAGACCCCAGTTTGATTCCTGGTTTGGGAAGATCCCCTGGAGAAGTAAAAGGCTACCTACTCCAGTATTCTGGCCTGGAGAATTCCTTAGACTGCTGGACACGACTGAGCAACTTGCACTTTCTCTTCACTTTCACCTTGGGCAAGTTTTTTAATGGCTTTGTATCTTTGAGTCATTCATAAGACAGAAAAAAAATGATAGTTTAAAAAAATGGACTGATGGAAAAACTAAATTATTTAATTGAGGCAGAACATTTGGACACTAAGTAATGGTGCAATAAATGCTACCTAGTACATGGAGAAGGCAATGGCAACCCACCCCAGTATTCTTGCCTGGAAAATCCCATGGGTGAAGGAGCCTGGTAGGCTGCAGTCCATGGGGTCGCTAAGAGTCGGAAACGACTGAGCGACTTCACTTTTCACTTTCATGCATTGGAGAAGGAAATAGCAATCCACTCCAGTATTCTTGCCTGGAGAATCCCAGGGACAGGGGAGCCTGGTGGGCTGCCATCTATGGGGTCGCACAGAGTCGGACACGATTGAAGCGACTTAGCAGCAGCAGCTGCAGTACGTGGAGAAAACCCTGTTGCCTGCCTCTCAATAAAAGTTAGCCTTCCTGCCCTCTAGAGGCTTCTTGAGGTCTTGCTTTAAAACAGGAGGGACTGATAGCTTTCCTGATGGCTTATATTTCACCATGTATCCTTATGTTTCTCTTATCCACTGATTTACTTGGTAGGAATAGTACTTATAATCCAGAGTTCTCAAAGTCTTGCCTGTAATGGTCTTGGACTGCATCACTGTCAGAGTACAGTGCCTTGGATTAAAAGAGAAATCTTTCTAAGACAAACTGAATGAAGAGAGGGCTAGGATTCAAGGCACTCTCTCTCATGCGCTCACCTTGGCTTCCTCCTGCACACCCACATCTGCTTCATTCTTCCTCCTCAGCAGACTGTCGTTCTCTGGATCTGAGGTCCCGGGACAGAGGGTAGATGGTTTCCAATGGTTCCTCAGTTTACTTGCCATATTCTGGACACATGGTCTAACTGTAATCCTGTCTCTTACATCAATTCCAAATCCCCAGAAGAGGCACTGACTGGCACTGCTCATTAAGGAGCCCCATCGACTGACTCAGGAGACAGACTCACACTGCAAAAATAAACAAATAAATGAATGGTCTTCCTTGGTGGAAAGATTCAATATTTTTTTGTAGTTCAAAGTGAAAGCAGATCTACATTATGCAGCACATGACACTTTCTAAGTGATAGGAAGGGCAGGGACATTGCTTTTTAATCCACTTGAACCCATGGCATTTCTGTGTAACACTATCAAACATCCATGCCCTGATTTTTCCACTTTACCCTATTAACCAGCTCAGGGGCAGCCCTATTTAATATTGTTATGCTGAACACTGTTAGAGCAATGCAGGCATTCTCAACAGAGCTTTCTCCTTGTTCAGTTCAGATTGACCAGGAGATACATTTCCAGGAGTGTCTTGGTGTTTATTGCTTTAGTTTATAATTGGATTATGATCTCCGGTTATGGACAAATGATCACTTGATCATTTCAGGAATCCCAGTTGAAGGTGGTTGGCTAAAATTCTCCAGGAATTATGAATCGCATATTCTATTCTGTGCGTATGCACTCAGGCATGTCCTGCTCTTTTTGACCCCATGGACTGTAGCCCGCCTGGCTCCTCTGTCCATGGAATTTTCCAGGCTAGGATACTGGAGCAGGTTGCCAGTTCCTCCTTCAGGGCATCTTCCTGAGCCAGGAATCAAACCCATGTCTCTTACGCCTCCTGCATTGGCAGGCAGATTCTTTTCCCATTGTACCACCTGAGTAACCATGCTCTACCCAGTCTTCTGTCATTTTGTTATTTTTTTTAAGGAATAATGCTTTAATGAATTAATACTTTAAATAATGAAAACCACAAATTATATATAATCTGAACCAGCAAACACAGTAGCGGGAAGCATGCTGTCAGAGGAAATGCTCAAGTCCCAGTGACTCGTCTCCAGGCAATACCCCAGTTCTCTGGGCTGTCCCTGGTCAGGGCATGGTGTTCTGAACATCCTCTCCGAATGTCCCATGGTTTGCCTGATTTTCTTTTTTTTTTTCTTTGTTTTTATTAATTGGCAGTCACTGACTTTTTATTGATAGGAGAAATTCATGCTGCATTCTGGCCTTGTTCTCTTTGGAAGAAAATGAACACTCTTCATCAAGATCAAAGCTCAGATTTTCATGGTTTCAGTTTTCATTTTCTGCTGGTTATGTGAGTTGTCTGTTTGTTTCCTATGGCAGATATGTTTAGTAAATTAAGCACATATAAAGGAAAGAATTAACCTGCAATACTTCTCATGGATTTATAAAATAATTAGGCTATTAAAAATGAATTAAATCAACATTAAAATCCTACGTTGGTGAATTTTCAACAATATGAAAGACCATCATTTTTAAAACATGCCATACCAATTTTTAAAAAATTTAAAACACTATATTTGCATTGTAATTTTTCATTAAAAAGTCCACTGTAGTTATCTGGGACTTCTTCTCAATCCCATTCCTTTCCTTGTTTACCTAACACTGTTCATGGCCCAGGTGAACACACTTTCATGAATGTCATGCTTTATAACTTTACAATTTAGGTAAATGATTTTATATTCACTGCTTTCTTCACAGGTTGTTTTTCTTTTATTGATTGTTTTTCAGCTCAACATTAAGCTTTTGAAATTAATATATGGTCATACATCCAGCTGCAGTTCAAGCATTTCGATTGCTATATAGTTTTCAATTATATCCTTGTATTACAATTTATCCATTCTCTAATTAATAGACCTGTAGTTTGTTTCCAGTCATTTCAAACCTTCCTTTAAAAAACTGAGTACAATCAATATAAAAGAAGTATGGACATTTGTAGACACCTATGTAAGCATATTAAAAAGCAGAGATATTACTTTGCCAACAAAGGTCCATCTAGTCAAGGCTATGGTTTTTTCAGTGGTCATGTATGGATGTGAGAGTTGGGCCATAAAGAAAGCTGAGTGCCAGAGAATTGATGCTTTTGAACTGTGGTGTTGGAGAAGACTCTTGAGAGTCCCTTGGACTGCAAGGAGATCCAACCAGTCCATCCTAAAGGAAATCAGTCCTGAATATTCATTGTAAGGACTGATGTTGAAGCTGAAACTCCTATACTTTGGCCACCTCATGTGAAGAACTGACTCATTGGAAAAGACTCTGATGCTGGGAGGGATTGGGAGCAGGAGGAGAAGGGGACGACAGAGGATGAGATGGCTGGATGGCATCACCAACTCAATGCACATGAGTCTGAATGAACTCCGGAAGTTGGTGGTGGACAGGGAGGCCTGGCATGCTGCATTTCATGGGGTCGCAAAGAGTTGGACATGACTGAGCGACTGAACTGAACTGAACTGATGTAACCATCACTCAGATCAAGATGAATATTTTTAACTCCCCAAAAGATCCTGTCATGTTTTTTTCTGGTCAGTGCTCCCCCATCCCCAACTCACTCACCCAGAGCAACTACTTATTTCTATCAGTGTATTTTTATTTTCTATTTTAGGAATTCATATAAGTGAACTATATTATAAGCAAATTATATTGTATATATTTTCTGGCTCTTTTCCTATAAACATTTTAAAGGTTTATCTGTTATCCCTACATGTCCATTCTCCTATTGATAGACATTGGATTTTTTTCCAGTTTGGAGATACTGTTGCCATTCTTATTTGATTATTCATGTATCTGTTTTGATCTATAGAAATATTGATATATTCTGGATCTAACTGCTTTGTCATACATATGTG